>JACMZG010001862.1:77189-153200 GCA_018340805.1 Microvelia longipes
ATTTATTATTTACTAATCTTAATATAAATATACCTTACTTAAATTAATTAGGTTAAAATTAACTAAGGATATATCATTATTCTGTTTTTTTTTCTTTATTTTAATTACCCTTATAATTAAGTATTGAGTGTTAGTTTTTAATAGTTTTCCCACTTTTTTGTTATTAAGCAATCTCTCTCTTATTCTCAAGCAAAATTTTCTGTTTATGCAAACAATATTTCATCGGAAGACATAAAGGTGACTGAGGGAGTCTTGGAAGGCGAACCTCTTTCTCCTTTGTTATTCTCTCTTTTCATATCAGATATTCTAGATTTTTTCTACTCTAAAGGCTTCAAAGGTATAAAAATTTCTCTTTTAAAACGCTTGCAAATGCTCTTATGCGCTGATGACATTGCCATCCTAGCTCTCTCCTGGACAGATGCACAAGAACTTTTAGACCTTCTTTATGAATATTGTGCTCTAAACTTTTAAAACTCAATACAAACAAAACCAAGGTCATGGTATTCAAGAAATCTCCCAAACTGAAGAAACTAAGGAAACTCACTTACAACAACGAGCCTCTTGAATATGTTAAAACCTTTGTTATCTCAGTGTCCCTCTTTCATCCTCTGGTAAGTTTAGCCAGGCATCCCAGTTCTTTGTTTCTAAGGGTAACTTAGCTCTAGCCAAAGCCAGATCCGTCCTAGCTAAAGGAAAGTGCTCCTCCTTTGACTCAATCCTGAAACTTAATGAATCCATTGTTCTGTCTTCACTACTTTATGCAGCTGAAATCTGGGCGCCCAGATATATTCAGCCTCTTGAGACTGTTTAATCAAAATTCATCAAATCACTACTTCTATGTACTCGCTGCACACCACACCATTTTCTCCGCATGGAAACCGGATTGAGATCAGTCTCATTAAAAGTTTTCAAAAGTATGACAAACTACTTACTGAAATTACTACAAATGCCAGATTCTCGCCTCCCCAGAATATGTCTTACCTCTTTATTTAATCTTGACGCAAAGCTATCTAATATCATATCCTACAACTGAGTGTCGCAGTACAAAGGATTTCTTACTGAAATAGGCTCTGAAGACATGTTTACCCTTGATTTTATATCTTTTAAAAATGCTGCCAACTCTCTCTTATCCAAATACGAGTATAATAGCTACAGTTCTGATGTAGAAAAGTGTATTAATAGTGCCTATTCTTCAGTTTTTTTATCCATTGCATCCTTCCCTCTAAACACTTAACCCCAACTGCTCTCAATGTTAAACTTTTCTAAAAAAAGATTTATCAGTCAAATCCGCATCAGCAATCCTAGAATGTGCTATGTATACCTCAAAAAATCCTACACCCTGTCTGTGGATAATTCCTGTCCATCCTGTAATCAAGACTCTGATTCTCTCACTCACCTTATTTTTTCTTGCGCAGCCTACCACGAGCCAAGACTTAAATTTATTTCCCAATACTTACATCTTCCTCTATCTGATCTTATATACAACCCAACCACAGTTTTCATTTCCAATCTTTATTATTTTTTTCTGTCAGGCCCTTTCAATAAGAGACACAGGCGCTTAGCTTTTTTTATTACACCCCTTATATCATTATCACACATACAATTTTTCTATTAATATTTTTATGTATAAATATATATCTTCCATATTCTATCTTTTACCATTTCAGTGCACCCTTCTAATCCTCCCACACTAAACCCAAGTTCCAAACTAACATAATTTTTATTTTTATTATTAGACACAATGCAAAAAGGAGATAGATATATTTTTCAATCAAACATTTTTCATTCTTCTTGTTT
Source organism: Microvelia longipes (assembly GCA_018340805.1). NCBI lineage: Eukaryota > Metazoa > Arthropoda > Insecta > Hemiptera > Veliidae > Microvelia > Microvelia longipes. Next base: position 78,987 of record JACMZG010001862.1, read on the forward strand.
AGAAGTCAAAAATTGGTACCTTTCTTTTAATTATTTTTTCCACTTTTTTTTCTCATTATTAATAATGTTAGACCTAAAATTGATCATAGTTTTATTATTTTTATACATCTCCTCAGGTTCATTTTAATTTCATTAAAAGCAGATATTGTAAGTTATTTTTTATAATTTTCTACACAATTCGTAATGTCCTATAAGGACACCCCCTTTGTAAAAACTGTATGTCTATGACGAATAAATATATTATTATTATTGTTATTAAGAATAGATACTCACCTATGATTATTGTTTTTTGGAAAATAATTTAAGCATAATTTTCTCCTTGTTACTAATATTCATTATTTATTTATATTTTACTTTATTTTATTATTTTTTACTCTTTCTTGTTAGTTGGTAAATTTTTATATTTTTTTTGTTTTTAGTATGTTTTATAATTTAAATGATTGTATGATTTAATTTGCTTCGTTCCATTTTTTTTAACAACAAGTTTCCATTAATTTTTTTATCAATGTTAAATCATGTTTATTCTCTATATGTGTTTAATACGTCTTATATGTAAGTAAATATTATTATATTGATGGCACATTAATGTTAATTTTGGTTTGTAAATCTTATGAGGCGATAGTGCCAATATGATATTAATATATTTCTTTTATTTAAACAGTATTTTGTTATATTATTATTTCTAGTATTAGTATTAACAGTATTTTGTTATTTTTAATTCTTTATTAAAATAGTAATTCTAAGTTATATTTCTTAAATTTTATATTTTGTTTTCTTTTGATATTTTTATATGTATGTTGAATTTTTTTAATGTAAATTGGGAGCAATCCCGTATTTGTTAAATAAATAAATAAATTATTCCAAGGTATTAACTATTAGTAAATTTAGTTAGTAGTAATATATATTTATTCAATTTAACCTTTAAATAATATTACATTTAGGTATTACATTTTAAAGAACCCTTATTCAGGAATTGTTACCTGAAATAGGTTAACTATTATTATTTCGGAGAATCAGATTAGAAAAGATTATCTTATTTTGGGATAAACCCAAAGTGTTAAGCACCTGTTTATCTTGGGCTTAACTGCAAGATTATTATTACAGTCCTAAAATAACAAGAGTTAATATCCACAGCTTATCCTTTTAGAGCTTTATATTTTGGTTTAATTTCCCCAGAAACAATCTCGATCCTGTTAACAAGTGGTTTGAACTAAGTTTTGTAGTGATATAGAACAGAGTCTCTCCACCAATGATGTATATTAGACATAGCCTACCCTCTAGACAAACAGCTACTCCAGACAAAACCCTCTAGCCAATTTACCTACGAACCTTTAGACAAAACTGAAACAACTGTCTCCTGATTCTTTTTTTCGCTGCTCACCGGCACTGATAATAATCTGTTAAGATTTAAAGCTGGCTTTATTAACTTTACATTACTAGTGGAGGGACCCTTTTTCATTTCGTTACTTGAAACTCCAAAACTCATTTTTAGGGTTTCGAAGATAATCTTCGAAACCCTTATACTTTCTGTCGAGCGTCTGTCTGTCCGATTTCTCATCTCAGGAACTACAATAGCTAGGAAGTTGAAATTTGGTATACATGTGTAACTATTTTATCCAACAACAGGAAAAATATAGCCAACTATATCACATGCGCATCTGTCGATTTATGAGCGAATGCGCACATTCGCCAAAAAAAAATATTTTTTTAAAAATCATGTGGGTATCAAATTGTAGGTATCGATGGGTAGTACACAAATATGCATCGCTTTTTCAAAATGGCGGCTATTACACCCGCCAAAAATCTCAAAAACCACCAAAATGCTTGTCCCCCCCCCCTTTTAAGGCATAAGGAGAAGCCCTAAAAATATGGGACCAATAGCCAATAAAAGCACTTTCCGGGCCATAGAAATTCTTTGGAGAAAAAGTTTCAAAAGTTAATTTTAGCAATTTCAAAATCGCCCATACGCGCACGCGCCAAAAAAAAATATTTTTTTTTGAAAAATCATGTGGGGTATCAAATTGTAGGTATCGATGGGTAGTACACAAATATGCATCGCTTTTTCAAAATGCGGCTATTACACCCGCCAAAAATCTCAAAAACCCCCAAAAATGCTTGTCCCCCCCTTTTAAGCATAAGGAGAAGCCTAAAAAATATGGACCAATAGCCAATAAAAGCACTTTCCGGGCCATAGAAATTCTTCGGAGAAAAAGTTTTCAAAAGTTAATTTTAGCAATTTCAAAATCGCCCATACGCGCACGAGCCAAAAAAAAATATTTTTTGAAAAATCATGTGGGGTATCAAATTGTAGGTATCGATGGTAGTACACAAATATGCATCGCTTTTTTCAAAATGGCGGCTATTACACCCCGCCAAAAATCTCAAAAACCACCAAAAAAATGCTTGTCCCCCCCCCTTTTAAGGCATAAGGAGAAGCCCTAAAAAATATGGACCAATAGCCAATAAAAGCACTTTCGGGCCATAGAAATTCTTCGGAGAAAAAGTTTCAAAAGTTAATTTTAGCAATTTCAAAATCGCCCATACGCGCACGCGCCAAAAAAAATATTTTTTTGAAAAATCATGTGGGGTATCAAATTGTAGGTATCGATAGGTAGTACACAAATATGCATCGCTTTTTCAAAATGGCGGCTATTACACCCGCCAAAAATCTCAAAAACCACCAAAAAATGCTTGTCCCCCCCCCCCTTTTAAGGCATAAGGAGAAGCCCTAAAAATATGGGACCAAATAGCCAATAAAAGCACTTTCCAGGCCATAGAAATTCTTCGGAGAAAAGTTTCAAAAGTTAATTTTAGCATTTCAAAATCGCCATACGCGCACGAAGGCTTCGCTCGCTTCGCTCGCCCTAGTATTGCATAGTTATTTTATTATTTTATACTCTTAAGAAGGTACTGATAACATATACAAAAAGGCGAGCGAAGCGAGCCCATGATTTTCATCCCTTGCTTAAAAAATGTTTCTCTTATAATAGATTTGACAAACAAGCACATAAAGGCGAGCGAAGCGAGCCTATATTGCATGGTTATTTTTATTATTATACTCTTAAGAAGGTACTGATAAACATATACAAAAAGACGAGCGAAGCGAGCCATGATTTTTATGCCTTGTTTAAATGTTTTCTCTCAAAAGTAGATATTGACAAATAAGCATATAAAGGCGAGCGAAGCGAGCCCAGTATGGTATGGTTTTTTTATTTTTTCTCTTAAGAAGGTACTAATAAACATATACAAAAGGCGAGCGAAGCGAGCCCATGATTTTCATGCTTGCTAAAATGTTTCTTTTATAATAGATATTAACAAACAAGCACATAAAGGCGAGCGAAGCGAGCCCTAGTATTGCATGGTTATTTTTATTATTTTATACTCTTAAAAGGTACTGATAAACATAAACAAAAGACGAGCGAAGCGAGCCCATGATTTTTATGCTTGCTTAAAATGTTCTCTTATAATAGATATTGACAAACAAGCACAAAAGGCGAGCGAAGCGAGCCCTAGTATTGCATGGTTATTTTTATTATTTTATACTCTTAAGAAGGTACTATAAACATATACAAAAAAGGCGAGCGAAGCGAGCCCATGATTTTTATGCCTTATTTAAATGTTCTCTTAAAGTAGATATTGACTAACAAGCATAAAGGCGAGCGTAGCGAGCCCTAGTATTGTACGGTTTTTTTTTAAATTTATACTCTTAAAAAGGTACTGATAAACATATACAAAAAGGCGAGCGAAGCGAGCCCATGATTTTCATGCTTTTTAAATATTTCTCTTATAATAGATATTGACAAACAAGCTCATAAAGGCGAGCGAAGCGAGCCCTAGTATTGCATGGTTATTTTTATTATTTTATACTCTTAAAAGGTACTGATAAACATATACAAAAAGGCGAGCGAAGCGAGCCCATGATCCTCATGCCTTGTTAAAAATATTTCTCTTATAATAGATATTGACAAACAAGCAAATAAAGGCGAGCGAAGCGAGCCCTAGTATTGCATGGTTATTTTTATTATTTTATACTTTTAACAAGGTACTGATAATATACAAAAAGGCGAGCGAAGCGAGCCCATGATTTTTATGCCTTTCTTAAAATGTTTCTCTTATAATAGATATTGACAAACAAGCCATAAAGGCGAGCGAAGCGAGCCCTAGTATTGCATGGTTATTTTTTTAATTTATACTCTTAAAAAGGTACTGATAAACATATACAAAAAGGCGAGCGAAGCGAGCCCATGATCTTCATGCCTTGTTAAAAATATTCTCTTATAATAGATATTGACAAACAAGCACATAAGGCGAGCGAAGCTAGCCCTAGTATTGCATGGTTATTTTTATTATTTTATACTCTTAAGAAGGTACTGATAAACATATAAAAAAGGCGAGCGAAGCGAGCCGATGATTTTTATGCCTTTCTTAAAATGTTTCTCTTATAATAGATATTGACTAACAAGCATATAAAGGCGAGCGTAGCGAGCCCTAGTATTGTACGGTTTTTTTAATTTATACTCTTAAAAGGTACTGATAAACATATACAAAAAGGCGAGCGAAGCGAGCCCATGATCTTCATGCCTTGTTAAAAATGTTTCTCTTATAATAGATATTGACAAACAAGCACATAAAGGCGAGCAAAGCGAGCCCTAGTATTGCATGGTTATTTTTATTATTTTATACTCTTAAAAAGGTACTGATAAACATATACAAAAAGGCGAGCGAAGCGAGCCCATGATTTTATGCCTTTCTTAAAATGTTTCTCTTAAAGTAGATATTGACTAACAAGCACATAAAGGCGAGCGAAGCGAGCCCTAGTATTGTATGGTTTTTTTTTATACTCTTAAGAAGGTACTGATAAACATATACAACAAGGCGAGCGAAGCTAGCCCATGATTTTCATGCCTTGTTTTAAATGTTTCTCTTAAAGTAGATATTGACTAACAAGCACATAAAGGCGAGCGAAGCGAGCCCTAGTATTGCATGGTTATTTTTATTATTTTATACTCTTAAAAAGGTACTGATAAACATATACAAAAAGGCGAGCGAAGCGAGCCCATGATTTTTATGCCTTTCTTAAAATTTTCTCTTAAAGTAGATATTGACTAACAAGCACATAAAGGCGAGCGAAGCGAGCCCTAGTATTGTATGGTTTTTTTTATTATACTCTTGAGAAGGTACTGATAAACATATACAAAAGGCGAGCGAAGCTAGCCCATGATTTTCATGCCTGTTTTAAATGTTTCTCTTAAAGTAGATATTGACTAACAAGCACATAAAGGCGAGCGAAGCGAGCCCTAGTATTGTATGGTTTTTTTTATACTCTTAAGAAGGTACTGATAAACATATACAACAAGGCGAGCGAAGCGAGCCCATGATTTTCATGCCTTGTTTTAAATGTTTCTCTTAAAGTAGATATTGACAAACAAGCACATAAAGGCGAGCGAAGCGAGCCCTCTTATCTTATTTTATGTTTTAATTTTTTTAAAATTTAGGTATTGACAAACAAACTTCTATAAGCGAGCGAAGCGAGCCCTAGATTGTTATGTATAAGTTTGATTCTATAGTTTAAATTGGCTAGTATCAAACATGCACCTCAAGGCGAGCGATGCGAGCCCTAGAATATTATGTTATGTCTTTACTGTATGCTATAAAATGAGGTTCTGATAAACCAATACAAAAAGGCGATTGAAGCGAGGCTTTAATTTTATGCCTTGTTTTAAATGTTTTTCTTCAGGTAGATATTGACAACCAAGCACATAAAGGCGAGTGAAGCGAGCCCTTAAATTTTGTTCTGTGTTTAAATTTTCTCAAAAATTAGGTATCGACAAACAAATATATAAAGGCGAGGGAAGCGAGCTCTAGATTGTTATGTAAAAATTTGATTCTATAGTTTGAAATTGGCTAGTACTAAACAAGCAGATGTTTACTCAAATTTTATGTTGTATTATAATTATTTTTCCTAAATCAGTGCCAACAGACACATATAGGCTAGCGAAATTGGTAAAATTATGTTTACTCTGCGAAATTTGTAAATAACAAACATACAAATGAAACGAGCAATACGAGCACTTATATATTTTGTGTAGATTCTAAATTAGGTACTGATTTCTGATACACAGAAACGCATGCGTAGCGAGCTGTGGAATATTTTGTTATAACTTATTTATTTTTTCTAACATTAGGCATCGACAAATACTAACATATAGGCTATTGAAGCGAGGCGTAGAATATTGAGTATAAGTATGATTGTATAGTATTAATACATTATATTTATGCAAATATCTGAGAAACCCTTATAATGCTTGCAAAGCAAGCACTTTGACGGATTTTTTTTCCTTAATAAGTTTTATAGAGTTTCAGAGTAGGCTTATTATTTGGTACTTAATTTTATTATAGTTAGTTATTTGTTGCATTGAATCGAAAGCCCACGTTACGTAAGATTACAGCAAGATGCCAATTAGCTTTTCTAGCAAAAACGGTGGCAGCCTGGTGGCTCGTAATAAAATTTTTATTTCTAGTCTAAGAAATAAAATAAATAAAAAAATAAGAAATAAATAATTTTTTATAAGTAGTCTAATCATGATGAAATCTTGTCATGATCAAAACACTTCAAATTACCATTAGTAAATATATATTTCTATTGTTTTAATGTGTTATTCTAAGTTTTTGGTTGACAATATAAACATATTAAGACGATACAAAACTGGTACTTTATTTATTTTAAGTTCATTTTTGAAGAAAATATGAGCTAATGAGGTTGGGGTCGTGGAAGAGGAAAGTGGGGTGGTGGAGTATTGGAAGGGGGGACTCATTAATCAAGAATATAGTATTGTTGAGGTTTATATTATATATATATATATAATATATATATATATATATATATATATATATATATATATATATAATATATTATATATATATGTGTGTGTGTGTGTTGTGTGTGTACGAGATTTTGTGTCATAGACGTTTCTATGACACGATATACTCATTTTATTATCAGTATTAGCTCTGGTTTTATTGATTGGTATGTATATGTCAAACGAAAGAACGTATCATTAATTGACATAATTTAAACAAATCAAGATTTTTTCACTGATATATTTGAAAATTCGCTTATATCGTGGCAGTATGCCACTTATATAAACTAGTAATATGTGGAACTGATGAAATACTACAACCATATAGCTGCGAAGCGGCCCCAGCGCAGACGCTGCGTAGCGGTCAAGATACCGAAGGCCTCTTGGTTTTATCAAAAGCTATACAGTGTAAGAATTGCCATTATCTACATTATACTCCCACACACACGTTCAATCATTTACAAGATTGAAAGATTTAGCGAGTTTGCAGGTTGTCCTGTCTCAGTCGGTGAGAAACTCATAAATGCGGTCTTTTTGATACTTAATATTAGTCTAAGTTGGCCTAGCCTGTCTCTTATATCTTTTAGGTCTCGCTCTGCAGGGATACGCGTTTCTTCATACGATTTCCCCGATTTTAAATAAACAGTATCGTCAGCAAATGCGTATATTAGTCCGTCAAGTCTTTTTTCAAGTAGGACATTTGTAAATATTAAAAATAACAAGCTTCCGATCACGCTGCCTTGAGGTATTGAGTATTCACTTGTAAACCCATCTTCTATGCCGTCATTTATTCTCACTTTGTATATTCTATTTTTAAGTAGCTAGTGAACCATTGTAAAATGGTTCCTCTGATACCAATTTTCCTTAATTTATTTATTAGTAAATGGTGGGACACACTATCAAACACTTTTGCCAGATCCATAAAGACTGCCATTGGTTTATTTTCCTTGTCTATTTTTCAGTTATAAATTAACAGACTTCAGACTAGACCACATCTAAAACCGAACTGCGCAGCTGATAACCTAAAATGATTTTCTAGGAATTCCTCTTATTTTTTTTAAATCTTTCTCTATTATTTTAACCATTAGATTGGTCCAATATTATATTGAAAGTGGTTTACTTAATATACAACTAGCGTCTTTATTATTTTTGTTTCAGGTGTTTTGTCTACTTGTGCTGAAGGAAATCTAAGCGTAAGTTATTTTCGCTCTGTATTTTCTTCTAATAAGATATATACATATTTTATTATATATGTAACCCTACAAACCCTACAACAAAACGCCTACTTCAAGATCTACGAATCTCCCCACTCCCATCCAACAGTTCCCGCGAGTTCCATTCAAATTTACAAATGCATCACTGAAATTTACCTAAATGGTTAAATTACAACCAGTGATGTTATAATCATAATAATTTGTTACAAATGGAAAATAGCCTTGAGAAAATTCAACTTGGTTATTTTCATAATGGTTTGACCTTCCGGTGGTGACCTGTTTAGTAATTACAAAAATAAAACTGTTTCAGTTTTTAGAAGTAGTCTTTCTATCCATCTTTTGTCCAGTTTGTTACATCTTCCTTTATTTCTCCTTGTCTCCTTCAATGGAAAAGCCACAGGTCGGATTTATGCAAATTATCCCTTTTTGTTCAGAACAGTCGATATTTCATCAAAATGGAAATTCAATTTTTTTCTGAAAATGTCTTTCGTTTGTTAAATTTGAAATAAATTTTGTCACATATTTTACAAAATTTATTTTCAGTAAACAAACGCAAGAATTTGTTTAAAAAGAAGTGTGACTTTTTATTTTATTTTGTTGAAATATAATCTCAAAAAATATCACACCATAATTTACATTTTGTTAACAACTAACTATCTTAAAAAAATAAGTTTTTACAAAATTCACAGTATTAAGATTGATAAAAAAAATTGTTTCATTCCGCCAGCTGAATCTTGTAATTTTTTCTCGAAGAAAAAAAGGAAGGAAAATAAGTAAAGAAAAAAAAATTATCAGGCGTAAAAAAGTCACTTGTGAGACGTACTTTTATTGAACGTTAAAGTTTGGTTAAATGAGAAAAAGTTTGGGCTAATTTCGTGACAGTGATGCTATTTTTTACTTCCTACTTAGCTAATTAAAAAAATATCAAAAGTTAATTTTTCGAAAGTCTTTTTTTAGAAGTTAAAGTGTTACAACTTACTTTGCACATTAATATAATTGGGTTTGAAAATTAGCTTGTAGAGCTCTTAAAGTCGTTATCGTTAACAGGATTTGGAATGTCAAGAGTCGTAAATTACTGAAACATTTTGACTTTACAATTCTAGTGCTATAATGTTACCTGTACTTAAATGGACATTAATTCTTCTTGTAAAAGTATAGCTAAAATATATTAAATTAGGTTAAACATTTGTTGATTCGTACATAAAAATCAATTACTTTTCAAATATCCCGAACAATAAATAAGTGGTTCACAGTTATTTAAACCAGTTATGGTTAACAGATACACTGTAAGGATGTAAATAAAAGTCTATCCACAAATAAATTTCAACCAATATAATGATGACAATACTGGCTTTCAACCTACAAGTGTAATACAGGTCATCCTCAGTGCCTACAAACAAGAGGACGAAAAAATAAAAAAGCACGAAAAACAACAAAAACAAAAAATGTTTGAACATTTTTTGTTTTTGTTGTTTTTCGTGCTGTTCGTCGCACTCTTGTATCCTCTTGTTTGTAGGTACTGAGGATGACCTGTATTAGGTTGAAAGCCGGTTTTGTCATCATTATATTGGTTGAAATTTATTTGTGGATAGACTTTTATTACATCCTTAAGGTAAAAAATCCACTAGCGCTTATAATTTAAATATACTAGATACACTGTCTTTTTGTAGACCTTCTTCTCCAAACTCACTTCCCAAGGGAAGGTGCAAGTATAGAAGAAATTGAGGATATCGAGTTCACTTCCTATAAATGGGCCCAAGCCTCTGAGTTGGTAACCGAAGAGTGTATTCGTTGTGCCTTCAATCAATTGGATCCGTTCAAGGTTCCTGGTTCAGACGAGATATTTCTAACTCTGCTTCAAAAAGAATTGGACATACTTATCCCCAGTATAAAGAATCTTTTTGTGGTATTAGTCTTACCTTATTTATACTCAAGGAACTTGAATGGACTGTATATAAATAATTTGAATTAAATATGTAATAAAAGAAATTTAAAAAAAGTTCCATTACATGCAAACTAGGCCATGCTCAACTAAAAGGTAAATCAACCGAAACAGCCATTCCAAAACTGAAACTTCTTTGCATAAAGGGGACTTCACTTTAGCTCTCTTTTTTGAAGTGAAAGCCTTATTAAAATTGATGAGGCCTAGAATCGAAAATATTCTTCTAATTGCCCCTGTTCTAGTGGCTTGCCTAGGGGTGATCTTAAAGAAACAGTGAAAAATTTAACACAAATTAAAGGTTAGCCTGCAAAAGTATTGCAAGAGCCCTAAAGACTACTCCTACTGTAGGTTAACAGACCTTGGTTGGATTATCCCCGCTGCTTGTGAGGATTAAATGAAAAGCTATATGCTCATACTTAAGGATTGGAAACTGTAGATAGTAGAATTGTTCTTTATATAGAACGTAATACAACTGATAGGTTAGTGCAATAGGACATCCCCTTGACTGGGATTCCTGCTGATTTTGTCAGGCCTAAGCTGAAGGGCAACTGAAAGTTTCATGTAGAAATCCCTCCGAGAAATAAATGGGACAAGTGTGAGATTGAGTTTGATTCTCAAATGCTGGTGGCATTTGATGGATCTTGTAATGTCTTTACTTTTAATTAAATAAATAAAAATGACTTAAATGAAAGAGATGTTACGCACGTGCTGAATTCCGTTGTTCAAAGTCTTAACAACGTAGCTTACAATTATCTTTGGTCTAAAGGGATTTTAGACGATCTGCTATCAAAATCTTCACTACATAGTTTACAATATGAAGAACCTTCAAACTCATGCTACTTTGTTGTTTAACCTCCTAACTACATAGATTAAATATACTTAGTCCAAGGGGATTTCAGAACTGAACTGCTCTTTGTCGTTTTAATTGCTGATTACATAGTTTGCAATCTTTATTCTGAAAGGATTTTATACTGCTACCTCTTATTCAAATTTCTAACAACATAGCTTGCAATATCTTTAGTCTAAAGATATTTTAGACCCGTTCTGCTATATGTTGTTCAAACACTTAACAACATAGCTTGCAATATCTTTAGTCAAAAGATATTTTAGACCCGTTCTGCTATATGTTGTTCAAACACTTAACAACATAGCTTGCAATATCTTTAGTCAAAAGATATTTTAGACCCGTTCTGCTATATGTTGTTCAAACACTTAACAACATAGCTTGCAATATCTTTAGTCAAAAGATATTTTAGACCCGTTCTGCTATATGTTGTTCAAACACTTAACAACATAGCTTGCAATATCTTTAGTCAAAAGATATTTTAGACCCGTTCTGCTATATGTTGTTCAAACCTTAACAATAGCTTGCAATATCTTTAGTCTAAAGATATTTTAGACCCGTGCTGCTATATGTTGTTCAAATTTCCAACTGAATGGCTTACATACATAGTTCATTCTTCCGTTGAGATTTGTAAAATGCACCATTAAATCTTTAAAACTATGGGAGAGCGTGGTCCTAGATTTTCGAAAATGGTCTCTAACCTCACTAAGTTGATTTTTACAAGTTATATTAATTGAATTGATCAATTACTATTGAATGTTTTAGAGAATAAATTAAATCCTACAAAATTGGTTATGGGATGTCTCGGAATTTTTCCTCATTAACCTTATCCTTCTTGCTTCGGACTCGCTTCGTCAAATTTATACTGCAACATGCCTTCGGACTCGCTTCGTCAAATTATACTGCAACCTCGCTTCGTCAAATTTATACTGCAACATGCCTTCGGACTCGCTTCGTCAAATTTATACTGCAACATGCCTTCGGACTCGCTTCGTCAATTTATACTGCTTCGACTCGCTTCGTCAAATTTATACTGCAACATGCCTTCGGACTCGCTTCGTCAAATTATACTGCAACATGCCTTCGGACTCGCTTCGTCAAATTATACTGCAACATGCCTTCGGACTCGCTTCGTCAAATTTACTGTGCTCGGACTCGCTTCGTCGCAACATGCCTTCGGACTCGCTTCGTCAAATTTATACTGCAACATGCCTTCGGACTCGCTTCGTCAAATTATACTGCAACATGCCTTCGGACTCGCTTCGTCAAATTATACTGCAACATGCCTTCGGACTCGCTTCGTCAAATTTATACTGCACCGTGCCTTCGGACTCGCTTCGTTTGTCTTCAGATAGTAAATGCATTCGTATCATTCTCAGCGGTCACCCATACAGCACTGACCACGCTTAATGATCCTTAATTTTTATGATCTAACAAAAATGATGGATATACTTGTCGTATTGAAATGAAACTTAGTGTACTTATTTATTAGGTATTTATATTCACTTGTACTAAAGTTCAACTCAATTGGACTATTTTCCATTTTTTTATACACAAGTCATTCAATATAAATTTAACTAATGCTGATAATGAGATCAAACTTGGCACATATGTTAGTCATATACATAGTCACATGCGTGCAAATCTCAATCCAACCGCATCATTTTTTTCGCGTTTTATGATTTTTCGAAATTTTTGCTAAGTCATTATTGCCAGTTTATGAATCATAAAAAATAATTTTCCAAATAGCTCAACTACAGTGGTAGACTGATTGTACAAAATTTCAATCATTAATACACTGGGCGCTACGATGATTACAGACACACACACACACATACAGACAGACAACTTTGCGAAAACCACTCAGGAGGCCTTAAAACGCCTGAAATAGATAATTCCGGTTTCATCCCGGTTTCGGATTTTTTTGCAAACACAATACTTTTCCTATATACCTACGGTATTAATGAGAAAAAGTAAAAATATGATAGTAGTTGAACCCGTGCCAGGCAACTTACTAGAGATACCTTTTCAAAAGTTCAGGACTTCACATTATTTTTAATGATTCAATTTTGACGCAGCTAAAAATGTTCCGCCAGGTTAAATATTTGATTTCACCTGAAATTTTAGTTAAAGCGTTTTAAACCAGCAACACTTTCGTTTATAAGGTTTAACTTAAAGTTTAATAAAAACAACAAATAACCCAATGAAATAATTTGTTTATATTTTTTCAATATTATGTTTATAAATTTCATTGAACAATTAATTAATTATAGTATTCATATTTTTTTAGAGATCGTTAGATATAATACATAATTAATTTACATACAATCTTATTTACATATTTACATTTTTAAGCAATTTTGCAGCAACTAAATTTAAACAATCCATATATTATTTGGCCTTTTATAGCAATTTTAATGAGCAAAGATCTCGCAAAATGTATAAATGACTTTACAATAATTTAAACAAATAAAAAATGGTTACGGGGTACCCAAAAAACATTCCTCACTGCTTCAGTTTCGCTTTGCATGTCATTATTTGTCAAAACATTAGATTTTATAATACCTTCAAAATACTGAATTACCACCTTCTGAATAATACTGAAGGTGCTAAGTTCTGAGGTTAATCTTAGAGTATCATGTTTTAACATAATTGGATGCCTCATCATTTTAGTAAATTTTATTTCAAAATATTTGCTATTAAAGTGGTTAATACTTTAATAGCACTGACTTCACACAGCGGGCCCGAAGCCCTGATGTGTGACGCAAATCCTACCTGAGGTCCCTGATCACAAATAAAATAAGGTACGCAAGGCTTTATACATTTTGACACACAATTATATATATATATATATATATATATAATATATATATATATATATATATATAAATCTTTTATAATAATAATAACTTACAGGAGGTGAAGCGAAGAGATTTAGAGGGGTTTTGAGAATTTTTCGACATATGTCTTCTTCGGTTCGGTCAGGTAAGGTTGGGAAGTCCCGAGTGACTCCGAAAGTCCGAGTCACTCGGGACTTCCCAACCTTACCTGACCGAACCGAAGAAGACATATGTCGAAAATTCTCAAAACCCCTCTAAATCTCTTCACTTCACCTCCTGTAAGTTATTATTATTATAAAAGATTGTTATGTTATACTTTTAGTATTTTCCTTTTTCATTTGTAATTATATATATATATATATATATATATATATATATATATATATAATATATATATATATATATATATATATATATATATATATATATATAATATATATAATATATTATATATTATATATATATATATATATATTATATAGTTTGTATGAATTTATTATCTAGCGGGTTCTTGTAAACATCCTACCTTACGAACAGATTTTTATTTCTAAATAAAACTTCGTACAAAAATTAATCTTGGGGAGGGGTTACTATGACGTTAATAACCTTGTTTGCTGAGTCGGGTTTAAGAGTTAATATTATTTTAAATATTATTTTTTTTCCCAGGACAAATCAATATTCTTTGGGAGCTAAATCGAATGAAACATGTCCGGAGTTGATACGACCAACATAAGTGACCAAAAAGTCAAACGTGGTAAACAACCGAGAACCACCGGTCAAAAGTACGGTAAACAACAATTTTAGACTAGGGTGTTGTTTTCGATGTTTTTGTGGCGCTGAAACAAATAAAACCGGTTTCACTGGTAAAACCGGTAAAAAATAAGTCACTGATCACTCTAACTCAAAGCCATGGTTTTTACAGGTTGTAATCTAGGTACCAGCTATGTATTTGTTTCTTCTGTTTTACGCTTTATAACCTTTAAACCTTATAATGTAGTAGCATTACTACATGATACTAAATTTTTTCCGGATCTTTCAAGGGAAATCCATTAAAACATTAATAAAATCAAGCACACCCCGTATTACTTGTAGATACTTTTTCTTGCACATTCTGTCTTGCTTCGCTCGTCTTCAGAACGTCAAAAGTCTACAGTAGTATTACGTCGGTCTTTAATGTCATTGGTATTATGACTTTGGGCTAGCTTAGCCCTTCCTTAGATTTTCATGTTAACCCAAATCTTCCTAGGTTCAAGGTCTTGTGGTAGGTTTAAGTTTAACGTGGTACAAATTTAACTCTTAAGGTAATAATATAACAGGTAAAGAAATTTCAATGGCATTATGACTTTATGACGGTGAAAGCTTCAAAAATGATTACAGTAGATAGCCATTTGATCATGTGATAATGAATATAAGTCTAGCAAATACCACTGGTGATACGGCAGCCCAACTTTTATTAATTTCAAACCCTTCATACGGATAAAAGCTGTATATTTTATTATTGTATTTCATGTTTCATTAATTTGATTTTTTTGTAAAATTTTGTGAATCGATTAACTACTTATGCATGTGTTTCAAATACATGACTCAGCAAAATAGGTTATTATATGGTTAAACATGATGAAACCTTGATTTTAGATTTTTAGAGTATAATAATAATAATAATAATGCCCGTTTTAGGGCCTTTCGGCCCTTCAGGGTATTCGCCCTGCGGGAACAACCTCGGGTGGGTCACATCTACTATGCTCAAAGTGAAGCTAAAGTTGGCGAAAGTTATATTTAGAAAAAATTCTATTCATAATAAACATAGAGCATAGCCCGGGCTGTGAACCCCGGACCTCCGGTGCCGAAGTTTAGTACTAAACGACCACGGCTACGGTGAACAAAATTAAAACAACATACCCATAAATTAAATTTGGTATGAAATGGAAGACTTAAAAATTAAAAATAATCAACATAATATATATCTTTAGAGTCTTAATTATATATTTTAAGTCTATATTCGGCTTTAACAGCCTTCATGTAAATTTTCTTTGGAAATTCATCTTTTTAACTATATTATAATACAAATCAAGGAGTGTAATAAACCTAAGGAGTAAACTGTGGGAATTTCGAGTTATTTCTCACAACTCAATAGATAGCGCTTGTAGCATTTAACTTAAATTTTATTAGTTCTTATTTATTCAGATAGCGATTGTTACTTTTAACTTACTTATTCTGACGAATTAATGATTTACTTAATTAACGATTAAAGGTATAGGTCTTTCAGTGGTGACCGCATTAACGTTGATAATAGATCCAACGTTTCTCTTCCATAATAGGAAGTCATCTATTCGGATATGGGACATCTCGGGTGAAAATAATCTTAATCTCTATAAAACTAAATTTCTAATCCCTGCAAAAATGCTTTACAGAAATTGATATTTCTGAATTGAATTGATTGAAATTTGTAGAGCATTGTGTTTTTATTCATCCCTATAAAAATGCCTGTACTACATCCTACGTCCTCTGTACTACGTCCATGAAAATGTCCCCTACATTGGAAACGAAGCGCCGGATTTCCACTAAAATCTATCGACTCGGCCACCACAGGAGGGCTGGATGGAATTACTTGCGTCTCTTATTTTAAGGGCATTTCATATTATTTGTGTCATCTAATTAAGGTATTAGTGACATTTACAGTTAACCCTCTAGATTTAGTACACACCCTTTGATTCAAATAAATTTTAAACTAACATATTTATACATCTACTTGCTTTCTTTCTAATTACAATTTCATAATTATTTCTCTTTTTGTCTGTCGTCTTTTTTGTATTTGCATTGTATATGCACGAATATATGAATAAGTATTCATGCATAAACACAACGTAAATTGTATATGCACGAATATATGTATATTTTCGTATATTTTAAGAAGTAGAAGGTACTGAATGCAACGAATACTGGCTACGTGTCAGATAGTTATGCTGCATGTCTGTTGATGACTGAGCTAATTGTCGTTTGACTTGAGTTCGATGTTTCTTAACTTTGATGTAGGATAAGCTTGTAATAAGGATAACGAAGACGACAAAACCAAGACACGATCCCACTATAAGGCCGAGTCTTCTTGTAAGAACGTTTCCTCCTATTCTGCTGCTCGGCTCGCTGCTGCTTTGACTGGCCAGTGTCATCACCTGTCAACATAAATACGAAAAAAAATTGTTTAGAGATTCGGGAAAAGATTTCATTTTGGTCTATCTTATAGTTTTATAGTGGAATAGAAATTTATTTATTTATTGGAATAAATTTATGGATTTATTTATTTATTACAAGAGTAAGTGGGCGTGGCCGATAAGACTAAAAAACACCAACAAAAATGTAGTAAATGGGACAACCCATATTTATATGTAAATAATAAAAGAAAAGAAGTCTCTCCACAAAATAAAACTTTATTGGCAAAGCGCTTTCAACCTAACTAGAGACCATCATCAGTGCAAACCAGTGCTTACTAGGTATTAGAGTCAGACTCTAATACCTAGTAAGAAAACATAGACTCACTTCTCTACTTCTTTAACATCTCAACTGTTTTGCACTGATGATGGCCTATAGTTAGGTTGAAAGCGCTTTGCCAATAAAGTTTTGTTTATATAAAAAATTCAAGCGCGGTGGTCCGCATATCGGACGAATTTCCTTTGGAACGAAAACAGGTCGTGCTTAGAAATCCATTTCTTGCTTAAGGTTCCGGTTTATGCTTTATGACTTAAGCAGTTACTCAATTATCAAGCACTGCTCGTAGCTAATTATTTCTGTAGTTTTTAAAGAAAATGCGCATAACTACCTGTTGGCTTTTTTAATCTACTTTATGGTCCTGTAAATCTTATGACCGCATTGTTGATACATCAGGAAATTACCCTGAGCTCCTCAACTATTAAGTTTGTGATTGACATGTTTTCCTTTGTGAAAAGCTCGTTTTCAATACCGTCCTCTTTCTGTACTATTATTTTAATAGTACTTCTTTCTTAACTATTATTAAAATCTAATGCGAAAAGAAAACTTTCTTTTTTACTTCCTCTGCTACATTAAAATTCAATCTTTAATTTAAATATTTTTTAATTGCATTTAAAAGGAAGTTTTAACATCAAGAGAAATTGTTTATGAAAATTTGTTATTTTATCTCTATAAAGTTAATTTAGAAAATTTTAAAAGTTTATTCTTACAGAAGAAAAAAAACTAGAAAGTTTTTAAAGCAAAATACCATTTAATTAATTGAATCCTATTAGAAATAAAGTAAAATTTTCAAGGAAAATATTAATATTTCGCAATTAATATTCGGGAACCCTAGCTTAGATTAGTTTTAATTAAATTGCCGGATTATTAGAGCACCTGTAAACTTTCGAAACTTAAGATAAGTAGGTATATAAATTATTTTTAAATCTTAATTTATTTCTAAAAGTTTTATTTTTATTATTATTTAATTTAGGTTCGTGGAGTTATTACTTTGAAAATTCTGAGCCTTTAGTTTTTAATCTGAGTGCTTGTTTGGTACAAATTGGATTATAATTAAACAATCTAGACAGCTATTAATTAAGGTTAATGAAAAGGGTTCAATTAAGGTTATTTTATCATAATTATTATTTGTTACAGAAAACTGTATGATAAAAGGTTATTATGAATATGAATATTATTATAATTTTTATAAAACTAATAACAAATTATTTACCAAACTATTTAAACAAGATAATTTTATGAGGTAGTGGTCAGATAGGTATATAAACACAAAGTTCGAGCTTTCGGCCGTAAATTAGGTCTTCTTCAGAAGAATTTTTATTCCAAACTGAATCAGATAACACATAAAAAAGAAACATTAGTTTTATTAATCTAACAATAGTTAACTATGTATGCCATCGGAGAACGACACCTACTTCTAAACAAAGATCTAGTTTGAATAAAAAGGGGGGTAACATTACTAAATTTTAGAAAAAGAACATTATATAAATATTATAAAAAATTAAGTCGAAAATTAACGCAAAATAGACAAATATTAAAAAAATTAAATATTATAATAGAGTCGAAAAATTAACAAACAACTTAAGTTATATACAAAGAAATTTACTTAATAACATTAATAGTCATTAACTTAATTACACTTTATTTTTTGTTTAATATCATTAATAGTTTAATTTTGTTATTTTTTTGAAAATTTAGTCTAATTTTTGTTAATTTTTTGACTCTATTTATTCTAATATTTAAATTTATTTTTTCAATATTTGTCTATTTTGCGTCAATTTTCGACTTTATTTTTTACATTTTTTTTAACTTTATTGATTATTGTCTACAATAAATGTATTTGACATAGTGCTCATACTGGTTAAAGTGACTTGGCAGTCTTGATAGGAGGATTCACCCAGTGGTGATACTCCTTGGCGTGGTTACTTATTTTTTACAATATTTATATAATGTTCTATCTCTAAAATTTTGTAATGCTACTCCCCTTTTTATTCAAACTAGATCTTTGTTTAGAAGTAGGTGTCGTTTTCCGATAGCATACTAGCTGTCGTTAGATTAATATAACTAATGTTTCTTTTTTATGTGTTATCTGATTCAGTTTGGAATAAAACTACTTCTGAAGAAGGCCAAATTTACGGCCGAAAGCTCAAATTCTGTGTTTTTATACCTATCTGACCACTACCTCATAAAATTATCTTGATTATAATTTTTAATAATATTCAATGAATTGAACATATATAATTGCTGTAACATAATAGAATTCTAAACTACTATAACTAAACCTTATAACAATAGATAGATTATATAGACAAAAAAAGAAAATGAATACTATGTATAAAAAAATATAGAACTCTGTAGCTAATATAATTGCTAATAGTTTTCTAACCTATAATAAGGTATTTAAGATTTGGTTAAATGTAATTATATAGTAAGTAGGCTTTTAGCGTGGGGTCGTGGCAGATCGTATCCGTAAAGAGTAAACGTTTTTATTTCAAAAACAATATAATTTTATATTAATTTTTAGATTTTTTATGTTTTATCATTCTTATTCCTAATATAGAATGGACTTTTTGAGTTTTTTTTTAAATTTCTCCTGAGAGTCAGCTATTTATATATCTTGTGGTAGTGAATTGAATAAAGTTAGGGCCAATTATCTGTAAAATCTTTGCATTTTAATGGTAAAATGCAATCAATTTAATAACTTACTCGCTATATTGGATACCAAAAAGTAAAAAGGTGATAAGTCAAAAAATGCAACTTTTCAGGAACCGAAAAACAAACTTTGAATGAAGCTCTAAATCGTTAAAACCAGTTACAGTTTTTATTTTAGCATTATCATATTTATTAAAATGTTCTATATAATGAGAAGTAGTTTGGTATTCAATTAATAAATAAATCTCGAGATATTGGGGAAAATTTAGGAAAACCTACTGACCTATACCTTTTTTATCGGTTCTAAAGAGGTTGTTATCCCCTTTTGACTGATTTTCCACTTCTCATTTTTAAGGTTGTTGAACTAATAATCAAACTATTTTTCTTGGTTAAAGTAAGCTTACTATTATAGTAAATTATCTATGTAGAAAGAGTTTCATATTTCTAATTAAAATGTGGATAAACATGAAAGTAAAAATTTACTATTTTACACAGAAAACGAAAATATTCTTGAGTTAGCCCGGTGTCTAGTTGAATACTAAAATCAATGTGTTTATATAGGAATATTTTAATTTAAGTTTAATATCGCTGTTTCGTGAATTTAAATTAAAATTCTAGCTCAAAATATCTAAAACATTGGCTTTGCGACTTTTTGGTAATGTAGTCAGGACTGAAAAGTATAAAGGAGATAAGTCATACCACGGATACCAAAAAGTAAAAAGGTGATAAGTCGAAAAGTGCAACTTTTCAGGAATTTCCAAATTGTTAAAACCAGTCACAGTTTTTATTTTAACATTATTATATTTATTAATATGTTCTATATAATTTGAAATAATTTGGTATTTAATTTATAAATAGCAGGCAAACATTTGCAAAAGGGTATAACTCGACTTATGTATTTTATAGTTATAATTTTTTCAACTTATTGAAGTCTAAATGGGTTAACTTAACTTATAACATTTATACTAAATTCGTCTGTTCAAAATAAAAGATATCTCCTTTGCATTGAGTTAATTAATTAAAAAACTAATTATCGTAGATATACATTTATTAAACCAATCGAAAGAGCTTTTTTTGCTGATTCCAGTGATAGTAATAACTCAAAATCGACATTTTTCGACTTATCACCTTTTTACTTTTTGGTATCCTATTTAATACTTATCGTTAAATTTGATATGATTTAGGTATTTTAACAATACTTTCTGAATAAGTCCATACACATAAAGTTGTGTTTATAAATAACATCTACTCAAATGTATTTGTGCAACCGTCTCACAACAATACAAGTATAACCTAAGAATTTGTATGCAAGAATATTTAAATTTCTAGATAAAACCAATTATAGGTAAACATTAAATGAACATACTCCCATAAACAAAACACAAAGTACCCAATTAGTCTCTGCAGTAATCAATATCAAAATAGTCTATATTTTTCATTGATAATTTCTTTAACATTGTAAATTGGGTTTTCAATATTTTGTTTAATAAATTGCAAAAAGAAATAAAATATAAAAAAAGAAAAACCAGTTAGAGAAATGATAAAAAATAAAATGTTTTTCTAAAGAATGTTCTGCTATTAAGTATCAAATAAGCAAAAAAATATAAGTTTATAAGGTAATATATATGTTTGAAAGTAACTCAACCATTGAGTGGTAAAGTTTAATGAGGCGAAAGGTTAGAAAAGGGCTTGAAACAGTATATGCCATAATAAGGACACTATACTATTGTTTAGTTGTATTGTTTAATGCTCTTTGTATATACTGTATAGCCTTGGGAGCAATGCTCATCCCTGGGTAAGACCCAGTATGTAGTTATTGTCGCATTGTTCTCTTTAAAACCCTTTTCTATAAATACTACCAGGTCTCAGTGGGATACAAACCAAAAACTCTTTATATTACGCACCAGTGGTTTGTTTTCCCACTACTCCCTCAAAATACATCCCCAAGAAAAATAATATATTTTTTTTAGTTGTTTAAATTGATATTGAGTTGTAAATAGTTCGAATTTTTTTTACTGTTATATTTTAGGGAAATTTCATTAGAAAGTGACACTTTTTGTTTTGTGTTTTTTACCTTAAAGAAAAGTGTAAAATGTGTGGAATGCATTGTTTATATTTAATGTCCATAAATATTTTAAATTTCTTTCCTCTCGTAAAAGTTTTAACTCTTTTATCTCGAGACGATGTATATATATATATATATATATATAATATATATATATATATATATATATATATATATATATATATATTCCAGTTCATACACTACACTCAAATTTGGTAATTGGTCAGTAACTATATATGTATTCTTAGCGGATTTTTGTTAGCATTCCATCACTAATATATTACCTGGTTATTAATAAATGTGACTCCGTGTCCTGGGTACAAGTCTTGGCGGAAGCGATAACTTTTTATATTTATAGACTTACATACTAGACATTATATAGACTTATTTACATTTTTTTCGGTTTAGTAAAATAATGTTACGTGTACGGTAAGTAACCCAATAAATCTGGCATGGAGGTCCGCATGCTAGGTGAAATTTATTTGAAGTTCATTCTTTCATGCTTGTCAATCCAATTTTTATTATTATTAAGCTTTTGGTATTTGCTTAACAACCTAAGCAGTGTCGTCACAACTTAGTATTTTATTTTTCGTTTTTTTTTTAAAAGAAATGCGCTAAAACTTAGCATACACTGAGCTTCAAGGAAGTGCAAATAATGCTGTGCCGTATAATTTATAGGATAAATATAAGCATTTCTTTGAAAAAAAAAAAAAAAAATGTTCGGCTTGTAGACCTCTGTGCCAGAATTATTTTGGGAGTGGTATCTTCTAAATTTGTAAAGAAGACCGATCAATTTCGGCATCACCTCCTCGGCTTCGCCTCGGGAGCTAAATGCTTTGGTTCTTTAGGATTCGCCTTAGAAACCATCTAACTGCTCACGGAAATAATAGCATCCTTTATTCACTTGGTGTAAGTAATAACTAATACTCATTTCCTATTAAATCATAAAACTCCCTAGATTTTGCTCTTTGTTCTATACTGATAAGGACCCCTAGGTAACTCACCAGGAGTTTTAGATTAAAAATGACTATTCCTTTGACTTAAGCCCTCTTTTCCTTCTATAACCTGTTACTTTGTGTCACTATTTAAAAATTTTCTTAGAATTATTTTCATGAGTTGCACAAATTTTTAAACTACTGAAATTTGATTACAAAGGTGATACTCGAGTTATAATATAGCCATTTTGGACTTTTATTCCCCTGCAGAATTATTTCTCCGTCCTCCACACTATAGAATAGAATAATTCTTTCATTGATCTTTCATATCATTACGACTTATTCTCCGACTCATGGCTTTTCCGCTTTTTTGGGTGAAATTTGTATTCCTAGAGGAGCGAAATATAAAATATATCATGGTGCTCTTCAAATAATTTTAAAATTGTAATTGTTAGCAATACCTCTCTTTACACAACTATATAGTCCTACACTAATCCCAGACAAGGCTCTGGCTTATATGAGATAACTATTTAATACAGAGAAATTATCAGTGTGCACATATTATAGGGAGTCCAGTTTATGTAGTTGTTAATGAATGTAATTCAATTTGTTTGCCTTAGTTTTTGCCTTTTACTTTTCCTTATTTATACTGTAGGTATAAATAAGTTAAATAGTTTAATTAGTTAAAATAGTTTAATTTACGCGAATACGTAAATATCAAAAGATGATATTTTTACAATTGTGACCGAAGTATAGATTTTTAGATTGATTTACAATAATAAAAAAATCTTAAAAATTAAGAATAAAATTAAACTTAACCTAATTGACTAGAAAGCGTACTGATATAAATTATGTAACTTAAATCTTAAAAATAAAAATCAAGCCAAAAGATTCAGAACAGAGGATAAAGTACAGGAAGTAAACAAATTATCACGAGTTATTGGTAGAGAATTGACAACACTAACAAGACGGACAAGAGGGGATAGGGAGGATAATAAGCGAATATACAATAGGTGACCAGCTCTACGACCTGCTGGTAAGAATTCGACCTGATCCTGAACCTGAGTGCACAATACTTCTCCAGATAAGGCCTTGATGAGAAAAACTGCTTCATAAACCGATCTTCTACTGCTCAGAAAATCTAATCCTAATCTTCTACACATAGATTCATAAGAATAATACGAACAAAACGACGTTGGACGGACTCAATGCGGTCAGACAAGGTAACACCTATGTCATTCCAAACTGGAACAGCATACTCCAGACAAGAACGAACCAAAGACCTATACAAACATAAAAGACATTCAAGAGAAAGACCACGACAAATATTAAGAAAGATTGAGAGAGCGAGTAGCAGCAGAAATTCTTGATAATACATGCTCGGTGAAGTTAAGCTTACTCTTCAGTGTAACACCTAAATCACGCACAGTATTTACTGAAGACAAGGGTAGCCCATATAAATTATAAGTAAACACACTAACATTCTGACATTTACTGTAAGATATGACAGACGATTTTCGAGGGTTAAATTCCATTTTATTCGCCAGTGCCCAGTTCAGAACACGATCGAGATCTTCTTGAAGTTCAATGTGCGAGTTGGAATTTAAAATTGAATAGTTTATACTATTCATAAAAGTATATTTATGATTTTCGTTGGATCATATAAGAAACATCATCGAGCATGGTTAGCGCCTGGATGGGTGACGGCTGGAAATGAAACTGATGTATTTATTATTTGAGGACGAGTGAAACGAACCCGAAGCAGGGAGGATGAGCGTAGCGAATCTGCTGTGATGAGGAAAAGTTCCGAGGTACCTCTACCTGGGTACCTTATACCGGGTTATGCTTTATTTTGAAGATTTACACAAGTGGAGGGATGCATTTTATTAATAATATATAATTATATATTTACTTAGAGAGAAACACTTTATTTATAAAAATTTACATTATTTAGGGAACTGTCCTTCCTTAAAGGATTGCTGAAACACACAGCATACTTAATCTATCTTAATCTATCAAATTATTAATTTACACATAATTATATTAGATCATGTAAATTACATTTAAGTTCTAAATTTTTACATATATACATCTAAATAAAACGACAATTATTATTAGTAAATATAGTTATTTATAATACCTAGTGAGTCTAAAATTATATTTTCACCTAGGAGTCTAAGAAAATTTTGATCGATGCCGATCTTGTCAAAAAATAATATATTTAATTTTTTAATTAAATTTTAAAACACAATTGATATTATAGTAATTCGATAAGATCTGAACAATAAGTACCCTAAATGTATCTCAAATTGATCTATTTTTAGTTCAATTTTTACATTTCTGGTTTAAATTCAACCCAGAAGGGAAAATTTCTAAAATAACTGGGAAATTGATGGTAAAAAATGTAGTGTAATTAGTTTTAACTGGGTTTACATTGGTTCGATCTCCGGAGGATTTAAATAAACAAGGGCTGCAACATTCAACCTATTCCAATTAACTCCGGCTTTAATCCATAGAATATGTTAATTTTTAGCTCAATGATGCAAATGTTATCTCAATTCAGATTTACCGGCGTTTTTGAAAATTGCGATTTCGCTATGTATTCACTTAATGCGAGTTTAAAATGGAATCATGTTCTAGTTATATTTTGTTTGAATTTAGACAAGTCAAATAATAGCATATTTTTATTACAGTGATTACTGTTATCCTTTTTATCATTTTTATGCAAATAACTTTATATTTGCTATGATTTTTTGTTTCTCTTAAAGATGTGAACGCATTGTAACTGCAATGTACAAATTTGTCTTAATAGATTTTACACAATTTACACGGTTAATAAATAAAAAGTTCATAAATAAATAAAAAGTTCATGAATAAATAAAAGTTCATAATAAAAAAAAGTTCATTAATAAATAAAAATAAATATAATAAAAAGTTCATTAATAAATAAAAAGTTCATTAATAAATAAAAAGTTCATTAATAAATAAATGCTCACTTACACCAACCAGTAAAGTTCAGTTTAAGAAAAACTAAAATATGAAAAATCTAAGAATAACCATTTTACTTTTCCTTATTTATACCGTAGGTATAAAAAAAGTATTGTGTTTTCAAACAAATCCGAAACCGGGATGTCACCGGAATTATCCGTTTTAGGTGTTTTTATAGCCTACTAGGTGGTTTTTTAAAAAGTTGTCTGTCTGTGCGTATGTGTGTGTGTCTGTTATCATCGTAGCTCTTAGTGTATTTATGCTAGAGTTTGTACAAAAATCAGTCTGCCGCTCTAGTTGTGCATTCGGAAAATATTTTTTTTTTATGACGTCATTTGAATAATATATATGATTTTTGTTGGATCAAAATTGCTAAGCAGGATTGAGCGTGCTCAGTGCTTTATGGTTACATCAGGACGATTTATCGTCCAATGAGACTGGGGCGATTTTTTTTTCAAATTGGGCTTAAAATAACCTCTATACATTGCAGTTTTACGCCCAATATGTTTCATATTGTTTATTTTGGTTTTAAGGTACTCTACAGCGTTTTTAAAATTAGCAGTTTTTCAGTTTAACGATTTCACAATAATATGATTTCTATTGAAAATAGGGTTTACCCTGGGGTTTTTGCTAATAAAACATAGTTAAAGGTATATATTAATATTTTATTTAAATAGATTTGACATTACCACCCAAAGTGACCAAAAAGTTGAAAAAAACTTTGTTCCATTACCAAACTTAAAATATGACCAGTAAACCACATATTTTAATGGTGGAGTCGTTTTTGATGTTTTTTGGGCCTGTGAGTTGAAAGAGAGTGATCCGGAGTCGATGTGACCACTCAAAGCCAGAATACCAGGGTTCGAATTCTTTTTTAGTTATAAACTTACATAATGTAACAAACGATAAAAAATGATTGTCCCCACCAGGATTCAAACCCAGGTACTCTGACTTTGAGTGCTCATATCGACTCCGGACCACTGTCTTTCAACTCTCGTATGTACAAATAAATATATTATAATTATTATTATATTTTTTGAAATTAACTGTATTTCATGACCTTTTCTATTTTTTTATTTGTTTATATCTTACATTTTTGTAGTAGTATCCTTGTTTTCCCAAAGTAAGGTTAGAAAATAGGGGTTCCACCTTTTAAACAGTTAAATATGTTTCCAAAATAAAAACAGTAGGTAAAATTAATAAGTAAACTTTACCATAAAAGTTTGACTTTTTAAAATGTATACACGGTAAATACATAGACGGTAACTGTTTTTACTCTTCATTGCCTACGACGGTAAGTATAGGGAGAAGTATTGTGTAGACCCTAAATATCCAAAACCGAGGTTCCATCATAGTTATCCGTTTTAGAAATTATTATGAATTTCTTAATGGATGTTATCATGCTGTCTGTATGCGTGTGTTTGTGCAACGCATAATTCCCGCTGTGTTTATGATAGAGAGTTGAACCTTGCCACAAAAATCAGACCTTAGATCAAGCTATGCTACCTGGAAGATGATACTTTGTTTATCGTAGTTTTTCAAACTAGGATAAACTTTTTTGCTGAGTCATCAAAAACTTAAAAACTTCTTAAAAAGCAAACATATGACTAATCGAGTTAAAATTTGACACAAATATTTTTATTTTTGAGATCAGTACGTGCTGAAACGTAGAAATTTAATGAAAAATTAGGTGGTCATATTTTTTCTTATTTCAGTCTTTCCTCTTTCTATTACAGGAGTTAGGGAAGTAAAAGTTCGTATGAATGTATTATATTTTCAGAATGTCACCGCATTTTATTATTAAGTTGTGTATTTTTTGTAACTTTATTAAATTTATTCAAACTTTTCACTATAATCTGGCATAAACTACATTTTATACGTCTCTGAAAAAATAAATAAAGACAAAAAATAACCTAAGTCACAAGGAATTAGAGAAGGAAATGACAGATATATAAAAAAAATCTTAGATAAAAAATATATAGAAAAGAAGAAAAAGAAGATGGTTTTCTAGATTTAGAATATAAATCTGAGGTGATAAAAGAAAGAGGATGAAATGAGTGACACGATTTTGCCATCGCCTAACTCTATTTATCATCTAAGTCTGTTTTTCCTGAAAAATTTCTCTGACTTTTCTTATTCCACTTTATTTCTTATTTTATTCCATTTATTATTTCAAAAAAGAAAATAGCGTTATGACAGAAATATGATAAATAGTTTGAGAGATAGAAAGAGTAATGCAATTGTTGCAGAGCATTAGAACTGATTTTCTGAACCATTTAAACCCAACCTATGTATGTGTATTTTTTATCAGGAGTTCAGATAGTAAAGTAGTTTTAGTTCTCGGTCTTTTATCGTAAAAGATGAAATATAGTTTCCTTAATGACATTTTTATCACACTAATACATTTTACAGATATAATACAATTTCAATAAGTTTTTGATCTAAACACTGTTGAACAATATTTCGGGTGTATTTGGAAATAAACTATTTAGTAAATAGTTTACTGACGCTAATGTTGTACAATAAACAAAAACATCATAAATGAAAAGAATTCCTTTGAAAATTTATTTACTGGAAAATAGCATTGGACATACTGAGAGGCCATCATTAATGCTATGATGTTAATTTCTCTTAGTTATTAAAGACAGGAATAAAAGAAATTTAATTATTAGTCTTGTGATGATACTTTCAATTAAGTATTAAATTACCATTTAGATGATGATATTGTTTTATCTCCAGACGATGTATAATGTGAAGTTTATTAACTAGTTTTTAGGGAGTAAAAAAGCACTTTTCCTTCCCTCGGGAGTAAAAAGTAACTTTTCACTCCCTTGGGAAAAAAGTAACTTTATCTCTCTTGGGAATAAAAAGTGTTTTCTATTATTGGGATTAGAACCAATTTATCCATTTTTTAAGGGGAGTGGTATCCTCTAAACTTATACAGGGGACCGATCAATGTTTTAACACTTTCCTAGGGGGGGGGGGGGCACCCCGAAAATTTATAAGGGGGACTCGAGCAAAAAAAATGTTCTTGATTCAAAATCCGTTTCAGGTCAAAAGAAGTAGTTTAGAGCAAAAAAAAATGTTTGATTTTTTTGGAGGCAGCACCCCCAAAATTTATAAGGTTAACCTGACCAAAAAAAAAAATTACTGGCTCAAACTCTATTTTAGATCACAAGAAGTTGTTTGGTGTAAAAAAAAAAAATGAAAAACACGAAACGTATGAAAATAAGAATATAAGAATAATTAAATGTCGTCAACGTCGGAGATACACTCTTGTATGCACCTTGGGAGTAAAATGCTATTTTTCCCCTAGCAATTACCTCTCTTGGCTTTGCCACGGGAGTTAATAGTCATAACTCCATCGGCTTTGCCTCGGAAGTTAAACACATAAATACCTCGGCTTCGCCTTGGGAGTAAAATGCTTTTTTTTCTCGGTTTACGCCTTAGGAACCAACTAACTGCTCTGGGAAATAATTGCATTCTTTACTCCCTCGGTGCATAAATGACTATTTTAGGTGATCATTTTAGTTAATGTCAGTAAGCTATATTCTATAATAGGTAAGAAGCTATGTAGCAAACGATGTAACAACTAAAACGTGTTAAGAATTACACACATTAGTGATAGTGAATAGTGCGCTAAAACGTGTTAAGAATTACACACATTAATGATAGTGAATAGTGCAGTGCGCTAAAACGTGTTAAGAATTACACAATTACATTAGTGACAGTGAATAGTGCAGTGCGCTAAAACGTGTTAAGAATTACACACATTAATGATAGTGAATAGTGCGCTAAAACGTGTTAAGAATTACACGCATTAGTGAAGTGAATAGTGCAGTGCGCTAAAACGTGTTAAGAATTACACACATTAATGATAGTGAATAGTGCGCTAAAACGTGTTAAGAATTACACGCATTAGTGACAGTAAATAGTGCGCTAACAATCAAATTTGTTGAGAAATAATTTGCTATAAAAGTCTATAAAGGTAGGCATACAATTTTACAGAAAAGCCTGAGGGTTTTAATATAAATATCATTCAATAGAACCCGTTTTGTTAAAGAAGAAAATAATTATCTGTCACAATAAACTGTGATAAAGTTGAAGGGATATTGATTTCGATATCCTCCCTCGCCTTTAGTAAAAAGATATTAAAAATATTTTTATTTTTCTTTTATTGTTATTTTTTTATTATTTCTAAGAATAGACAGCAATAAATATCCGTTTTATTATATATTTAATAATAAATTGTACTTTTGTATATTGAATTAACAAAACAAATATATAAATACATTAATTAATAATATCAAGGATGCATTGTAAAAAAATATAATAATTAATAATCAAGAACAGGCCTGGGAAAACTACGGCCCGCGGGCCACATGCGGCCCGTGGAGCATTTTTATGTGGCCCGCGGGCAAAATTAAAATGTTTTGAAAAAAGATAAAATAAATTAAAAATAAAAAAAATATTAGGTATATATGCAAATAAATGATTTAATTCAAAATTATTATGAAAAGTTATATATAAAGATAAGGAAATAATGGATTGTTACATTAACTTTAAAGTTTAGAGATACAAAAACTAATAAGATAAGAAACAATTACATAAAGAGCGGCCGCCTTTCATGTCAATTCTCATTGTCTGATTTGGCGAATTCTAATTATTTTAGCGAATTTTTATTTTCACAATAATTAGATAAAAAAAGCTATTTTGCCTTGTGTGAATTGCCGAAAAGGAGTTGATAAAATACAATCCCTTTGATCTTTTATTTCATAGGAATTAGGAATACTTTTTAAAATTATTTTAACACCTAGTATTCTAGCAAAATTTGTCTTCATTTATATTTCAATATCTGATGAAGATACTCCTTTTTGTTTTTTCCGTTTTGTGCTAAAGTTCCAATTCCTATTCTTTGAGAATAAATTTGACTTTAGTAAAACACAAGCGTAACGGGAATTTGTTGCGGGTTTAGCATACTTTAAAATTTAAGGAATGCAGCCCGCGGCTGGCTGTAAATAGACTAAGTGGCCCTTTGCTAGAAAAGTTTGCCCAGGCCTGATCTAGAATAATTTGACAAATAGTAAAACTATTAAAAGGTATAAGAAAGATAAAATGTCAAAGAAATTAAATTGATCTCCACTAAAAACACGCCAAGTCTTCAACGCCTCAAACTGACATAATATGACAAACTATCCTCTGCTACCTATGTTCTCAGTACCCAGAGATTCTCAGTACCAGATAGAAAGCGCCAGTTCTGAATCATTTCTAACCATAGAGATATATATACTAGAGAGGGCATAGCCTATCTTAATACATTGAGAGGGCTGAAACATCGTTTTGGGGCTCTCAGGGGCTTTGTGTAACCTCCTTCATGAGTGGGTTAAAGTTATAATAAATCAATTGTTTTCGGCTTTCCGCACATTGTTTGTGTTTTTGATTAGTATTTATAACATTTTTCTATATAAGTTAGTGTAATCTTGTAATGATTATTTGATTACATTTTTAGCAAAGGCAGTCAGGTTATTTTTTCGATGTTTCAAAATTCAACTAATAGGGCTCCTCTAGTAGTATTATCTCTATGTTTCTAACCATCAATCAAAGAAGGACATGATGATGTCACTTAGGACTTGAACAATGCGCAACGTAAGGTTTTGCGGTATTTAAGCACCTGGCTGCACTGCAAACTTGGACGTTTTATGTATATTAAACAACCATACAATTATAATTTCTGGACGTACTGCCTATTGATCAAAGTAAAATTGAGATCATCAAAGGCATTTTGATTGCTTATTGAGTACTAGGCGGTTTCTGTAAGGTGTTGAGTCTCAAGATGACATAGGTGGCAGAGCATATTTGTTTAACTACGTCAATAAGAGGTGTGAGGCGTTTAAGACTTGGCGTAAGGTAAGACCTCATTATTAATACTAAGATTGGGCAATAAGAGGAATAATAACTACTACTGTCTACTAATTATTATATTTCGCCCTCTACCTCAGGGCATATTCATGTAATTTGTATTAGGGGGGTCCAGCTTCAGCCATTTGTTTCTTTTGTAGCAGCGCCGGTCCCCTAAAGTATTAGGGAATAGTGCCAATAGTGGGACCTTAGTGCCCAACCTTAGTATTAATATAGTTAATATGAGGAACAACAAAAGGAATTATAATTATGGTAAGACCTCATTTGACACTACTCTTGGCTTTTTTACAGTAGTGTCTTTGGTAGGGATTCTATTACTTTTTATAATTTTTTCAAAGCAATTGCTCTAAAACATTATAATTATTGTCATAAACGGAGCTGTTAATAACGATGAACTATTGTATATAAGAAGTATGTACATTACCTCTGTAAAAGGCAGAAAAATGTATTAATAAGAAGTAATGCTATTGCTCAGGTTATTAAGCATAAACCGAAAACTTATGCAAGAAAAAATTGTTGAACAAGAAAGCACGTATTTTTAAGAACATTCGACCGACTTGCGGACCTCCGCTCCAAATGTTTTTCTATTAAATCACTACATTTCAGCACCTACAGATTTCAAAAGTCTAAAAATCGTTGGTGCTTTGATTAGATTAGATTAGATTAGATAAAATTTTCATTGTCGAGGACCCTTAAACTGGGTATGACAATAGTCAAAATAAAAAAAAAATAATTTAGAATTTAAAATTTAAAAACTCATCTACTGAGTAGAATCAATTTTCTTTTAATACTTTGCAAATGCATGCTTTAAACTTTTAGCGAATTTCCTTTGAAAATTCGCCTAATGGGATAGGCGTCATGGCGGAATTCGAACCTCGGACCACGATACAAATCCGTTTCAGAGGTCCCTAATGACGAAAAAATACTTTTTTTGAAACTTTATATATATATATTATATATATATATATATATATATATATATATATATATATATATATATATATATATATATATATATATATGTATTATATAATATGTATTTCTAGACACTTTCTTGTAAACACTCTATCTTTCGAACGGATTAAATATTTTTTAACCAAACTTGGTACAAAAATCAACCTTCGGGAGACACGAACCCTATTGAAAACCAGGTTTTTGTGACGTCATTAACCCGGTTTGCTGAGTCAGCGAAATTTTCAAAAAATCGGCAAAATTCAGGGTTAATATTTTTTGCTGCGAAAAAGGTCAATATTTATTTTTTGAGACGCTGAATCGAATGAAAACCGGTCCGAAGTCGATACGACCACTATAAGTGACCTAAAAATCGAAACATTCCGGCGCGGTGGTCCGCTGTCGGGCGAATTTCATTTAGAATGCGTGTTTCCGTACTAAACAACCTATTTCTTGCTTATGCAAGAACCGTGCCCATTGCGTGGTTCCGGTTCATGCATTAGAACCTAAGCAGTTACTCAATTGTCAAGCACTGCTCGTAACTCATTTTGTCTGTATTTTCCAAAGGAAATGCGCATAATTATCTAGTTTGTTGTACAAAACTATGCCTCTAAAATTAGAAGTACGCACTATTATTTGCACTAGTTTAAAGCTTAGTTACTTATCTTTAAGCTTAGTCAGTTATCTTTCAAGGTTTTAGCGCATTTCCTTTGGAAAATACAGACAAAAGAGTTACGAGCAGTGCTTGACAATTGAGTAACTTAGGTTCTAATGCATGAACCGGAACCACGCAATGGGCATGGTTCTTGCATAAGCAAGAAATAGGTTGTTTAGCACGGAAACACGCATTCTAAATGAAATTCGCCCGACAGCGGACCACCGCGCCGGAATGATTTATTTAGTAGTTGTAAACTTATATAATGTAAAAGGCACGGAAACACCCATCCAAAGGAAATTCGCCCGACATGCGGACCACCGCGCCAGAATTATTTTTAGTTGTAAACTTATATTAGGTAAAAAAACGATAAAAATATTGTCCCTACTAGGATTTGAACCCAGGTACTCTGGTTTGAGAGCTCGCATCCAAAGGAAATTCGCCCGACATGCGGACCACCGCGCCAGAATTTTTTTTACCTAATATAAGTTTACAACTAGGAAATAATTCTGGCGCGGTGGTCCGCATGTCGGGCGAATTTCCTTTGATGCGTGTTTCCGTGCTTTTTATATAAGTTTACAACTACTAAATAAATAATTCCGGCGCGGTGGTCCGCTGTCGGGCGAATTTCATTTAGAATACGTGTTTCCGTGCTAAACAACCATTTTCTTGCTTATGCAAGAACCATGCCCATTGCGTGGTTCCGGTTCATGCTTTAGAACCTAAGCAGTTACTCAATTGTCAAGCACTGCTCGTAACTCATTTTGTCTGTATTTTCCAAAGGAAATGCGCTAAAACCTTTAAAGATAACTGACTAAGCTTAAAGATAAGTTACTAAGCTTTAAACTAGTGCAAATAATAGAGCGTACTTCTAATTTTAGAGGCATAGTTTTGTACAACAAACTAGATAATTATGCGCATTTCCTTTGGAAAATACAGACAAAATGAGTTACGAGCAGTGCTTGACAATTGAGTAACTGCTTAGGTTCTAAAGCATGAACCGGAACCACGCAATGGGCATGGTTCTTGCATAAGCAAGAAAATGGTTGTTTAGCACGGAAACACGTATTCTAAATGAAATTCGCCCGACAGCGGACCACCGCGCCGGAATTATTTATTTAGTAGTTGTAAACTTATATAAAAAGCACGGAAACACGCATCAAAGGAAATTCGCCCGACATGCGGACCACCGCGCCAGAATTTTTTGTTTCTAACAATTTTATATTCTCTGGGAGAGCATTATATAATTTACTACACCAGTAGTTTACACTATTCTGGCTTCTCGACACTCTACATAGATGTGATCTATTTGATAGATGTGATCTTCTCTTGTAAACATATTTCTGGCCGAACTGCTCGGCTTCATCGAATTAGCTGAAACTCGAATTCGCTAAACTTGAATCAAGTTCTATTAAAGGTAATATTGGTTAAATTTAAGGAAAGATCTAATAATCCTTCTGAAAATGGGAACTACTTTGAAGTTTCGAAAATAATTCCAATTTTTCCGATGTTAACAAGATCTCAACAACATCTGCGGTTGTGCTTTTCGTAGCAAAACTCTCCGAATGTGTAAATGGGGAAAAAGGGACGGATAACAGTCATAGTAGAGAGAGAAATATTTTAGTTACCCAAGATTAAGGAATAAGACACTTATAGACTTCTTATGACTAAGTTAGAGTTAAAGTCTCTTAGTCTATTGCTATTACTTTACTACAATGAAATACTCACGGAAGTGCATTTTGAATTGTGAGAATCTCTTAGAAGATGTGAAGTATTGTTAATGAGATCCCTAGCGTGGATATGTCTGTGGTAATATCGCATACTAACAACGCAGATCATATACTTGGTGGACGAGTGGAGTTCACTAAGCGTTACAGATCTATCTTTCCATGATACAGTCTTGCTGTCCATCTGCAACATACCAAATAGAATTGAGAAAACGTGATTGGAAGAATATATATCCGTTCGAAATACAAAAGCAAAAAATGGGGATACAACTCACGAGGGTTTTAAATCATCTGAAACGGATATTTCATTCAAAATTCCAATCCCACAAGCCTTACTTAATTTGAAAATTCCAACACTTATTGTATTAAGTAAGTAATATCCAAACACAAAATAATACTCTTAACTTTTTTCAAAAGTGATAATAATAAGGATAATTTTTTATTGATTTTTACATCAACATTCATCAATCTACAAAATTTTCTCAGTGTCTACGTTTGCTGGAAGTGCCTTAAAATTTTGATGATAGAGTGAGTGAGTTAGGGTCAAAACTGCCTTACTTTGCTATTCATAGGTAATGAAATATTACCTATGAATAGCAAAGAGGTGAAATTCAGTAGAATTGGTTAGCTCAAAAAGATCTTTCAGTTGGTACTAAAGTAATATTTGTTGTCTTTAATAAAAAGATACGAGGGTGTGAAAGAGCTTCGAGATGCTTCCTGTAAAGGATGGTACGACAGTGACCGCTAGACTTGGTAGGAGCACTGCTGTGCCCCCAGATTTATTATTATTTAATCACCCTTTTAATGATTATTTATGAATGTACTTATAATTCTAGAGGTTACATTTTTTGAAAAGCCATGAATTTTTCTACCTTTGAAGTAAAAATTTTGATCATAAAATACTAAGAGTTAAAAAGTTTTTCGAATTGACAGTGCATTTGTAGGGTTTAGGGTCAAAACTTGAAATCCCTGCGCGTGACATATTACTCGAGTTTTACATTTCTTTCTTACATTATTTTGTATTTTCTGGTTTTCCAAAGGTTATCTGTTACTCAAACTTTTTTGTGGTTTTGGGGCAAGAGGGTTTAGTTTTTGTATCGGAAACTTTGTTGTTTTTCATGCGTAGTTTTCCCAAAGGAATTTTAGACTGGATCAAGAATATTTTTTACTCATTTTTTTCTTTCTGAAAAATGTCATTGGCAGAGGAAAATGGATGAAAGTCAATAGGCAGGATGTAGGGCCAGATATAGCCTGTATCCCTCTAGTTTTAGAGCCATCCATTAATCCATTAGACAACCAAATGAAAAATACATTCCGTATACTCCTACAACCTTCTCACAATTTTTTTGTACATTTTTAACAATTTTTTTATCGATAGTAGAAGGAAAAGGGTTACGAAAAAATTTGTTAAGCTTTAAATCCAGGAGTGTATAAGATATTTATTATTCGATATAGGAAATGTATTGTAAAAATATTTTCTCCTAGAGGGATTAAAACGAACTATTGCTTTCCTTTCACCTATAATAAGAGAAAATGCATTGTAGTGGGTAAACATGTGACACCCACTTGTTTCATCGTGTTCTACCAAAATCCCTCGGTCTTGCTGTCTCGGGATCCAATAGAGTTACTCATAGTTTAGACAAATGTTTACCTCGAGTTCAACAATTTTCTTTCCTCTCTCGTTATCTAAACTATTTTTTTTGTTCTAAGAACTAAGAATTTGGCCTGAAAAATAATTTTTAGCGAATATAAATTTTTCTAGACAGAAATCGCAATTACCCAGTTGGGAAGAAAGAGCTAATTAGTTTATCTTATCTTTAGTTCTATTATTAACTTTAGAGCTAATTTATTTTCAATAAATTTTAATAAATAAGGACTGAAATCTTCAATAATTCAATTTATATTACTATTATTATCCATATTTAAATGATAGCCTGAAGAAGGATCCACATTGCCCATAAAATAGTATTATAGATATTTGAGCTCTTCGGACTTAGCAACCTTCAGCTAATTCATGACAAGTCTGCGTTAAAATGTTTCTTTGATTCAGAATAGAAATTTTTTACATTATATATGAATTAGTCAAGCTAATTCGAAGTATTGTGTTCGAAAGTTTGTGTCTTTTAGACAATCGGTAACACTTTTATGGATACTTATAACGGAAGAGTAGGATATCGGACGATGTAGAAAAGACCAATCTGCATTTTAAGGTAGTACGTTACCAAACTTTTAAAGCAAAAAACCCAACATTATCGATCTGGATTATACTGCATTAAACTATAATACAATATTTAAATTATATAATAATATTAAATTATTTAACTATGATATTAATCTATATTAATTTATGTTTTGCTCAAAAAATTGTTGTGCGGGGCTAGATACTTAAATATATTGTAATTTTGAATTTTTTTAAGCTGCACAAATGGCAATCAATTATGGGGTGAATCAGTTGCTAATCTATTTAAAAATTGTGTATGTTTACTGTAATTATGCGATGAGTTTTGAATTATTTTGTGTCTCAGGATCGGTTTTTAAAATACCGATCGGCTCTCATAGGGTAGATTGAACAGAAAATACTATGATTTTAAGCTTTGTTTATCTTTTAAAGCATTATGAAGATTTTTTGGTACTTGAAAATATAAATATTGTACTTCTTTTACCCTAAACCAAGATCTCAAATTTAAATTAATTTATTTTATTTTTCTGTACCTTTGTTTTTGTTTTCTATTACTTTTTTATTGCAGGATGGGCGGAAGAACTGATTTTTTCAGAGTCCATCCTATTTTATACTATACATTTATGTCAACTTGCTTTATTTTATTTGTAATTTAGTATAAATAAACATATTATTCATTTATTTATTGGTCGATATCTTACCATCGTATTATTGATAGGTATTCCAATAGGGCTATAGGATACTGTGTAAGCATGAATTGCTGTATGGTTCCTGCTCTGCCACGATACCACTACTGAATACGGTCTGATATCTTGTACGGCTACTCTGATGACAGTGGGGGATGAGCAGAACGTCTGTGGTTCTAGTTCTAGAAATAGTTTTCCTTTGAGTTCGGGCGGCTCTTGGCATCGTAGATCAGATGTTAGTTTTCTATGATCTCTCAGCCATTCCCAGGTTTCTTCGACTTCGCATCCGCAGTGAAGTGGGTTCTCTGTAACAATCAGATGTCAGAATTTGATTAGACTTAGTAAAGTGTTATATTTTGATTAAAACTCTGATTGAGATTTTCGAGATTTGTTTAAAGCTGATATAAGACTATATCATAATGGTTCACTCATTTTAAAATCGTTGAGACAATCGATTTAAGATGAGGAGAGGAGAAGAAATGAGAAAGTGGTGTAAACGTTGTTCTTAGTTATTAATGTGCATTATAAAGAAGTCGATTTTTTTTAAAGTATGCATCAAATTTTTAAGCGACAAAAGCTCACTAACAACTTCTTGTTAACCAATTTCACCCGAGCTATACCCACACACACATCGTCACGTTAGTATCATTATCTCTGACTGATATTCTTCTACTACCCCATAATACTCAACCCCAGTATTGCAATTTAGATTACATACTACTTTTAATCAATTTTGGACTTTCATGAGTAATTACGTTGTGACGTATGGACAAAAACGTAAGACATCTTAGTCTTTTAAAAAAAAATAAAAATATAATACTGAAACAGTTTGAGGCCCCCCTCTGGCCAAAACAGGGGGGGGGATTCCCTCCCTACCCCCTTTTCCTCTTTTATACCGTAGGTATGTAGGAAAAGTATTGTGTTTGCTAAAAAAATCCGAAACCGGGATGAAACTGGAATCATCCATTTCAGGCGTTTTTAAGGCCTCCTAAGTGGCTTTTTCGCAAAGTTGTCTGTCTGTGTCTGTTATCATCGTAGTGCCCAGTGTATTTATGCCAGAGACTTAACATTTTGTACAAAAATCAGTCTACCGCTGTAGTTGTGCTATTCGGAAAACATTTTTTTTTATGACGTCATTAAATCGCAATAAAATTTCGAAAAATCATAAAACGCAGAAAAATTATGTGATTGAATTGAGATTTCGCACGCATGCGACTATGTATAAGACTAACATATGTGCCATGTTTCATCTCATTATTAGCATTAGTTCAATTTTTTTTTAATGTCTTGTGTGCGTATTTTAAAAAATTGTGACAAATTGGGAAATGGTCTGATTGAGTTGAAATAATTGATCAAGTGTATACCATTACCTAATAAATAAGTACACTAAGTGTCGTTTCAATACGACAAGTATATCCATGATTTGTTGTCCATTTATTTGTTGGATCATACAAATTAAGGAGCATTGAGCTTGTTCAGTGCTTTATGGGTGACTGCTGAGAATGATACGGATACATTTGCTATCAGAAGACGAGCGAAGCGAATTTAAAGGCATGTTGCAGTATAAATATGGCGAACTGTATTTCTGAGGACTAGCGAAGTGAGTCCCGAAGCAGGGAGGATGAGCGTAGCGAATCCGATGTAATGAGGAAAAGTTCCGAGGTACCCCGTACCCGATTTTTATTTAATCATTTTAAATGTTTAAAAGAAAATGCGCATATTTAGTCTACAGATAATACATTACATAGCACAACATTATTTGCACTCGTTTTAAGTTCTGCTTATGCTATTTTTAAAAGTAAATGCTTTGAAAAATTCGAAAAAATAACGCGTTTTGACGTACTGCTCAGGTAATTAAATATATACTGAAAAATTAAGCATAAATTGGATTGATAAGCAAAAAAGAGCGTATTTCTAAGTGAATTCGCCCGGCTTGCGGTCCTCCGTGCCCCTAAGGTGATGGGGAGGCAAAATTTTAACAAATTATCCATCAAAAGACTATGATATATTCTTTTAATATAATATAGTTAAAACATGTATTGTATTTTGTTTTATCTATATACATATATTTTAAAATGTAAAAACCATGACTCTGCCTCAAATATTATGTATTGATTATTATGATTTCATCCATAACTCATTTGGTAGGCTGTGACGTTAGCCATTGTTGGTTTATTTTAATTTCGCTCCGTTGAACAAAATTTAAACTAAATATCAGAAAATCAGAGAGCTATTTTAAATAAAATTATAATATTTTATAAAGTTCATTTAAAAACTCGAAATTTGCTCATAAAAAGTTTTTAAATAAATAAACATGCAAATTTATATTTAAATATTCAAGTCTTGTTCTAGTTGAGAATTAGATTTTAATTTTTTGTCTTTTTTTAAATAAAACAATAAAATCTTATTTTAATTAGGTAGGTTTTTTTTTTAAACTAAAGTAAAACTGCACGTATAGTACATGTATAGATACGTAAAAAAAATAGACTCAACGTAAAAAGTTAATTAGAGATAACATGGCTCAACGTGATAAGACCAAAAAAAAATGTAGGAGTTGTTTTGGAGAGGAAAAAGGAAGCACAATATCAACCTACAAGAAAATATTGAATTTCCCCTTTTTTTACACAAAGAATATTTTTATAGTTTGGTTGTTATCAGAGAGTATATATAAAGAAGAGGTAGGTTATCTATAGTAAAGGTTATAATATATTCCATAGTAAAGTGTAAGGTTACCTTTCTAGAGATAAGGGAAACATAACACATTATGCTGGGCAGTAAGCACACTCAGTGTTACCCACACGTGGCATCCTCCGATGTATGGAGGCATATGTTAAGGCTAGGTCTCTATTTAGTTTTGGGTACCATACTGTCTGAGTTTCATACAAACTAAAAACTTTTAACATTTGAACTAACTAAAAACTAAAATTTCTCATACTTTTTGTCTACAAAACGATTCCTTGTTGAATATTACTCTCAAATTTTAATGAATGCAAAATAAACTCCTTATTGAATGTTGTTTTAAAATAATAAATCCTTTGTTTTAAATAATAAACATTTCTGTAAATTGTAAAAAGTCAAAACAATTTTGTTACAATTTAAAATTTATAGATTGAAAATTTCTCCACACTGTACAAGAGATTTTTTA
The DNA here is from genome assembly GCA_018340805.1 of Microvelia longipes. NCBI lineage: Eukaryota > Metazoa > Arthropoda > Insecta > Hemiptera > Veliidae > Microvelia > Microvelia longipes. The sequence continues at coordinate 120,072 of JACMZG010001862.1, forward strand.
AAAGACTAATTTTTCTTTTCTCTTCTAATTCTAATCTTTTCTCGTCAAGGGCTCATATATTTTCAGTTTTTTCCAGTCTGTATTTGTTACAACTAAGGCTATAGATAAGTAATATGTGTCTATTAATTGGGGGTTATTTGTAATTTTGAATCCGGAACTAATAGTCTCAGCGCTCCCACCCTTAAGGATAGTTTACAACCTCATGAGCGGCACCATTCTTTTCGATTTATGGGACCATTGAAGTAGAGTATGAAAAGTAAAGTAGAGTAAAGTAAAGTAGAGTGTGGCGTTTTATTTCTTTAAAACGCCAGAATGTATTTCATACTCTACTTCTATGGTCAGACTTTCTGGTCAGTGCAACATGGCGACTTATCAACATTTTAAAACTTCCATATTTTCTATTTTAAAAAATTATAAAGAAAAGAATTAAATAAATTATAAATTGAAAGAATTATAGTATCAATAATAGTAGACAGAAATTATAAATATAAGTAGCAGTAATGAAGGTAAAAATGATTTTAGTCCGATTTATTCTTTACCTACTTTACTTCATATCTGAGATATAGGTTCTTGAAACCTGAGTATAAAGGGATATAGGTAAAGAATAGAGCTAAAAATGAATAGAACTAAAAAAAATATCGGGTACAGGGTACCTCGGAACTTTTCCTCCGATCGCATTATTTTTTCGCGTTTTATGAGTTTTCGAATATTCCATTATTGCGGGTTAGTGACTTCATTAAAAAGTGTGATTTTCCGAATAGCACAACTACAGCAGTAGACTGATTTTTGTACAAAATTTCAACTCTCTAGCATAAATACACTAGAAGGTACGATGATAACAGACACTCACACACACATATACACATTCACATACAGACAGACAACTTCGCAAAAAACCACTCAGGAGGCCTTAAAAACGCCTAAAATGGATAATTCCGGTTTCATCCCGGTTTCGGATTTTTTTGCAAACGGATTTGTGTCGTGGTCCGAAGTTCGACTTCCGCCATGTCGCCTATCCTATTAGCGAATCTTATTCCCACAGGAAATTCGCTAAAAACCCGTTTTCATGATTCCCGTCTTCTATGTTGACTTGATTTACTCTTAACGTAAACTTAACTTTAGTATATATCATTTTGATACTACCGAGTTTTGCAAAACATGAATAGTTGACCCAATATAATTGTTCGAGAGACACCTGCATATATCGCCATGCATGATGGCGATAAGAGAGCACCGCTTTTTCTCTGGTAAGTACTTCACATTATATTCTTCGGAATTAATTGAAGGTCAGAGTGAGTTCAAGCTCTGTCGGCGCCCTGATGAGTTAGACGTAACGAAACAGAGTGGGACATGACATTATGTCGAGCCATCAAGTATGACGAATGTCGAATGATGGAACAGTTCCCAGATGTAGCATTGCATTTTGCTTGTTACCTTTCCTTGGTGTCTCTCGCACAATTATATTGTGTCAACTATTCATGTTTTGCAAAACTCGGTAGTATCAAAATGATATATGTTTTGCTTGCCATGCATGATGGTGGTAAGAGAGCACCGCTCGTCTCTGGTAAGTACTTCACATTATATTCTTCGGAATTAATTGAAGGTCAGAGTGAGTTCAGGCTCTGTCGGCGCCCTGATGAGTTAGACGTAACGAAACAGAGTGGGACATGACATTATGTTGAGCCATCAAGTATGACGAATGTCGAATGATGGAACAGTTCCCAGATGTAGCATTGCATTTTGCTTGTTACCTTTCCTTGGTGTCTCTCGCACAATTATATTGTGTCAACTATTCATGTTTTGCAAAACTCGGTAGTATCAAAATGATATATGTTTTGCTTGCCATGCATGATGGCGGTAAGAGAGCACCGCTCGTCTCTTTAGAGTGGTAAAAACGATTTTCAGGAACGATATTTCCCAATCTTTGCAGTAAACTCTTAAGATTGAAACTTGATTGATCCTAATGTCCGTTCTTGCGACTCTTGAAAATGACTGATGATGGCTGGATGTGGCGGAAAGTTAACTATCGATTAATTTGAAATGTATAATTTTTGGAAAAGATACTATTAATTTATTGTTTTTAGTTTTAGTGTTCAATTAAAAATATTAAACATAGATAATATGTTCCGAATAGCATGCTTGACTAGAATAGAGGAGGGTAAGCACAAATTAAATAGAATATGGAGCTGGCACAAGAAGTGAATCACTTCAACTTCACGAAATACCTTACAGACGAACGACAGGAGCACAACACAACTGGCAATATCAAGCAGCACTTATTTACAACAGTTTGACTCAACAATTTGATGAGTTTGACTCATAAACACAGACAGGACATAACTATCAAAAACTATAAACTTAAACTAAAAGACATACTACTAGCAGAACAGAATAAAGACTAAATTGACAAAAAAAAATTTAATAATACAAAAAAAATTCTACTACATTACTAATTATTTTATATTACTTAAATCAAATAAATTAATTAACTCCTTTACAAAAATAAATAAATAATTCTTATTTAATAATAAAAATGTCATTAGGTATTAGGTTACTTCTTTATTCTTAAATTATATTATCTTAGATATTATAGTTGTAACATCTCAATTCTTTTTTGAAATATTATTTCATGTATATAATAAAAAAGATTAAAACATGTATAAATAATTGATTATTTTTTTTTTAAAACCGACCTGATCTATGGACTGCCCCCCCCCCATCAGCTTAGGGCTGGTTTTACTCTAAATATAAGGGGTTGTATTTGCATAACTTTAAGTACATCATTGTAATTTGTAAAATTATTTATATTGTTAATTTTTGTTCAAATTCATATTGTTTAAAAAAAAGTTAAAAGAACTATTTGTAAGGTTCCTACTATTAAAAACGTTGTATCTTCAGAGGGCTCGTCGTGCTCATTGAGACCAGAAGTTATTCGCTAATATAACTTTATTAGTTGAGAGCTCGAGTCAGCACTCGAATCAACACCCCCGCCTGTTGATGATGGCGTTATGCCGAAACTGGTTAAGGTATATTCATATCCAACAATAAGTATCGACGGTAGCTGACTATTCAATTCCTACTATTTATTTATTTTGTTAATATACGTGTGTTTATGTAATTGAATTCAGGCTTAAATGAGTCTTGAGAAACATTGCATCCCTTTTCCCAAGTTACTTATTTAATTATATGCAAAGGAAGGCAGTATTTAAAAGTTTTTTTATTCCCATCTAATTGAAAATGTTGTAAAACTTTATTCATGTCGAATGAAATGTAACGTGTATGAAACAATTTCTTTAACTGGATCTTTTCTTACCAAATAATCATAAAATATTACGAAGACAAAGAAACATTTTACAAGAATGTAATTGATCAAATAACAAACTGGTACAAGAAACTCTCAAACAGAAACAAAATCACGAAAAAAAGCTTTTTCCCTAATTTGTTCTAAATTTTCTTCTTGGGTTTTTTGTTTTACTTTTTCCCATTTCCCTTGGCTAAATAAACTGATGGAACTCCGTTTTTGATGGTAGGGTGGGCTTACTTAAAATGTCGAGTTCTTACCAATCCTTATTTAATAGAATGACACTGGTCTCCCTTCTAGTTTCTCTACTCGAGTATAAAAATATCAGTAATTTCGTTTGGAGCGAAGGTTTCGTACAACGAATTTAACTTGGTATTTTTATAAGAATTTTTTTTGGAAATAGAAAAACCTTTTTAATTAGAGGGACTTTTTTAGGTAAAAATTTAATGAAATTATGTCATAGTGTAGCGTTTTTGACTCTGAGAACACTATACAAGGATAGAAGGATTTTTAAGGGTATTACTTTTATGGAAACTATAATAGACCTAAAAAGATTTTATCAGTATATAATGTACAACTGATTTGATTTAATATTGTTGGGTATCCCCAAAAGCATAGATAAAAATTAGATATGTATAAATAATAAATAATAACATAAAATAGTTGAGAGAGAGAGGGTACGTTACCGGCTTGGTGTAACAAATTTTCTCGTAGCTAAGGCAAGATGGAAGTTATGGACAATTTCATATTTGATGTCATCTCACTGTTAGTTCCTTTGATCGCCGGTAGAATGTAACACTTTCTGGGCGTTAATTGAACATTTCGCATGATAAATTTACATTTTAGTTACTATGCTCTCTCATAGATAGCGGGAGATGTATGAAATATAGAAATAGTAAGAGTTGAAATAAACAATAAATATATTAGATCTTACAAATATTGTAATCAATACATATTTATGCCGTCTAGCCAAGTTAACATATGTTGAAATTTCGACTTAACTCGGTTTCTAAAGCTACCCTTGTAGTAAAAGCAAATCAAGGAGTATAGTTTAAGTGGAATTATGTTCCGGGGGATAAAGGAGAAGTTAATTAAAGAATTCAAAGGTGGTGTAGATAGAAGGGATTAGGTAAAGGGAACTGATAAAGTGAGAGAGTCGATCACTGATCATCTTGGTTTAGAAGGGTGGAGTATTAAGTATAAGAGTAGAGTTTTAGTAGCGCAATCTGTTGCACAAGAGGAATTACTAACTTTCTACCCTGTATCCATCTATGGTTGCTTGTGTGTACTACACATTATCTTTCCCCGTATTTTGAGGTTACATTACTCTTCTAATAATGTAATCCTAGGCAAACTTGTGGCGACTGGACCCAGAGCTAAATTCAATATAACTAGTAATTCTTGTTACTTTAAACAAATATTGAATCGAACCTATGATCAACCTTTAGCCCAGAAGTTAGATCTGAAAAGTGTGACGCAATTTTTAAGTTTTGGCTTCTGCTTCAAACCAATTTTATTTAAAAAAAAAATATGTGTCGAATGATAAAAAAAAGCATAGTCTGCCTATCCATAGTGAAGCCTTTCATATAATTACACATGCTCAAAATTTTAAAAAATCGTAAAAAAATTGGGTTCCTTAAAATAAGTAGTTAAGGACGATAAGACTTGACAATAAGTTCCTTGACAATTATTAGTTCTCTGTTGGTCGTGGGCAAAATTTGAAGTTTCCATTTTTTGGAGCTGCGGAATTTCCAATGAATCAAGCGTTTATTCGTCAAAATTAAATAACTAAAATGATTCAGGCTTTGGAATCAAGACATCCGCCCCCTGTAGGCTATCTCCGGCTGCCGTATGTAAAAGGATTGACTGAAAAACTAACTGGGGTCGTCAGAGGTTCAGTGCCATGTAAACCTTTTGCTAAATATTCCATTAGAAGAGTGGGTAATCTGTTCAGCCGGTATAAAGACGTGGTCACTATGGCTAAGATATCTGCTAAAGTTGATATTGGCGAAACATCAACTTACTTCGCAAACAGTAAAAACTCTCATAAAAATTACATTGATAGAGGCAAACGCCAAAGCACAGCCTTAACAACTCACTGTGTAGAACCGGGGACATCACGCAGATCTCCACTCCGATATTGTTAAAGCACTTTGTACGGAGAAACATAATATAAAGCGTAAGATTCTCCAAATGCTCTATATCTGAGATAATAAGAATGCTATGAATAACAGATCTGTTGTGTCAAAGATGATAGATTCTTATAAATATCTCCTAGGACCTGCTCCAGATCTCACTTAACGTGTCTCCAATCTCTTCTTCTTCCATACATAAATTTTCCTTCATCTTTAGTTTACTCTTCACTTAATACCTTCTCTTCTCACCCTACAGTGCTGCTTATCTGTTATCACTTAATTTACTTTTATCTTGTCATGTAATATTTCCTCTTTTTGTTTGCTTTCCTGCATTATTTCGATGCTTACTTATATCATGTAAATCAAGTCTTTAATATAGTTTTACGTAAGTCTTTACATCCAGTCATAGTTTGCTTGGTTTTTTTTTATACCATACCTTCTTGTTTTTGATATTCATTGTGTATACTATGTTTTAGTTTTGCCCTGAATGATGGCTACATTATAGTTGCCGAAACGTTGGCTAAGAAATCTGTTTATTTTTATTACTGACCGATTACCAAAGTTGAGTGAGGTTTATGAACTTAATATATATATATATATATATATATATATATATATATATATATATATATATATATATATATATATATATATAATTATATATATATATATATATTATATATATATATATATATATATATATATATATATATATATATATATATATATATATATATATATATATATATATATATATATATATATATATATATATATATATATATATATATATATATATATATATATATATATATATATATATATATATATATATAATATATATAATATATATATATATATATATATATATATATATATATATATGTGTATTTCTAGACCCTTTCTTGTAAACACGCTATCTTTTGAACAGATAAATATTTTTTAATTAAACTTAGTACAAAAATCAACCTTGGGGAGGACTCAAACCCTATTAAAAATCAGGTTTTGTGACGTCATTAACCCGGTTTACTGAGTCAACAAAATTTTAAAAAAATCTATAAATTTCAGAGTTGATATTTTTGAGACGCTGAATCGAATGCAACCGGTTTAAAGTCGATAAGACCACTAAGTGACCAAAAAGTAAATAAAAACATGGTAAATTACCGAAAACCAAAATTTTTGGTTCCCTTCGAGTAGGGTGTTACTTTCTATGATATTTGGGCGCTGAATGAAATAAAATTGGTCAGAAGTCGATACGACCACCATGTCCTCTTTAGAACTATTATTCTGATTCTCTTGAACACTTCTTCTTACAGTTTAATAGTCTTAGAGATCTTAGACTAAAATTTCTTAGCCCTTCATTAACTAGTCAAAACTTTTTCTATTCTCTGTATGAACTTAATGATACAACTCTACAACAGCTATATTTGTTTACTGTTCACGCTATGAGGAGAAGATCTAGTAACCCTTCATTCGCTTAATGTTGATTTATCAAAATATAAAAGTAGCTTATTTTTTTATGTATTTTATTTTATCAAGGCAAGTTGCATTAATTATTATTTATTCTATCTCAAGAGGACTTGTTTAATTTTTTAAACTAAGTTTTTGTATTTATTACATATAATAATTTGTAAAAACTATATGTTATATACAAATAAAGATTATTATTTATTTTATATAAAATTGTGAAATTAAATCTATATAAAGTGGACCACCAATTACCAATTACTGACATTTGACCAATGCGCCAGCATATTTTTTAAAGCACCAGTGACTGTGAGAAGAATCTAAATTAATTTTTAGCCGGTATTTAAGATCAAGACTAGTAATTTATACTCATTTCTTCAGCATAGATGATGACCGTTTAGGTCGAAAGCTGACTTTGATTTATTATAATAAATCAATCATCCGTGCAAAGACAATTTATATTCATTAGCTTATTACACATGCCAGTATTTATTGGACTATGATTTATCTTGATAACAATGGAAAGCTAAAAAATGATCATACACATAACCGAATGATTATGTTTTAAAAATTGATGTCTAAAATATTTGTATTTAAAATAAAGGACATATCATCAATTGCATTACTTACAACAAGGACGTAAATAAAAGTCTATCCACAAATAAATTTCAACCAATGTAATGATGACAAAACCAGCTTTCAACCTAATACAGGTCATCCTACAGACAAATCTCGAGTCTGCATCCAGTCTCAAAACTTGTTACAAGACTCAAGAGGAAAAATTAGCTTCTTCTCACCGGCACTGAGGATGACCAGTATTAGATTGAAAACCAGTTTTGTCATCATTACATTGGTTGAAATTTATTTGTGGATAGACTTTTATTTACATCCTTATGGTATACAATCCACTAGCGCTTATAATTTAAATATTACTTACAACGTAATGCAAGTGATTTTTTTTTAAAACATCAAATTTTACAAAAATATCTTATTCCTCGCTGCTGTGAAATTATCTGCTTTGAATTCGATCGAACCAATAGCAATGCATCAATTGATTCAATTAGTTATTCAAATAAGGTCGAGTTTTTATGAAAATATCTCCAGAACAAATGAAGAACAATTGAGAGAAGGTCTTAAAGGACACAGGACTCTCGTAGAATTTATAATTAGACTCTGCTTTTAATTAACTTGCTATATCTCAACCAAAAGCGAAAATTTCTAATAAATAATATTTTCTTCATAACTTCTCATATTTGAAGTTTGGAGACTAACTCGTGCGTTGTTTTGAGGAGTTTTCTCACCTTTTCTTTAGTATGACCTTTTCCAATAATGTATTCTGTGGGTTAAACATAATATTTATTTGCTTTATAATATTGTTTATTTTGTTGTTATATCTTAAAAGTAATTTTGTTTTCATTAAAGAGTTTGGCATTGTTTTATATATTTGTTTTACTATTTTTAATATAATAAAAAAAAATAGTATAAAATTACTGTAACTTATTTACTAGAACGTTAAAAATACAAATCAAAACACAAATAATGTGCGGAAAGCCAAAAACAATTGATTTATTATAACCTTAACTCACTCTTGAAGGAGGTTTCGATGAGGTTACACAGAGCCACTGGGAGCCCCAAAAAAGATGTTTCAGGTCTCTCAATGGATTTAGATATAGGCTGTGCCCCCTCCAGTATATATCTCTATGACTCCAACCACCAAAGTGACCAGAGTTAAGTTGGCGAACTTTTTTTGGTTTCTTTTTAAGCTCAGTAATAAGTAATCTCACAGTTTCTTGTATAAACTTTTAATTACAACGTGCTTGCCTCTGTTTACGCGTTTTGATATAATCGCCATTACTCTTATAATCTTATTTATGTCTTGTGTTGATGCTTAATAATCCTACTAGAAAGACAATACTAAGCAAATAAGTCTTGTAGACTGTTTGTTTTGTCTACAAAGAATTTTGTTTATAAATTTGTAAATTTATTTAGGAGCATCGTTTCAATAAAACCCTGCTAAATTTGATCATTCAACTTACAAGAACGTATTGCAACGTTGATATAAATTCGTTTCATTCAAGTTGGCGCAAAAAGGCCAAAAACACACACATACACACACACACACACACACTATTATATATATATGTATATATATATATATATATATATATATATATATATATATATTATATATATATATATATATATATAATATATATATATATCCGAGGTTCGACTCTCACCATGATGCCTATCCTATTAGCGAATTATTTTCAAAGAAAATTTGCTAAAAATGGTAAAACAGACAAAAATGTCGGTTGACCTGAGTTAAGTAACTCGCACCTTTTTAGTCACATTGATCACCAAAGCCTCCTCGATATAGAGACACACCCATCGACAAACTCCGCCTACTGACCGAGATTAACATGTCGGAAAACGGTTTTTGGTCGTACCGATCTGACTGATTGTAATGACCCTTGTAATGATCATCAGAATTTTTGTTTTGAAAAATCCAATATAATATGCTAAAATTTGAGTGTTTTCAATTTAGCTTGAGTAATCAGTTCTAACTTAAGGTGGGGTGGGAATGGAAAAGGAACTCAGCGTCGGGGACCTGACCTGGGTTCCGCTTTTATCCACTAGAATGCGCTAAAAGAGAAAACTACTCTGTAGTATGAAGAGGGGGCGTTCCTTAGTTGGGGTGTGTGGAGCGCCTTCTCCCACTCTACGCCACCGCCTTACCCGATTTATATTAGACTTATCTTGTTTGTCTCGAGATGAGACTATTTTCTTACTTACACGTATAATACTGTACTTATTGATACGAACTAAAAATTCGTTCACTTATTAATATATGTACACAGTTATTCTAGTAAAATATTTTTTTTAAAACAAAGCTTGTTGTTAGGATTTCGAAGATAATCTTCGAAACCCTTATACTTTCTGTCGAGCGTCTGTCTGTCCGATTTCTCATCTCGGGAACTCAATAGCTAGAAAGTTGAAATTTGGTATACATCTATTTTATCCAACAACAGGAAAAATAGAGCCAACAATCTGGCATGCGCATTTGTCGATTTATAAGCGAATGCTCACATTCGCAAAAAATAAATATTGTTTTAAAAATCATGTGGGGTATCCTATTGTAGGTATTGATGGGTAGAACACTAATATGCATTTAAATACTGGTTACACACAAATAGAGTGTATAAATACACATATTTACACACTAAAAATGTGTAATATCGCTTTTTCAAAATGCAAAACCCACCAAAAAATTGTCCCCCCTCCCTCCAACTAACCCATAAGGAGGAGCCCTAAAAATATGAAAAAATGCTCAATAAAAGCCCTATAAGGGCCATTGAAATTCTTCGGATAAAAAGTTTCAACAGTTAATTTTAGCATTTCACAAATTGCACATACGCGCACGCGCAAAAAATAAATATTTTTTTAAACAAAATGTGGTGTATCAAATTGCAATGAATATTTATATATCAGGTTGGAATGAATATATATTTATTTTTCGTGAATTTGTAAACTACACTACTCCTAAATACAAGTATTGTCACTATACGTAATGTTTATTCGTGATATTCTATTGTAAGACTGAAGAATATAGTAAACTATGCATTAGTTTAGGTTGCAATAAATATACTAAATATTTTAGTGAAGTTGTAAAATGCCTACTATTGCTATATTAATTATGAATATAATGAATCAAGGGAGTGAAGCGAACAGTAGCCTTTTTTATCTAATATTATAATGAAGCAATCTTGCGAATGCGCAGTGAGCGTTTTTTATATACTTTCAAATATATTTATAGCAATTTAGTGAGCGTAGCGAGTCATGTTTTATACCCTCACGAATATATTTATAGCAAACTAGCGAGCGAAATGAGCCTTTTTTAGTGTACCTAATTTTACACTTCACTGTTTTGCGAGCTTAGACAGCCTCTTTTTATATATAGCTTTTGCATTCTTGCGAGCGAAGAGAGCCCTTTTAATGAATTTAATATGTTGCCTCTTGATATGAGCCTAGTTATCTTGCGAAGCGCCTCTTTTATACGCTCTTGTATATACTTATCTTACCAAAAACCATTTATATGGTAAAATATTCCCTGCCTAGTCTTTGTTTAAAAAAAGTAGGGAAATCACCTTTCCTGTCCCATGCACCAAGTCATGTCCGTATTGGGTGGAGACTCTCATAGGCGTTTCAAAGTAAAGCTGCTAGGTTGACAATAGTTAAGGGCCCTGTTTAAATTAAGAGGCAAACACCCGCTTCTTCTCCTTGGCGGCAAACCAGCTGTGTGAACGAGTGAAATATCAAACAATTCAGGTGTTCATGGAGATTAATCATAACAGATTTTAGCAGTTATCATAATTGCAGCAGTTTTACTAACCTGCATAGATCCAGGCGTATACAAAAGAAATGAATGAATAAATATAATCAGGCACTATACCTATATATATATATATATATATATATATATATATATATATATATATATATATATATATATATATATATATATATATATATATATAATATATATATATATATATATATATATATATATATATATATATATATATATATATATATATATATATATATATATATATATTATATATATATATATATATATATATATATATATATATATATATATATATAGGGTATAGAGTATACCCTTGCAAACACTGCTTAGGTTATATACCCTGGAATGGCTTAGGTTGTATAATAGGTAATGGATAAAATTTTAAAATATTCGATTTTCAATATATTATCACTGGAAAGTTTTATTACAAAATAATATTTAATAAATAATTTAATATAAATGTACTCAGAAAATTTATGATATGAGTTTGTAAAAGCATAAATATTATTTTATATTATATGTTTAGAAGTAAATAAATAATTTTCTTTTAACGACTCAGATTTATTGAAAATCTTAAAGTATAGTGCTGTAAATTTTCTATATAATTCATAAACTTTTGCTCAGCTTGTGAAAAAAAACTAAAGAAAATTAATAAAATTTAAACATAATTGATAATAAAACGTTTTTGCTGTGTTATTTTTTTTTCTTAAACTACGTATTTTTAAAATTCAAAGAAGAAATCAAAAGAGAGTACGTAATTGCCGCTCTCTTTATAGCTGACGTCTTTTTTATGATTCGATGAAAAAGAAAGAGAAAGAAGAAGAATTGTTGGAAACAACACTAGAAGAAAATGTTTTGTTTGTATATTTAGCTTTGATTTAGTTGATTTAAAGTAAACTTGCTTTAACACTTTATTCTGCTTTTCATTTTTCTTTATAAATAAATCTTTGAAACACCTTTGATATTTTAAGTTAAAAAAAGTTATAAGCTTTACAAAGGCTTAAATCTCGGCAAGGTATCACGGTGTTTATATATTGGGTATAGACCCTTTATATATAAGTTCCTTATATACAGCCATATACATCTATTATAACCTTCTATAACCTTAATCAAGTTTGATAACAAAATATTACATTTTCTTATCACGTTTTTGTTTTAACTTTGTTCCTCTTTAAGGTTGAACTGAAAAGACACCTGAGTCTTGGCGTGAGATTACGTTTTATAACTTTTAAAATAAATTAGTTTATTTTGTTTAAAAAGTTAATTTATTTGTTAAAAGGAAATATTATATTTGGATAACGCTGGGTCTATTATTAGGATTCGTTCAAAAACTATTAGCTTTATCATTGTAATAAATGAATTTAAGCTGAATATTTAGTCGGCTAAAATCCACACCTTGTTCTTTTCTGTCTGCCTATTAGTTTAGAAGTAACAAATGAACCGAGTGAAATTGGTCCTCTTCCACCTATTATTGTTACTAGCTTACCTATTTTTTTTTTTTTTTTTTTTTTTTTTATAAATACCTTTATTAATAATATTTCACAATAATACATAGCAAGTTATATTTTACATAGGTTACCTCTCCGCTAAAAAGCTTACGCCTTGTGCTGCGGAGAGGGAGTCATCTTATATCTAGCTAATGATTTTCTGGCTGCATATGTTATTATTAGGGGAGATAGATAGAGAGAGAGAGAGATATAGATAAAGAGAGAGAGAGAGAGAGAGAGAGAGAGAGAGAGAGAGAGAGAGAGAGAGAGAGAAAAGAGAGAGAGAGAGAGATAGATAATGAGAGACAGAGAAAAGAAAACTTATTTTTAATCTTATCTTGATTTGTAGAATTTTGTTAAAATAGTTTTACTAAACCTACATATAGTTATATGATAGATAATTATTTTAATATGTTGTTTTATGATGATTATTAAGTGTATTAAATTATGGATTATAGTATGAGAAATAAGTATAGTTTTAATATTTTGTAAAAAAAAAAAAAAAAAATAAATAATTTGTGGATTTGGTGATTTAGTGTTAAAGGTGTTTGTTAATATGAAAAATAAGAATAATAAATGTGATTAATAATAATAGATAATAAATAATGAATAGATAAAAACAAATTTAGAAGTATTATTTTATTTCTAATAAGTGTTTTTTTAGATTTATTTTAAAAGTGTTTATTTTGGAGTCTGTGCTTTGAAGTTCAGGAGGTAGTTTATTGTACAGGTTAACTGCCCGGTAAGACCAATGCCGTTGAGCCATAGATGTTCTGCAAACTACAGACGCATACAATCCTTTAGCTAAGCTTCTTGTGTGAGCTTCATGATCTATTTTTTTTAAGTCGTGTTTTCCTTCTCTAAGACGTACTAGGCATTTATAGTCATAAGCTTGCTCAAGAGTCATGATAAACAGTTTCTTAAACAAACCTTCTGTGTGTTCCATGGTTTTTTTATTAAGAATTATTCTTATGAATGCTTTTTGTCTAATAAATATTTGTTCTTTGATAGTTTGGCATGCTGCTCCCCAAGCTAGCAATCCATATTGTATTATTGAGTCTACTAGTAGTATTATCATTATAGTTACTCTTAGAGAGAGAGTCACCCGTGGTGTAGTGGTTAAGGTACGCGGCCAATACACAGAATGAATGGACTTTAAACTTCCGAGTTTATTTAATCGTGGGTTCAATCCCAGCACGAGCTTCTGGGATTTTTATGAGAGGGATAAAAATTCTGCGTACCAAGTCCTTCAGAAGAAACGTAAAGCCTGTGGTCTCGAGCCTGTGCGTTGTCAGGTACTCGTTAAAGATCCCTTACCCTAAATGAAACTGGGTATAGGCAAAATTTAGGACCGTTATAGTAGATTCATTATAATATTATAGTGCAGCATTTCTCAACCTTTTCAGTATCGCGACCCTATAATTTGCTTTTCTAAAGTTTGGCGACCCAATGCATTTATATTGCTTAACCTGTAAATTGCAAGCGTTTTTATTTATTGCCGAACTAGTTATGACCCTACAGACATCGTCAAATCCTAATTTTCATGAGGTTTTTATACTTAAATAGAAAACTACACACTAATTGGAGTTCAAAAGAAGTATATTATATAATAGCAATAAAATATACAAATAAAAAAATAGCATTGTTAAATATAAAAATGAGCATTTATTATTTAAAGGAAAAAATCAAATAATGATTATAGTAAACAAATAAAAGAATAAAAAAATAAAATATGTATCATATCAATGACTAATTTGTTGCTGTTGGTTTTCCGCTAATAAGTCAAGTCGTGTTTTGTTTATTCATTTCACTACTTTAATTAAGCGCAAAACTATAAAATAAATAAACTGATGAAACAATTATAATTAAAAAACTTGTACGCGATATTAAACTACGTTGATGTTTGTTAAAACCAAATTCACATATAATTGAATATTATAATTTTAATAACCCGAACCATTAAAAGAAGTAATAAGAAACTGTTAAACACAGTATTATCATAGGTATAACAATTCATCTAAGTTAGCGATAATTAGATAAAAGCGGGCGTTTCTGTCGGTAAAGGACTTCTAAGAAATGTTTTGGCCGCGGCTTCTTTTGTTATCGCATGTTTAAAGTATTAACAATTTCTAAAAAAAAAATATCTGTTTAAGCAAATCTGTTATTTGCTTATAATAATCTTTTCACATAAATCTTTGTCATTTTTGGTTGTTAATAATAAAAAATTTGGCGACCCAAAAAATTTCCTACACTTGAAGTTAAAAGGAGTAGAACATTATCTTCGGGAGCTGGCAAAAAGGGCCCAACAAACAAGCTATTGTTTTATATCCAATAGCTCAGTTCAAAGACTTTTTCTTCTTACTTTGTTATAATGTGCGCCTAAGTATAAGATAATCTCTTTTAACTTTTTATTCAAAATACTTTGTGTCCTCGGCCATTATATGCCCAACACATGTGTACCATCTCTCCAGGAACGGGGCCTCTTAATGATAGCAGAGCGTTTTCGTCTTTGGCGAATGTAGTTTGAGTCGAACTCAATTCTGCGTTTAAATCTATTTAAAACAAATTATATTGGGGAAATGTACTTTTATTTTGTAAGTATACACTTATAAATATAATAGGCAATACGAAATCATCAGGGTCTGTTCACACAGAACACAGAACGTTCTAAACACACAGTGTTTTAAAACAAGAATGGATAGTTCAATAATTCTCTATATATTTTTCTTAATCAAAATCACAAAAAGAATGACTTAAAAATAAACATTATAAATATATTAACTCTCACTGTCATCTGTCATTCATTCATTTTTAACATCCTTCCCAGCCGAAAAAAAGTATAACATTCATTCACTCATTCATTCATTTAATTTCATTATTTGTTGTTGCACAACAACACAACTAGATAAACTAAACAAAATTAAACACAATAACAACATTTAAGTACTAATCAAAAAAATTTTAAACTTATGACTGAAACCTATCAGGTTTTCTTAAAGTCCTCCCGTACTTTGATTTTTTCTCATTATCTTTTTTCGTTCTAATATCTGCTTCGTCATTCCCAACTCTTTCTGTCACTTTGTTGTTTTCTCCTATTTCCCCCGCCTTTCTGATTTCCTTATCACACTCTTTTACTTCTGAGCTTATCCTCACCTCTAACGGGTACAGTTTCTGTACTGCCCGAACTATTTCTCCTTTTTCTGTTTTTACTCTCGCTACTCTTTCTACTCTATCCTTTCCTGGTATTAACTCAACTACTTTTGCTAATGGCCATTGCACTCTCTTTTTATTTTCTACCTCAACCAACACTACATCTCCAACTCGAATGTCTCCTCTTTCTTTACATGCGTCCCTCTTATGGACTAGCAAACTCAAATATTTTCCTGAACCTATTTCTTAATTGTTCTCTCAGTAATTTAAATATTTATTTTTTCCAACTAAATCCTTTTCGTCTACTTGATCTAAATCTTCTACCTTTGAACAATTTTCACCCCCTTGGATAAATGTACTGGTGTCAGAGGATCTAAATCTTCCCCCGTCTCCGATACGTAAGTAAGAGGTCGAGTATTCACAACTGATTCTGTGTCGCATAAAACAGTACTTAATTGAATATAATTTATTTGCGGACCCTAGCACTCTTTTCAACAAATCTTTAACTAATTTTATATCTTCTTTCATAAAATCCTCCCACCACGGTGCAGCCGGTGGATTAAAATTCCATTTTATTTATTTACACCTGATTCACCTAACTGCTC
This sequence comes from Microvelia longipes, assembly GCA_018340805.1. Lineage (NCBI taxonomy): Eukaryota > Metazoa > Arthropoda > Insecta > Hemiptera > Veliidae > Microvelia > Microvelia longipes. The sequence continues at coordinate 136,589 of JACMZG010001862.1, forward strand.
CCAGTTGATGCCTTCTAATAAATTGTGTGCTCCTTTAAAAATTAGTTGCATTGTCACAATATATCTCTGTTACTCTGCCTCTTTTCCCTATAAACCTTCTTAGAGCCATTAACAAAGCTTCGGTTGACAAGGCTTCACAACTTCAATATGGATTAGCGCGGTATACGCTACATGTAATATTACGAACCACACTTTGATTCCCCCACTTAAAATTAAAGGCCCACCTAGATCAATCCCTACTATCTGAAAGCCTTTATTCCTCTAATCTATTTCTAGGTAATGAAGCTTCCACCTTCAAAATAGGTTTAGCTGCATATCTCCTACAAACCACACATTCCCTAACTATCTTATTTAAAGTTTTTCTACACTTCAATACCCAAAATTTTCCCTAACTAAACTCATCAAATTCTGAACCCCGGCATGACAATGTTTTAAATGAATTTCTCTCAATAAGTTTTGAACATTATGATTACTACCCGGAAGTACTATAGGATTCTTAAAATTTGAACTAAAATCTCCATAAGTTAATTTTGTTTTTACTCTAAATAAACCATCTTCAGCTTTTTCAGCCCTGATGCCCTTCACTGAATCATCATTTAAACTTACTTTTTGAATATACCTTAAAAGTGTAATTTCTCCTCTCTCCACGTATGCTTGTTCTAAATTACACTCTACTTTTAATTTTAGCTTGTTCCTTTGTTAATAGTTGCATATTTCTGAGATCTTCCCGTAATTTTACAAACCTCACAAAACAAAAAAATCCAACCCAATATTCTAACTGTTCTATTAAATGAAGAATACTTGCCAAATAAATCCTCTACATTATCTTTCTCTTGAACATTAGATTGACTGCATATTTCTACTACCTCTATCTCATTATTAATTTGTTTTTCTATTTTTCCTAATGGCCAATTTAATTTCTCACTCCTAACCATTCAGGTCCTTCCCACCATTTATTTCAACAAAATTTTTGCATTACAACCTCTAGACAACAAATCTGCTGGATTTTTATCACCAGGCAAGTGATGCCAATTTATTATATTAGTTAAATTTTGTATTTCTTTAACTCTATTCTAATAAATATTTGATTTGTTTTGTTTCGGTAATCCATGACAAACAAACCATGGAGTCCGTCCAATAGAATTTTTCTGTGATAATTATTTCATTTTCTAAACTAGAAAGAACTTCTCTACCTAGTCTAGCTCCTATCAAACAAGCAAGAAGTTCTAATCTTGGAATAGTTGAGGTCTCTTTTAAAGGGCAAATTCTACTCTTAGCTTGTATGAAATGTACGTACACATCTTTCTCAATTTCACCCCTTAAGAAAACACAAGTCCCGTAAGCTACTTGGCTCGCGTCACAGAATATATGTAAAGTATACTTAACATCTTTGCTGTTATCTGTGATACATCTAGGAATACGAAATTGTTGTAAACATTCAGTTCATTTTTTCCACAGCTCAAATTTTTTTCTTAACTCTGCCGGTAAAATTTCGTCCCAACCCAATTTTAATTTCCACGTCTCCTGTAATATCACTTTTGGACTCACTAAAATCGGACAAAGCATACCCAAAGATCAAACATATTCTGTACAAATGACAACACACTTCTTCTAGTTACTCTATCTACATCATGTTTTTCTTATTTATAAAACTAATATCGCAAAATATGTCATCTGTTATACAATCCCACAAAACGCCTAATACAGTTAAAGAAGTAGCGTTATCTCTCCCCATAATACATTCCCCTTTTAAACAACACTTAAAATTTGTCCCCGGTAATTTTGTATGTGCCCATTCGCGTAAATCAAAATTTCCATCTTTTAAAATTGATTTTGATTCGACCATAATTTTTTCAAATTCTATTCGTCGTTAACTGCTGTTACACAATATCAACATAAAATGACTTTAACAATCTAATAGCTGTATTTTCATACATACTACCTCTGTAAATCCTAAATGAAAATTTACTGTAGCCATCAAAAGAAAAGGACTTGGTGTCAAACCAAATACAACTCTAGCATGTCTAAAATATTTTAATTTTTTTTGTTTTGGATCTTCCCACCATAAAAATCTCAACCAGTCCCTATCCGCTTTTGCTATACTTATTTGCAAAAAAGCTTTGGCAATGTCAGATGTTAAACCTACTTTACCTAATCTAAATTTAATTAATAAATTTGTATTAATTCTAACAGATTAGGCCCTTTCTCTAAACATCCATTTAATGACGCCCCTAAATTATCTTTACACGATGCATCAAATACGGGTCTAATTTTTGTAGTCATACTTTTTTCCTTAATACTGGCCTGTGTGGTAAATAAAACTGTCTACTTTATCAATCTCATCTTCCGGTACAATTTCAATAACACCCATTTCTAACCACATTTTAAATTCCTTGTCGTAATCATTTACTCTACTTAATTTATTTAATTTCTTAGTCGTACTCTTTAATCTTACCTTAGCCACCTCTTCATTTCTTTCTAGTACAACTTCATCTATCGCCCAAGGTAACCTGACTTCGTACCTTTTGAGTTTATTCATTGTTAATGAATCTTCAAATTTTTTAAACACTAGTTGATCTTTTCATGCTCTTTCAACTGTTATAGGATCTTTAATCCCAATAGTTTCTAAGTCCACAAACTGGCTAACCTAGACATATTTTTTAAAGAAAAAGCAGAATTTACATTTATTAAACTTTCTCGTAACTCCCATCATCGTCCATCCTAATGCAGTGTCTACACACGTAATTTATCTAATTTACATAGCCGTCCCGATAGTATCATTCCTATAACATCTGCACCTAATAATAATCCTATGTCATCACTAACTAAATCATTTCGAACAGTATCAAAAATTTGAATATTATTTTCTTTTAATTTATTAATTAAATCAGAATCTTTTATTTTAGGGATAAAATTACAAATTTTTTCCTGAGAGTAAACAACTAAATCAAAAATTTCATCCCCGTCATTATTTTCTGTAATCTAACTTTATACTGTTCATGTTTCTGAATAGATTCCACCAAATAGTGAATGGTTCATAAAACATTGACCAACTTTTGGTAACGCAATTTTTTTTGCAATACTACTAAGTACATACGGTTTTTTNTAGCAGAGCGTTTTCGTCTTTGGCGAATGTAGTTTGAGTCGAACTCAATTCTGCGTTTAAATCTATTTAAAACAAATTATATTGGGGAAATGTACTTTTATTTGTAAGTATACACTTATAAATATAATAGGCAATACGAAATCATCAGGGTCTGTTCACACAGAACACAGAACGTTCTAAACACACAGTGTTTTAAACAGAATGGATAGTTCAATAATTCTCTATATATTTTTCTTAATCAAAATCACAAAAAGAATGACTTAAAAATAAACATTATAATATATTAACTCTCACTGTCATCTGTCATTCATTCATTTTTAACATCCTTCCCAGCCGAAAAAAGTATAACATTCATTCACTCATTCATTCATTTAATTTCATTATTTGTTGTTGCACAACAACACAACTAGATAAACTAAACAAAATTAAACACAATAACAACATTTAATACTAATAAATTTTACTTATGACTGAAACCTATCAGGTTTTCTTAAAGTCCTCCCGTACTTTGATTTTTCTCATCATTTTTTTCGTTCTAATATCTGCTTCGTCATTCCCAACTCTTTCTGTCACTTTGTTTTTTTCCTATTTCCTCCGCCTTTCTGATTTCCTTATCACACTCTTTTACTTCTGAGCTTATCCTCACCTCTAACGGGTATAGTTTCTGTACTGCCCGAATAATTTCTCCTTTTTCTGTTTTTTACTCTCGCTACTCTTTCTACTCTATCCTTTCCTGGTATTAACTCAACTACTTTCGCTAATGGCCATTGCACTCTCTTTTTATTTTCTACCTCAACCAACACTACATCTCCAACGAATGTCTCCTCTTTCTTTACATGCGTCCCTCTTATGGACTAGCAAACTCAAATATTCTTTCCTGAACCTATTTCTTAATTGTTCTCTCAGTAATTTTAAATATTTATTTTTTCCAACTAAATCCTTTTCGTCTACTTGATCTAAATCTTCTACCTTTGAACAATTTTCACCCCCTTGGATAAAATGTACTGGTGTCAGAGGATCTAAATCTTCCCCCGTCTCCGATACGTAAGTAAGAGGTCGAGTATTCACAACTGATTCTATGTCGCATAAAACAGTACTTAATTGAATATAATTTAATTTTGCGGACCCTAGCACTCTTTTCAACAAATCTTTAACTAATTTTATCATTCTTTCATAAAATCCTCCCCACCACGGTGCAGCCGGTGGATTAAAATTCCATTTTATTTTATTTACACCTGATTCACCTAACTGCTCCCAGTTGATGCCTTCTAATAAATTGTGTGCTCCTTTAAAATTAGTTGCATTGTCACAATATATCTCTGTTACTCTGCCTCTTTTTCCTATAAACCTTCTTAGAGCCATTAACAAAGCTTCGGTTGACAAGCTTCACAACTTCAATATGGATAGCGCGGTATACGCTACATGTAAATATTACGAACCACACTTTGATTCCCCACTTAAAATTAAAGGCCCACCTAGATCAATCCCTACTATCTGAAAAGCCTTTATTCCCTCTAATCTATTTCTAGGTAATGAAGCTTCCACCTTCAAAATAGGTTTAGCTGCATATCTCCTACAAACCACACATTCCCTAACTATCTTATTTAAAGTTTTTCTACACTTCAATACCCAAAATTTTTCCCTAACTAAACTCATCAAATTCTGAACCCCGGCATGACAATGTTTTAAATGAATTTCTCTCAATAAGTTTTGAACATTATGATTACTACCCGGAAGTACTATAGGATTCTTAAAATTTGAACTAAAATCTCCATATAATTTTGTTTTTACTCTAAATAAACCATCTTCAGCTTTTTCAGCCCTGATGCCCTTCACTGAATCATCATTTAAACTTACTTTTTGATATACCTTAAAGTGTAATTTTCTCTCTCCACGTATGCTTGTTCTAAATTACACTCTCTACTTTTAATTTTCGCTTGTTCCTTTGTTAATAGTTCATATTTCTAGATCTTCCCGTAATTTTACAAACCTCACAAAAAAAAATCCAATCCAATATTCTAACTGTTCTATTAAATGAAGAATACTTGCCAAATAAATCCTCTAGATTATCTTTCTCTTGAACATTAGATTGACTACATATTTCTACTACCTCTATCTCATTATTAATTTGTTTTCTATTTTTCCTAATGGCCAATTTAATTTCTCACTCCTTAACCATTCAGGTCCTTCCCACCATTTATTTTCAACAAAATTTTTTGCATTACACCCTCTAGACAACAAATCTGCTGGATTTTTATCACCAGGCAAGTGATGCCAATTTATTATATTAGTTAAATTTTGTATTTCTTTAACTCTATTTCTAATAAATATTTGATTTGTTTTGTTTTCGGTAATCCATGACAAACAAACCATGGAGTCCGTCCAATAGAATTTTTCTGTGATAATTATTTCATTTTCTAAACTAGAAAGAACTTCTCTACCTAGTCTAGCTCCTATCAAACAAGCAAGAAGTTCTAATCTTGGAATAGTTGATGTCTCTTTTAAAGGGCAAATTCTACTCTTAGCTTGTATGAAATGTACATACACATCTTTCTCAATTTCACCCCTTAAGAAAACACAAGTCCCGTAAGCTACTTGGCTCGCGTCACAGAATATATGTAAAGTATACTTAACATCTTTGCTGTTATCTGTGATACATCTAGGAATACGAAATTGTTGTAAAACATTCAGTTCATTTTTCCACAGCTCAAATTTTTTTCTTAACTCTGCCGGTAAAATTTCGTCCCAACCCAATTTTAATTTCCACGTCTCCTGTAATATCACTTTTGGACTCACTAAAATCGGACAAAGCATACCCAAAGGATCAAACATATTCTGTACAAATGACAACACACTTCTTCTAGTTACTCTATCTACATCATGTTTTTCTTTATTTATAAAACTAATATCGCAAAATATGTCATCTGTTATACAATCCCACAAAACACCTAATACAGTTAAAGAAGTAGCGTTATCTCTCCCCATAATACATTCCCCTTTTAAACAACACTTAAAATTTGTCCCCGGTAATTTTGTATGTGCCCATTCGCGTAAATCAAAATTTCCATCTTTTAAAATTAATTTTGATTCGACCATAAATTTTTCAAATTCTATTTCGTCGTTAACTGCTGTTACACAATTATCAACATAAAATGACTTTAACAATCTAATAGCTGTATTTTTACATACTACCTCTGTACAATCCTAAATGAAAATTTACTGTAGCCATCAAAAGAAAAGGACTTGGTGTCAAACCAAATACAACTCTAGCATGTCTAAAATATTTTAATTTTGTTTGTTGTTCTGGATCTTCCCACCATAAAAATCTCAACCAGTCCCTATCCGCTTTTGCTATACTTATTTGCAAAAAAGCTTTGGCAATGTCAGATGTTAAACCTACTTTACCTAATCTAAATTTAATTAATAAATTTGGTATTAATTCTAACAGATTAGGCCCTTTCTCTAAACATCCATTTAATGACGTCCCTAAATTATCTTTACACGATGCATCAAATACGGGTCTAATTTTTGTAGTCATACTTGTTTCCTTAAATACTGGCCTGTGTGGTAAATAAAAACTGTCTACTTTATCAATCTCATCTTCCGGTACAATTTCAATAACACCCATTTCTAACCACATTTTAAATTCCTTGTCGTAATCATTTACTCTACCTAATTTATTTAATTTCTTAGTCGTACTCTTTAATCTTACCTTAGCCACCTCTTCATTTCTTTCTAGTACAACTTCATCTATCGCCCAAGGTAACCTGACTTCGTACCTTTTGAGTTTATTCATTGTTAATGAATCTTCAAATTTTTTTAACACTAGTTGATCTTTTTCATGCTCTTTCAACACTCTTATAGGATCTTTAATCCCAATAGTTTCTAAGTCCCACAAACTGGCTAACCTAGACATATTTTTTAAAGAAAAAGCAGAATTTACATTTATTAAACTTTTCTCGTAACCACCCATCATCGTCCATCCTAATGCAGTGTCTACACACGTAATTTTATCTAATTTACATATCCGTCCCGATAGTATCATTCCTATAACATCTGCACCTAATATAATCCTATGTCATCACTAACTAAATCATTTCGAACAGTATCAAAAATTTGAATATTATTTTCTTTTTAATTTATTAATTAAATCAGAATCTTTTATTTTAGGGATAAAATTACAAATTTTTTCCTGAGAGTAACAACTAAATCAAAAATTTCATCCCCGTCATTTATTTTCTGTAATCTAACTTTATACTGTTCATGTTTCTGAATAGATTCCACTCTACAAATAGTGAATGGTTCATAAAACATTGACCAACTTTTGGTAACGCAATTTTTTTTGCAATACTACTAAGTACATACGATTTTTGAGAACCAGTATCAAGCATCACTCTCGCATTTACGTACTTATTCGGATTATTTGGATTTACAACTTTGACTACCAAAGTTTGCATAAATATCTCTAACCTTCATTTAATTGACTACTAACTTTAACTATCTTATTTTCTGTTTTAATTTGTTTCTCCTCACTATCTTTCTTCTCACGTTTATGATTAGGCAAATCAGGACAAACTATGCATGGTGATCTCTCCTACAGATCAGACACTTTAGTGGTGTTCTACATTTACTCTATTTATGATTCCTCTTTAAACATGCAAAACACCCTCTATTTTAGTTATAAGATCTCTCTTTTCTTTAAAGTAAGAAAACTTCCCCTACGACAATCCTGACTTAAATGATCTTTACTACAAAATATGCATATAATTTAGCCTACTTTTGGAATCCGGAGAATTATTTTTATTTAATAGCAAAGCTGCAGTGGGTAACTTACTTTCATCGGAACTATTAACTTGAAATTGTTGTTGTGCAAACGGACTCTCTCTTGTCCTTCTACTTCATGTCTAAGAAATTTCATTAGATTATCAAGGGTATTTGCTTGTTTTTCTTTCTTAGACTCAGTAGAAGAACTAGAGGTAGTAGTTTTAGAATAATCTAAAATCATTAATTTTATGTTTAGTTCTTTCCCATTCTATTAAAACATCACTAGGGAGAGCTGATTCTATCATTGGTATTAACATGGCTGCATAACTGTCCCTAGTCATGTTTAATGTTTCTAAAGCATTGAGTGGTAGGACGATTGCGTCATAAAGGTCTGATAAAGATTTTTTATTTTGTTTTACTTGAAAAATCATAATTTGTAACAATTCTCGAACAAAATGTTCTACTAACATTTCGTCCCTTGCAAAGCGTTCTTTTAATGCACTCAATGCTTTACAATAATTGTTACCCGATGGAGGGAAGCTTTTCGACAGCATTTTCGCTCTTCCTTCCGTAGCATTCAATAAATATTGGTATTTGTCATCTTGAGGAATCTCGTTTCATCGCCTATCTTCTTAAATTGTCCAAAACGTCAACCAATTCTTCAAATTTCCATCAAAAACTGTCAATTTAATTTCGGGTAAGCGCCCTTTCTTTGTACAGTTTTGGCTTTGCTTTGATGTGCTTCTGATTCTTTATGTGTTTTAAACTTTGATAACAATTTATGTATTGATCTCTATAACTGTCTATTTCGTTCATTTCTTGTGTCCATTCTTGCTCTGTTACATCATCGTCATTTAAAAGTAAATTTCTAATTTCATTGTCTAGTCCAAACAATCTGTTTCTTTGTCCTTTAAAATTTCTTCGTCTACAATAGAATTTTCATTGATAATACTATCGAAAAAGTTTCTTATAATTTTTTCTTGGGCTCCAATCTTATGGTACTGTTTTCTGTTCATTTTATAATTACACAAGTTTCTATTATTTTTATAAATTATAATATATACTCGAAGTAACTCACTGTTTGATTTCAATTTGGTTTCTGATTCCTGTCCTGTAGGTCGCCACTGTTTTAAAACAAGAATGGATAGTTCAATAATTCTTATTATTTTTCTTAATCAATACAAAAGAATGACTTAAAAATAACATTATAAATATATTAACTCTCATGTCATGTCAGTCTCATTTTTAACACACAGAAACTTGAAAATAATTAGTTGATGTTTTATAATAACTCTCTGTCATTATAAAGATCAGGTATGGTGAATACTAAACGTTCCCTGATCATACAGTATGGTGAACTACTTGGTATATTATTTATTACATAAAGATACATTCTAGTATTTCAACTAGAATGTAGTTGAATTTCATTTTTTCAACTAAATGTTGAAAAAATGTCAATTTTTAACTAAATTAAACTATTTAAAAAAAAAACCAACCTATAAAAAATTTAACCAAATTCTGATATAAAACTTCACAAATCTGTTAGTCTGACTTATGACTACATGCGAGCTAAATTTTAATTTGATCCAATCATTTTACTGCGTTTATGAATTTTAACACCATAAAGATAGCACAACTAGAATTTAATATTGATTTTTATTCTTAATACTAAATTTGAACTCTCCAGAATTATTACAATGGGAGTTAAGATGATGACATACACATATATAGACAGAAAATCAGGTAAGAAATACTTATGAAGTCTTAAAAACATTTGTAATGGAACAGTCAAAATCCCAGCTTCGAAATTTTAGTGCAGACACTTTAATTTTTCTAAATACCTATGGCATAGAGATATTATTACTAGAGAGGCCCTATAGGTTAAATTTTGAAACATCGAAAAAGTAACCAGACAACCTCCGCTAAAAACATAATCAAATAATCAGTGCAAAATTACAATAACTTGTATAGTAGAACGCTAAAAATACAATTCAAAACACAAACAATGTGCGGGAAGACGAAATCAATTGATTCATTATAATCTGAACTTACTCTTGAAGGAGGTTTCAATGAGGTTACACAGAGCCCTTGAGAGCCCTAAAATGATGTTTCAGGCATTTCAATGCATTGAGATAGGCAATGCCCGCTCTAGTATATATTTCTATGACCTATGGTATAAAAGAGGAAAAGTGTAAACGGTCTTTTGTGTCGTGTATTTTAAATTTAATAATGATTTATAAATGCGTGAAGTCTTTCATTGCAACGTGGAAAATATTTCCAGGAGTTCTTCTACTACATGGTGATAGTAATAGTTTTAATAACACAATTTATTTATTACACACACTTTATTTATGTCCCTCTACATAACTCGTTATAATTGAAGACTTTGGTTGTTGATGGTTGTCTAATGCAACTTTGCGGTGCTTCTCAAGTCTTTACTAACTTGTTATTTTGATTAAACAAGTAATATAATTAACTTGAATTACCTTGAGTTCTGAGGCTGCGAATTTGAATTTCCAGTGGTTTAAATGTACTCAAAGGAAGAGTTTGAGATAGTTGTGGATATGTAGTTTTAATTTTTTAAGGGATGAAAATGAGTCTGTCGTTATGGTAGATATGGTGTTTCCACAAAGGTAAAGCTCCTTTAGCCCAGTCAGATGCCTAAACATGACTTTGGTGAGAGTAGATATGCGATTGTATGAGAGATCTAGTATCTGTAGAGCGGCGAGGGAGTCAGGTAATTCTTCGAGTTCTATTAGTTTATTGCGGGTTAGATTAAGCAGTTTTAGTGAATATAAGCCTTTCAGTCTTTCATGAGGTAAACTATCCAGCTCGTTGAAGCTTAGGTCTAATGTTAGCAGTCTTGATAATAATAAGAAAGCTCCGGGAGAAACTCTTGCGATTCTGTTGGAGGAGAGGTAAAGGTAATTCAGGTTAGGGAACCATTCGAAATCTTTACTTGTCAACACGCTTAAATTCGTTTTACTTATTATAAGCTCTTGAAGTGATGGCAAAGCTTTCTGGATGGTAAAATTATGAAGTAATGTCAATGGGTTTCCAGTAAGGTTGAGCCAAGATAAAGTTGATATACTTGATAAAGCTGTCATAGGAATCTGTGACAATTTGTTTCCTGCCAAATCAAGACGTTTCAAGTTAGAAACGACGTTGTTAAAATTATCTGGAACGGCATCAAGTAAGTTTTTACTTAGATCTAAATCTGTGATAGTCAAGTTGGCAGAAGATAGTCCCTCTATAGAAGATATTATATTATTACTTAGATGAAGTTGTTTCAGTCTACTTAGTTGCGATATTTGGGAAACGTCCAAGTTACTGATGCTGTTCCTATTTAAATTTAATATTTCCAGAGAAATACGTTTGTTCAAAGCTTTATATGGGATATCGTGGAAAGTATTATCGTCTAGCAAGATTTCTTTAATAGATTCTTGTTTGGAAAACAAGTCAGTTTCCAGATCATTGATTTTATTGCTAGAGAGAGATAATTTGATGAGATCCCTGTTTGAATGAAATGTTTTGCTGGGAAGTTTAACTATGGCGTTATTATCCAAATAGAGATGTTGTAATCCTCCCAGTCCTTTGAATGTGTTTTCGTTTACATTGTTTAAATTATTACTGGATACTTTAAATGTCCTCAGAGACGATATTTTTAAATGCTCCAACGAATGTATATCTAGTTTATTGGATTCCAAGTTTAACTCGTTGAGCTCGACAAGTCGATTAAACGAGTTTTTCTCTATTTTCACTACTGAACTATTTTTTAAATTTAATAGTTGTATAGGGAGTGAGGTTTGGAATAGAGTAGATTGAATTATTAGGATGTCGTTGTCTGATAAGTCTAAAGTTTTTAGCTTAACGAGCTTATCGAACGAACCGGACTCTATATGACTTATCATGTTATAGGATAGATAGAGCTCTTCTAAACTGGTTAGGTAGTAAAATGTTTTAACAGAGATATTTACCAGTTTATTGTAATTGAGTTCTAGTAGAATGAGATGTTGTAACGGTTCGAACGTGTCTTCGTGTATTAATGATATAGAATTATTAGACAAGTACACTCTCTCTACGTGGTCTAAATCTTTAAACATATCTTTGTCTAGTTTTATAATTCTATTATTACCAAGCCAAATTATCTGGACTTTAGAATCCTTCCTGTACGGTTTAGCAGTAACATTAGACGCGCTTTTAGATTCTAGGTGCAGGGAAGCGGGTAAATTTGAGTCGCTATGAAAAACATCACTTACTGCTCCTAGCTTATTTCCCTGAAGGTTAATATGCTGCAAGCTTCTTAAACTGTTAAAGGATCCTACTTCTAACCTAAATATTTTATTATTTTGTAAATGCAATTCTTCTAGGTTTGGAAGTGGTTCGAAGACGCCTTTGCTGATCTCTTCTAGTTTATTGCTTTGCAATCTTAGTTCTTTTAATTCAAATACAGCTTGGAATGTGCCTTTAGCCATTGACGATATCCTGTTATTATCTAATCTGAGTGATTGCAATGACTGAGTGTTGGATAACAGATCTACAGGAAGAGATTCGATGAAATTATCTGCTAGGTAGAGCTGGTTCAAACTGTTTAAAGTTGATAATGACGCCCTATCAATGCCTCTGATAGAGTTTTGCTGAAGGTAAATAATCGATATATTCGAGGAATTGGTAAAAGCATTAAATGGAACTTCGAGTATATTGTTCTCTGATAGGAAGAGCTCTCTGAGATCAGGCAAGTTTTCGAACACTCCATCGATGTAGTGAATATGGTTATGACTAATGTCAATTGTACGCAGTTTTTTGTTATACTTGAATATTTCTGGATCAAGAAATACAATTTTATTATGGCTTAAATCAATGGACTCAATAACAATAAGCGACATAAACGCCTCCTTATCGACGCTTTCAATCATGTTATAATATAGAGAGAGTGATTTAACTGAGGCCATCGGTTTGAAAGCATCCTTTGGCAGGGATGTGAAACTGTTAGAGCTTATATCTATAAAGAGGAGACTACGGATTCTACCATCGTTTGGTACTGAAGTTATTAAATTTGATGCTAGCTTTAGAGATCTTAGTTTATCCAATTTATTTAAGGAAGAGATTGGAAACGATGTCAATTTGTTTTCTGAAAGATCTAATTCAGTAAGAAACAGTTCTAGTCCGGCGAATGCGTGTCCCTCAACTTTACTTATTGAGTTGGCTTTGACGTTAATTTTTGTTAAACGCAAACCGTAAAAGACGTAAGAGGAAAGTTCTGATATAGCATTTGATTCCAAGTCGAGGGTCCTAAGAGAATTGAGCCCTGAAAGAGCTTTTTTGGGTACATTATTCAGACGAGATGAGACGAGGCTTAGTGACTCCAGGTCTGAACTCATCGAGGACAGGCATCCCTCCTCGAGTTGACTAAGTCCTGTGTGAGATATCTGCAGGAGTCGAATCTTCGTCTCGGGTGGAAAGAAATCTTTGGAAAGAACTTGCACTCCTTTATCCAAATCGTAGATGGAAAAGGATTGGATCGGTGAATTGATTGCTGACAAGACGTTTTGTAAAACTGATAAGCCGACCCCTGGACATTCGAGGAAAAGACCGTCCTCGAAGTTGTAGCAGGGACATGGCTGTACGTGGTCAGGACACGGTGCTTTGACCAGCGTGACCAAGGTGACCAGGGCCAGTCCCAGTACTCTGTACATCCTCCCTTCATCATCTCATCTTCCCTGAACCTCTGCTAAACATCCATCTTTAATCCTCCACCTGCACACAAACAAAAGATTATAATTAGTTGACAATTATTACTTGCAACATGAAGATGCTACAGTATACTTCTTTCCGTTACAAATTAGTTGAAATAAAAAAAGTATTTTTTGATTTCTATTTTTAATTATTTTATTATTGTTTTCAATTTAGCAAATTTATCCTCTATTCCCAATATTCATTGCATTCATTTTCTACCATTGTGTAGTACTTGTATGTAGCCTTTGTGAAGAATATCAAACATTTAATTGCTTATTGGATTGAAACTAAATAAAAACATTTATACACACTACACATCCCTTTGTCTCGTGATCAACCTATTCTAATAAATGTTCTCAATTTCAACATTTATTTCCATTTCACTTTATATTTTCCCTAAATACTCAGTAACCTTCATTTTTCTCATCGTTATAGAGAGGCCTGAACAATAATTATTAAAATATTGTATTTTGACTCATGCGTTTTTTATTTTAAAAACAAATTATTTGACACAAACTTATTATTCTACACCTTGGAACGATTGTATCGTTTCAAGTCCGTTTTTATAAAATAAAATGAAATGAAGTGAGGACATTATACCGACCTATCAATGCGATGGATGAAGAATTAAATAAAAGTGTAGCATATGGCATGTTAAATTCTTTGGCTTCCTCGCACAATTCTATTGTATCATTGTTTTCAAATAAAACCATGATGCTACTATATATAGCGAACTAAGCTTCTCTTAGTATTTTAAAAATAACAACTGTTATTGAGTGTTAATGTAGTTATAAGTTTTATCAATATAACGTTTGTGAATGCGATGTTTTTTAGTGAAAATTTGCTTGCTTCGTAGAAAAACGCATCTTTTCCACAGCCAAAATTCTTTAATCTTTAGAACTGTACTTAGACTATTATATCTGTATGTAAATCTGACATCGACTTCGTTAAGAAATAGACAATGCATATGAACAAAATTCAGTGTGGGAAAGATACTTTAGCCTAATGAATGTTCGTTTTTTTAATTTTCCTTATTTATACCGTAGGTATATAGGAAAAGTATTGTGTTTGCAAATAAATCCGAAACCGGAAATATCCGTTTCAGGCGCTGTTGAAGCCTCCTGAGTGGTTTTCGCAAATTGTCTGTCTGTATGTGTGTGTCTTTGTATGTGTATGTGTGTGTCTGTTATCATCGTAGTGCCCAGTGTATTTTTGCTAGAGAGTTAAAATTTTGTAGAAAAATCAATCTACTGTTATAGTTATGCATTTCGGAAAATATTTCTTTTATGACGTCATTAACCTGCAATAATGACTCAGTGAAAATGTTGAAAATTAAAAAAACCTGGAAACATTATGCCATCGGATTGAGATTTAGCACGCATGTGACTATGTATAAGACTAACATATGTGCTAATATCTATAGCACACCAACAATATAGCATATCTATGATTTTTGTTGGATCATAAAAATTAAGTAGCGTTGAGCGTGTTCAGTGCTGTATGGGTGACCGCTGAGAGTGATACAGATACATTTAGATCTGAGTCCGAAGTAGAGAGGATGAGCGTAGCGAATCCGATGTAATGAGGAAAAGTATTTAGTATTAAAGTTCCGAGGTACCCAGTACCCGATCTTTAATCAATATACTAACTGACAGATAAATATCTCTTTTCAAATACTAGTTTTAATCCAAATTTTGTTTACTACCTCAATAAAATAGTTCATAATTGTTTTCTCTCTCTCGATTTTATTTCCTAAAAAAATCTCCCTTTAAAAGAAGAAAAATGAAAAGGAAATAAGTGTAAGTAATAATAGTTTGTAGTAAAGAATAAATGGCTTGTAAGGAATTTTCGGTCTAAATCCCACGTGAATTATTGTGCCCTATAGATTGTGATCTAAGGCAACGAGTGTGTAAACCCGGTACAATAAGGGACTGGGATTTACTAACGTATAGACCGTTTCCATGGCAGCAAAGCACGGTTGAAACATAAACTAGAACCGAATCTCAGATTTATCTAATAAGATAAAAGACTTGATTGTTACTGTTTGGATTCAAATAGAATTTTATTTAGGGTTCCTTTCATAAATAGTTCTTTTATAGTTGTGGTATAAACTTTAGTACTATTTTGAAACTGATAAACGATAAAGAGAAATATTAAAGATAAACTATAAACAGGAATGATAAAGAGAAATGATTATCTTAGATATGTTTTGCGTCCAAATAGATACTATCTATATACTGGGTGAAAAACGTTAAATGCGTCAACATAAAATCATAAAAAATAAGATTATATCACCTTACTCCTGAAGCATTAAACATATATAAACCGGATCCTAAAGCAAAAAATGGATTGTTTAGCACGGAAACACACATTTCAAAGTAAATTCACCTGACATGAGGACCACCGTGCTAGATTGTTTAACTTCATACCTCTGTAAGACAGACATAGTAGTACATGGGTATAAAATTTGAGCCAAATCCGACAATTTGATAAAGGTTTTATGTAATTTTCGCTGTCATTATTGTGGGTTAAAAACGTGGCACATATATCACAAACAATAGGATTAAGAAAAATAACGAGGTCGATTTTTTGTAACAAGTTTTATTTAAAGCTGAGAAAGCGTTCGAAAGTTATCGTCTCCCATAGAAACGTCTAGGAACAAAATCAAATTTACCGATATTTCTACCTCCCTCACCAACTACCGTTGGTACATAGGGAAGTATACAGCTATTGAGCTTCCCATTATTATTGAGTTTACAATTATTGAGTTCTCCCATTGTTATTGAGTATACAATTATTGATTTCTCCCATTATTATTGAGTATACAATTATTGAGTTCTCCCATTATTATTGAGTATACAATTATTGAGTTCTCCCATTATTATTGAGTATACAATAATGAGTCTCCCATTATTATTGAGTATACAATAATGAGATATACAATTATTCACAATGTATGAATATGAGAGTTCTCTCATTATTCTTCATTACCATTTCCTATTTAAG
>JACMZG010001863.1:0-2500 GCA_018340805.1 Microvelia longipes
CTCACAAAAAAGAGCTATCCGTATACTAGAGGGAGTTAACAAATAGAAACTTCGCAAACCTCTCTTTGTCAAATGGAGACTTATGACAGTCTATGGCTTATACATTTTGGAATGTTTTAAAGCATGTTTTGAGGAATTTGGGCTCTAAACAAATACAAGGTGATCTCCATCGTTACGAGACTAGGAGAGGTTGTGACCTCAAACTACCATCAGTAAGACTTAATAAAACCTACAAAGGTCTAGTTTCATGGAAATAAAAAATATATATCACCTACCAGATGGTTAAGAGCTCTAAAACCTCAAAAATGCTTAAACAAAGTCAAAAAAGTATTATTGCTTAATCCTATGTATGAACTAAATGATTATTTTAATTTGAACTTTAATAATTTGTAATTTTTTCTGTTTCTTTTTTCTCATTTGTAATGTAAAGTGAATTTTTGACTAAACCAAGAATTGCTTGTAAATTTGATGGTTGTTAAAATTGTATAATAAAAAGGTACTGATAAACATATACAAAAAGGCGAGCGAAGCGAGCCATGATTTTCATGCCTTGTTTTAAATGTTTCACTTAATGTAAAATTTGACAAACAAACACAAAGAAGCGAGCGAAGCGAGTCCTAGTGTTTTATGGTTATTTAATCGTTATGTAAAAGTTTTGATTCTATAGTTTAAAATTGGCTAGTACCAAATAAGCACCTAAAGGCGAGCGAAGCGAGCCCTAGAATATTATGTTATGTCTTTTACTCTATGCTATAAAATGAGGTTCTGATAAACCAATACAAAAAGGCGATTGAAGGGAGCCTTTAAATTTTATGCCTTGTTATAAAGTTCCTCTTAAGGTAGATATTGACAACCAAGCACATAAAGGCGAGCGAAGCGAGCCCTTAAATTTTATTCTATGTTTTAAATTTCTCAAAAATTAGGTATCGACAAACAAATATATATAGGCGAGGGAAGCGAGCCCTAAATTGTTATGTAAAAGTTTGATTCTATAGTTTAAAATTGCCTAGTACTAAACAAGCAGATGTTTATTCAAATTTCATGTTGTATTATAATTATTTTTCCTAAAATCAGTGCAAACAGACACATATAGGCGAGCGAAATGAGCCCTAGTGAATTTGGTAAAATTATATGTTTACTCTGCGAAATTTTCAAATAACAAACATACAAATGAAACGAGCAATACGAGCACTTATATATTTTTTGTGTAGATTCTAAATAGGTACTGATTTCTGATACACAGAAACGCAAGCGTAGCGAGCTGTGGAATATTTTGTTATAACTTATTTATTTTTTCTAACATTAGGTATCGACAAATACTAACATATAGGCAATTGAAGCGAGGCGTAGAATATTAAGTATAAGTATGATTGTATAGTATTAATACATTATATTTATGCAAATATTGAGAAACCTTGTAATGCTTGCAATCAAGCACTTTGACGGATTTTTATTATTAAATACAAAGTTATGCTTAATTTAAAATCATAACTTTTAAATAAAAAAATATTTTTTATCTTCTAATGTTTATTATAATGTAAATTAATATTATCATAATGTAATAAAAATTTGCATTAGTCAAAGAGTCCCAACTCAGTCTTTGACTAATTTTTGTGTTGCGTATTTCGACTAACGTGTATTTAAGGTGGTTAGAGGTTTTTGGATGATGTTAAAAAAAAAATGAGGAATGCATTGTCTTCAGGTACACATATGTTTATGCTAAACCTTAAGGTCAACAGAAATATTTGGAAGAACGTTAAATGTAGGAATAAGGGTAACCAATGGACAATATGAGTATTACTCTTAGGTTGTCGTTTAAGTCTAAACTTGACCCCACTCCAGACCCTCTCTTCCAAAAAAAATATATACATTATAAACGGGGTCAGTACACAAGCGTCGAAAAGCCCTTCCGTCGAAAGGCCATTCCGTCGAAAAAAATGGAACTTACCGTCGAAAGGCCCTTCCGTCGAAAAACCATTCCGTCGAAAGCCATTCGTCGAATTTATATTTTCGACGGAATGGCTTGACTTTTAAAATAAAACCATTCCGTCGAAAGGCCTTTCCGTCGAAAGACCATTCCGTCGAAAGTCCCGTCCGTCGAAAAACTATTCCGTCGAAAAGCCATTCCGTCGAATTTATATTTTTCGACGGAATGGTCTGACTTTTTAGTTTTAAACCGTTCCGTCGAAAATATATTAATTTCGACGGACGGGCTTTTCGACGGAATCGCTTGACCATACCGTCGAAAGGCCTTTCCGTCGAAAGACCATTCCGTCGAAAATCCTATATTATCGGATTACTTCTTAGGTTTACATGTGAGTATTGATGGTTTTGCATACTTAAAAATCTAAAGGCGTCTTTTAATAAAAGATTTTTAAAACTGAAAATCAAGCTTATAAGTTAAGTCATATACATGGGGTGGGTGAGGGGAAATTAGGAGCATATATTCGTTGTACGTTTAGAGCAAATATATATATATATATATTTATAGATATATATA
>JACMZG010001863.1:5000-22500 GCA_018340805.1 Microvelia longipes
AGGCGTTGTTAATTTCGACGGAACGGTCTGTCGTGGGTAGAGACGAGCCACTCCGTCGAAAAGCCCAATCGTCGAAAGCCATTCCGTCGAAAATTAATATTTTCGACGGAACGGCCTAACTTTACGTTTTAAAACCGTTCCGTCGAAAATATATTAATTTCGACGGACGGGCTTTTCGACGGAATGGCTTGACCATACCGTCGAAAAACCCAATCGTCGAAATGTTGACAAAAAGAGGCTTTTCGACGGAATGGTTTTTCGACGGAGTGGTCCAAGTTTTCTATTTGAAACCGTTCCGTCGGGATCCTATACGTTGCCTCCAAAACTCGTTGTCTCCAAAGTTCACTAGTTCCAACGAGTCAGAAAAGTTCATAAGTTCCAATTGGAGCTAACGAAATAATGTGGCAAAAGATTTAGCATTCAAACTTTTAATGTAGAAGCATATTTTAATGTCATAAAAGTTTACTAGATCCAAAATAATAAAAAAAATATTTTGGAACTAATGAACTTTGGTGACAACGGTCTTTGGAAGCAACGAACATATAGAGCAAAAAGTCACGTGGGTGACAAAAACCATTGTTGGGTCGTTTTAACTTTACACTACAAAAAAGAAAAGAGATCAGGTTAGCCAACTATAGAATTTTTTTTGGAAGAGAGGGTCTGTAAAACAAGTTTAGACTTAAACGACAACCTAAGAGTAATACTCATATTGTCCATTGGTTACCCTTATACCTACATTTAACGTTCTACCAAATATTTCTGTTGACCTTAAGGTTTAACATAAACATATGTGTACCTGAAGACAATGCATTCCTCAGTTTTTTTTAACATCATCCAAAAAAATTAGTCTTCCTTCTTAATTTAAGAACTTTCTCTTCTCTATTTTCTATAAAAAGAGGGGAAGCTTTAAAATAAGAAAAAAATAATACGCCCTTTTTTAAATTAAGTTTCGACATTTCAGCCCCTACAGATCCCAAAAATTGAAAAACTCAATATCTGTATGTATGGATTTGTTAATTTTTAGGACGAAAATTAAAAATCGTGTATGGGGTACCTCGGAACTTTTTCTCAACTTATCGGATTTTCTACGCTCATCTTCCGTACATAGGACTCGTATCGCTCGTCCTAAGTTAGTGAATACATATGTTTAGTTTCCAGCGGTGACCTATCCAGGCACTGTCAATATAGATGCTTAACTTAGAATAGAATAGAGCAGAATATAATTTATTGTCAAAAGCTAACATAATTAGATACAATACGTCATACAAATACAAAACTAAAACACAACAATAACTTAATACTTCTAAATAAATGTTGAAACTATAACAATAAAATGGCTTTTAATAGACAACATTTAAACTTTTTTCTTTTTTTATAATTTCATTACTAGAGTAAAATCCATATTCTTTCAAAAATTTGGTTAATTTTTATTCCTTAAATTTATATGATGCTTTTCTAGATTTTGAACGAAGTAGTGGGGATATTTTCTTACAAAACAAACACTTAATATGATTACTTCTTACTTAACTTAATATGATCCATCATAAATCACGGATATGCGTGTAATGAAACGATTTTTTAAAAACGTTGCAGAACTGATGCTGACAATAAGATGACATGACTACATGCGTGCGAAATCTCAATTGCAACATTTTTTTGAGAATTATGATTTTTCAAGTCAAAATCAAGTCCAATGAGATAGAGAACTGACTAGGAAAGACAGAACTTCTTCTTTCTAAGAAGAAGTTTCTTAATAAGACAGAACTTATACCTCAGAGCATTTCTAGACCATATCAGATTTGGTAAGCTCATTCTCACTTTATAGAATTCGCTACGCTCGTCCTCAGAAAATGTATACTGATCTAACAAAAACTCTTGGTATACTAGACGTAATTAAATGAAACTTATTATACTTTTTTATGACATACACTTGTGCCAAATTTAAACTCAATTAAATTATTTTTTTTTCAATTTTTAACGATTTTTTAAAAAAATGTATGCATGAATTGAAAGTTAGTGCATTTGTTGGACACACACACACACGTACAGACATACAACTTTGTAAAAACCACTTAGGAGGTCATTGTCATTATGTTTTATTGTCAATATAGCACAAGGCCTAATATGGTATTTTATTGGTCTTGCTGCGTTCGATTTCTAAATAAAAGGTTTTTAAAACGTAGACTCGCTGTCAACTGATTTAGCCGTGTGTCGAAGTATAATATTTCTTTTTATTTAAAAATATCTTTATTTCTTTTATAAATAAGAGTATTATTCCTTGGACAAAGTTTTACTTGACATTAAATAATGGTTGCCCCCCTCAATGAGATCCTCTTTCCGTGGAAGAACCTCTGAAAAAACCTTGAATAAATGGCTGCGTGGTATTTTCTAAACCCGAAATTTTTATCGTTTAATATTGTTTTTGTTGTTTTAATTAAAAATGGGCGGAAAGAGTGTAATAAGAAACATATGTTAGAAAGTTATATATATTTATTATACTTGAAGTACTGGACAAGACTATTTTTGAAGCAAAAAAAATGCAATACAATGCTTATTGTTTCTTATTTTTTAAGGGGTCTCTCGTAAACAAGCTTCACTTGGTTATAAAAGTTGTAGGTTGAACACTATGTTCAATTTCGTTCACACGACAACTGCCGGAGGGGGGGGGGTTGAACCACCTTACCAAACCCCGCGTTGAACGAAGTAACTGCTGCCTTTAACCTTTATATAAAACCATAAATTATAACAATAAAAGCCCCCTCACACAGGTTATTCCTCGAGGGATTGTTTTTATTCTTCTACCACTATGTAATTTCTATGTTAAAATATTGTACTATTTGTAAAAATCTAATAACATATTAATGCTGTTTATGTATATAAATATATATGTGTGTGTGTGTATGTATGTATGTGGGTGTGTATGTATGTATGTATGTGTATATATATATATATATATATATATATATAATATATATGTGTGTGTGTGTGTGTGTATGTATGTATATATGTATGTATGTATATTATATTATAATAACTTTAGCAAAAATTCAATCTGTACATTATTTAATTTTATTCTGTTAAAAGTAACATTATGTCAATTTTTTACTATTTTTGTACTATTTTAAATATTTGTATTTGTAAGAAAAAAAACAATAAAAGGATTTTTTGATTTGATTTGAAGTTATGATTCCTTTGGTACGTAAATAAAAATTATTATAACATTTTTGCTATAAAAAATGTTATAACTTTGAAGCTCTGAAAAAATGCTTACAGCCGCTTAGAGATTACAGCCACTAAAACCAAGCAGCGTTAGCTATCCATGTGTACAAAAATTAAAATTTCTACAACATAGAGATGAAGATATTTGATAAGTTTGAAAAAGTACTGGCTGCACAGCCTTAAACTGCATAAGCGCTATGCAGTTTACGCACCAAAAATCTTATTACAGTTTCTTGTCATAGAACTCTGGATTATTAGAGTTCTAGACTCAGAACAGGGTTTATTATTACCAATTAAAACAAGCTTTAATACAGATTCTTTATTCTAAGGAGGTAGGGTTTTATACCAAGTTTCTTTTCAAATTATTAATCTGCTATCATACTAACAAAAAATGGACTAGTGATATTTCCAAAAAAAATGCTAATACAATTACTCCCAAAATGTTATGTGAATGAAAGAATATGGAACATATAATGTTCAAAATTCAGAACGCTGAGATTAGATGGGGAGAGACTTGCTTTGTAAACTGTTTAAAAGCAAAATATTTTAATATTGATTTGTTATATAAATATTTTTGACATCGATGTTAGAGAAACAGGACTGACGTATACATTGTATTGTATGACGCAATCAAACCCATATCTAAGTCCCCTCTCTTAAATAAACATACAAAGGTTGTGGTGTACACATCCTGTCATATTATACCCTTGCATCCCCACTAAGTTAAGTTAGCGTAAGTTGGTAGCACTGAAAAATAGTTGCTCTGTGTTAATATTTTTTACTTGTCAAGAAAACAGATTTTTCAAACAAGGTCTACTCTTTTTGGAACTAACGGGAAGACTAGGCAAAGGCTTTGGATCTATCGAATCAGTCCGTTGCCTCCAAAATTCATTAGATCCAAAACATTATTGTTAACGTAGTAATGAATGTTTAATGTCATACATATTCGTAAGTTCCAAAAATTATATTAAAATAATTGTGTCTAACGAATTTTGGAGACAACGAACCTTGGGGACTGTGAACTTTGGAGGCAATGGGATTTTTGTTTTGGAACTAACGAACATTGGAGACAGTGAACTTTGGAGACAACGAAAACGCACCTTCCGTCGAAAACAACTTCTTTTTCGACGGACGGGCTTTTCGACGGAAAGGCCTGACCACTCCGTCGAAAAACCCTTCCGTCGAATTTCGACGGAAGGGACTTTCGACGGAATGGTCATTCGACGGAAAGGACCTGACCCCATAAAAGTGAAAGAAGATGAAGGTCGATTCTTAATGTTATCAATTTTATTATATAATCTTAATGTTGCTTAACTCTTCTGTTCTGAACAGTGTTATTTAACTTTATTTCCATAAAATCTTCTTTGAAAATTTATTATTCGGGTTTAAATTTAGTGGCTAATGGCTGGGAGACGAGCTCTTCACTTCGTGTTCAAGGTAGCGGACAGGAAGGCGACGTGGGCTTTCTACAGGGATGTGCTGGGTATGAGAGTGTTGCGGCACGAGGAGTTCAAGCAGGGCTGCGAGGCCGCATGTAACGGACCCTACGACAACCGCTGGAGCAAGACCATGGTGGGCTACGGACCCGAGGACACTCACTTCGTCGTGGAACTCACTTACAATTACAACGTGGATAACTACAACAAGGGCAACGACTTTTTGGGTATTACTATCAGATCCCGCGAGACTCTAGCCAGGGCCAAGGCCTGCAACTACCCTACGAGTTCGGAGAATGGCTTGACTGTATTGCAAGCACCTGGCGGCTACAAGTTTTACATCATCGACGAGCCCCAGCCGTCCGATAGAGATCCTGTCGAGAAAGTTACTTTGGCTTGTTCTGACACGGTTCGGACCGTCAATTATTGGAAGAATGTACTGGGCATGCAGGTTAAAGATGAAGACTCGTTAGGAGCCACTCTCAATTACTGCGATTCACCTTTCAAGTTGGAATTCAAACAGTTGAAAGAGTCTCTAGACAGAGCGGAAGCTTACGGGCGCATCGCCTTCTCGGTACCCTACGCAGAGCTGTCGGAGATAGAGAGTAAAGTCAAGGCGAGTAATTACACCGTCCTGACCCCGCTCATCTCCCTCGACACGCCCGGCAAGGCGACCGTCTCTGTCGTCATCCTGGCAGACCCAGACGGACACGAGATCTGCTTTGTTGACGATGAGAACTTCCGGAAACTTTCGGCAGTAGATCCTCAAGCCACTATACTCCTCGACAGGTACATCAAGAAGGACGACCAAAGACAAAACTTATCCAGTTAAAATGATGGCTGCAAGGTCTGTCAGGGTGTACAAAAAAAAAACGCCAGTCTATCGTTTAGTTTAAAAATCTCCAAGGTCATAAGTATTTTGGGGATTAACTAATCAGAGAAGCCGCTGCCAACCTCTCACTTAAAAAGAGAAAAAAATCTCTACCACCGTAACCGCTGTAGAGAAAAAAACCTTCTTCCCGGCAATCCTTCACTTTGTTTGTGGTTCTTATTTTGATTGCATCGTTTTGAAAACTACTTTCAAATTAATCTTAAAAATGATATTTTAAAATAAGACTACACAAAAGAAATGTAAATAAAACATCGCCAAGAAAATACGGTAAAATAACCTGATTTGTTTACATAGTTTTTTCCCGCTCCCTTCTTGCAGGGATTTTTTTTTCTTAAGAATCAGTGGTGTCTAAACTGACCTGTCAAGATTTTTAAACTAAACGATAGACTGTAGTGCAGATCTGGCTGCTTCCTCCAGATGGTTACTCTTCACTCATTAATATAATGGAATAGAAAAACAAAAGATCCAACTCTCTTAAAAATCAATTGTTAAGAAAGGCTTGAATTTCTAGATTTTTTAAAATTGGCTTCCACTCTGTAATATTCGGGAGAGTACCATTTTAAAATTAAGAAGTTTCTTTTTGTGGACTTATAAAAAAATATATTAATAAAAACAGGTTAATTACACAAAAGTCCTTTATTGTTTAATATATAATAACTAAGCTTTCGACTAAAAATTAGTCATCATCAGAGTTTAAAAAATATAAAATAAAAATACAATATGAAGTAGTTTGTAAAATTGTGTTTTTATTTTATATTTTTTAAACTCTGATGATGACTAATTTTCAGTCGAAAGCTTAGTTATTATAATATATTAAACAATAAAGGACTTTTGTGTAATTAACCTGTTTTTATTTATTTGGGAGAATGTTTAAATCTCTTAGTTTACAAATATTTTGTAAACCAAAATATTTGGTTTACAAGCCTCCGCGTTGTTCCAAGCCTCCGTGTTGTTTTAATTGCGCCTGAAATAAAAATTGTAGGTTTTTGTTTCGTATGAACTTGTTTCTCACAATGTAACCTTGACAAGGAACATGACGTAACCCTCCTCTACAATTACAATAGTAGCCTCAGCTACCAACATTTTTTTCTTTCGACATTTGAAGCCTTTGGGATACATGAGTAAAGTCACTTGTTAATCCTATTCCACTATAGTCATTAGAATAACAATGTACTGAATTCAATCTCTATAAATAGGGTTCAAGTCATATAAACATTTAGTTTAGTTATAGTGAAATAGAATCAACAAGTGACTTTACTCACTAATCCCAATAGCTGTCAATACGACTGCGATTGTCAAAAGAAGAAACTTTTAGTCACGAGGGCTACTTTTAGCGACTAATTTTATCAAAGAGAACGTTATGTTAATGATATGTTGCCTGTCATTAATGACTGAAATTGTACAAAACAAATTATTTTTTTTTCGGGCTCAAATAAAACAGCACGAAGGGCATGGACCCCATAGTTTGTGCAATTTGGTTGATCTGTGGCAGCGCAGTTCTCCTAATGTAAGCTTGTCGGTTCTTCAGTTTCATGGTACAATCAGTTTTTCGGGTAAGAGAAAAAACTCAGGTTCACAATGATTACTCCATTATTAGGTATTTGTTAAGACAATTCATGTAGTTTATACCTTTTGTGTTGTTTGATTGAACTAGTTTTTTTTTTGTTTCTTTTAGTTTTTGATCATTTCTTTTAATTTTTCAAATTCAATGAGACATAAGTAAATGCTTTTACTATTTGTGGTGTAACACATTTCTAAACAACACTGAGCACCAAGTTTGTTTTATCCATGAAAAAAATGGGTATGCTGTGTCGTTTTTTGCGATTCCAATAAAATTGATTGTTTGAAACTCAGACAAGTTTTTTAGGAGAGTTAGTTCACTTGTTACTCTATTCCACTATACATGCTGAGTAGAAATATAAAGGACATTTCCTTGTTAACTAAGAAAAACTAGTATTGCACACTTTGGTTATAATTACTTGACAGCAAGGGAGAATATGTTGTGTAACCAATGAGGTTGGTCTGATATGAAACTCGCATTATTTTTCCACACTGTCAACTGATTGCGCGGGCCGCATCATAGTTTTCCTTTGTTAAATTGACACAAAAATATTCTAGTTTTTGAAAGCTATACTTTTATGTATTGTAGGAAATAAGTGTGCAGTTGGCATCATTGTACACTGGTTGATTAACTCACTAAGCAACCATCTAGCTATGAAGCCTCTGAAATGCACTACTATTGTGATATTTAGTTATTCAACCATGCTATAAAAATGTATTATTTAAATGTTTTAATATTTTGTTCTGCTGCAATTCTGTATGAAGTAAAAAACATACTGAAAGCTTGGGTTGGGCAGAAAGTAAGTCAAGTGGGTCTCTTACCGACTGCTCACTGTGCTGTCCATAATACCAACCAAAAATTGTCAAAGTGATAAATGTAGCTTAATAATTTCTAATGTAATTAGTTAATATTTTATTTATGTGTTATAAATATTAGCTGTGATAATCTAGCTCATTGATCAAATTTAGAGGTTTGTTTTCTTAAAATATTTATATTGACAAATCATGTATGTTATTGTTTACATTTTCTGATTAAAGTTTTATATGTACACTGCTGTCTTATCTAAATATCAGTAAAACTTATCACCAGAAATTAATAGGACACAATTAAGTCCTTCTAGTTGCAGAGAACAAATAAGTGCAATATTATGTAGATAAGTTGTAGTTTTAAGTACTGGGCTAAGGCTTGTTTGTAAGTATTAACAATTTAATATTAAATTTATATAATTCATATACACTATTTTAATATATTTTAACCCAATACCTTCCTGTATGAGCCAAATACAGGAAGTATTAGCGGGCGAGGCCCCTCAGGGATGCTTTAGGCCCAGGGCCTCCTTGTGGCCGCATTGTTTTGTATTATTTTTTGCCATGTATTTGCAAATTATCGGCGCTTTGCTATGGCCTTTTCAAGTGCACACAATCGTTGTTTTAGTAATAATTTTTATATGACATTTTGCCATGTATCTAGCGAATTTCCATCGCTCAATATGGCCTCTTTCGGGCCATATTAACGTTTGTATACATACAATGAGATATATGTAGTGTTTAACATAATCTTTCACCCACTGTATACAAAAGGAAAACTTTAATAGCAGATGATGTCATAATTAAGTTATTTGCCAATAATGCTACTTAGAATGGTGGCTTTGGGGACCTGCTTAGCTCACTGTTGTTCTGTGGGAGCCATATTGGTCCTGAGGGCGGAACAAAAGATAGGGGTCTTTCTTTCATACTACCTTCTCACAATCTAGCAATACTGAACCTAAGAGATATCCCAGAAGTCATTGACCTAGACGTATACATATACACAACATTATATAATATATATTATCCAATGTTTGTGTCACTAAAGATGGTCTAATTCAGCTGAAACTGTTCTCAATCTATTTTTATGACGTAATATCAAGGGTAGATGACGTCATCGTTTTTTCCAAACAATAGGCCTCATAACCTTCTTAACATCTCGCCATATGCCAAGTTTTGTTTCAACACAGGTAAATCTAGTACACACACACACACACACACATATATATACATATATATATATATATATTATATATATATATATATATATATATATTATATATATATACATATATATATATAATATATTATATATATATATATATATATATATATATATATATATATATATATGTGTGTGTGTGTGTGCAATCTTGAAAATGAAGCTTTTTTTTATTTATATTTATTTATTTATAATATATATATATATAATATATTATATTATATATATATATATATATATACATAATAAAATTTTTTTTTTTTATTTTTAAAACGTAATAGTGTGAAAAAGTTGTGCACTGGTCTAACAAACAAAAAGAGCCCAAGAAATCGAAAATCGGTTAATATCTTCTGTTTGCGCATCGGCGGCAAAGTTTACAAAATTTAAAAAAAACATTATTTTTTTTTTAAAAAATAAAGAATACAAATTATTAAACTACTAACGTGTAATAGTATTTTTCGTGTAGGTCAAAGGTAAAAGTAAACAAATATAATTAATTACTATAATATTTATAACATCTTTCGTTTGCGCATTGTGTAGGAAATAGGTAATTTGTACCGTTTTTATTTATTTATTTAATGTGGTGCTTAATTTGACATTATTAGCTCCACGCAAAAACTATGATTAACATTGGTTAAACAAGGAAATCAACATAAAGGTAAAGATTTCTTTTGGGATTGTTTTTATCATGCATTTCTGCAGCCTTTCGCCTGTCCACGAGGAGTTTTCTGCAAGAAGTTCTACCCATGCCCAACCCAACCAACCATCCAATGTAGGCATGCTACGTGATTTTGAAAGAAAATATTTTAATTATTTTTTTAATTTATTTATTTAAACCGGCGAAATTGAGTCAAAAGTCTCCTCTTTCATTCCGCCAGCACTCAAACAATACAATTAATACATAATACAACATATCTTACAACTAAACTAATTTAAAGGTGTAATTAAACTAGTTAAATTAGTAAATGGATTTTCTTTATAAAAATTTAGTTTTAAAAAAAAGAAAAAGCTATTTTTCATTCTAAAACAAATGACTTGAAGTCAGATTTTGTGGAACACTCAGTTATTATAGATCTTAAAAAATAGAGTAGATTTTATAAATCCCTCTCTGTTTACACAATATAATTGTGCGAGAGATATTGTGTCAACTATTCATGTTTTGCAAAACTCGGTAGTATCAAATGATATACCCTCTCTGTTTGTTAAGCCACATACTTTTGTTAAGGCTTCAGATACCAATTTTACATACCACTCAACAGCCTGTGTGTGGCATGGATAATGGCTATACGTTTGAAATCGACGTTACGTCGTAACGCGAAAAGCAAATGTATTCAGGGTGAGCGAAGTACGCGTTTCTCTCAATTACGGGGTCGACTACTTGAAGCAATTCTTTAGGTAGTTTGAATTATGCTGAAAATGTGTTAAAGGCTGTCTATTAAACTAATAAAGATTAGGCTAGTAAAATTCTGGAACAAATACAAAGTTTTCTCTTCTAAACAGTTTGGTTTTACTAAAGGGAAATCAACAAACAACGCTTTATATAATTTTATCCAACAAGTTTATGACTTTTGTGACATTAAGCACAGTGTCATAAGCATTTTTGCTGACCTCTCTAAGGCATTTGACCTGGTCGAACATCAAATTCTTCTTGACAAGCTTTGTAAGTATGGCATCAGAGGGGAATGTTTAAATTGCTAAAAAGTTACTTATCAGATAGGTATCAAAAAGTTGTTTTAGATTCAAATACAGAATCAGAAATGAAACGGATAAATGTCGGAGTTCCTCAGGGATCAGTACTTGGACCTGTTTTGTTTCTGATCTTCATCAATGATTACCTGATTGCTTAAGCTCTGATGATGTCACACTTTTGCTGATGATTGTAGTGGAACAATCAGCAGTAAATCGCAAATACAGGCTGAAATAGAAGCAAATAACTATCTAGATGAATTAGAAGAGTGGACATTGACTAACAGACTAGTACTAAACTTAGAGAAACAAATGTTATCTATTTTTCGGCAAGAAATAGTAAATAATGACAGATACAAAACTGTTCCTTGTGCTAAATTATTAGGAGTCTACGTAGACAGCAATTTAGACTTTAAAGAACATTGTAAAATTTTACAAAATAAATTGAAATCCGTTACTGCATTAATTTATAGACTTAAAGAAATATTAGACATTAACCAGTTAAAAACAGTCTATTTGTCAAATTTTCAATCTAGACTGTCGTATGGAATAATCTTTCTGGTATCATTCTCCTCTTCTCAGTCTATTTTTATTGTCCAAAAAAGATGCTTAAGAATTATTCTTAACTATAAATATAACAAATCAGTAAAGTCAGCTTTTAAAGAGAATAAAATCCTTACCTTAACTTCATTGTATATAGTTGAATTGTGTAAATATTACTTAAATAATAAGGAATTATTCCAGGGAGATAGATTTCAACATAGTTACAACACAAGAGGAGATAACTATAGGTTACCAAAGCATAATCACTCTTTCTTTGAAAACTCCCCCCACTACTCTATTTTAAAAGTTTTTAATGCCTTGCCAGCGTTCTTAAAAGAACTAAGCAAAAATACAGATGATTTCTTAGAGAAGTTAAAAGACTTCCTTGTAGAAGGGTCTTTTTACAATCTATATGAGTTCTTTGAAACTTGTAAATTAATAAAATAGCATACTTGGAAAAGTTGTAAATAGAGAGATTTGTAAATTACTTACTTATTATTATTACTTATTTATTATTTGTATTGACGATTCTATATATGTTATATGTACTATGTACTAAAAATGTATTTTGGAAAGAAATAAAGAATTGAATTGAATTGAATTGAATTATGTTGTGATTTTTTCTAAGTTAAACCAAACCGGCATTTACGAACTTAGTTAAATAAACGTAACTAGTTGTTTTAATTGCTCCGATGGACAGGCAGAGCTTACATACAACCTCAGTACTGCATTTGCAGCCGTTAACAATCTTGAATGAGACCTAGCACCTATATCATTAAAAGATAAATCAATTGAACAATGCCCTGTTCTTATTGCGTGAGATATGTCAAGCAAATATTGCTGATCTTTACTTAAAGTAAAGAACTTAGTAGACGGCCGTAAACATGTTTTCAGTATAATCCTAACTACGGGGTACTTACCTAAAGAATAGACGACGTAACCACGATTTCAAACGTATAGCCATTTCCATTGCCACAGTGGCTGTTGAGAGAAATTGGTATCTAAAGCCTTAACAAAAGTATGTGGCTTAACAAACAGAGAGGGATTTATAAAATCTACTCTATTTTTTAAGATCTATAATGACTGACTGTTCCACAAAATCTGACTTTAAGTCATTTCTTTTGGAATGAAAAATAGCTTTTTCTTTTCTTTAAACTAAATTTTTAAAAAGAAAATCCATTTACTAATTTAACTAGTTTAATTACACCTTTAAATTAGTTTAGTTGTAAGATATGTTGTATAATGTATTAATTGTATTGTTTGAGTGCTGGCGGAATGCAAGAGGAGACTTTTGTCTCAATTTCCCCGGTTTAGATAAATCATTAAAAAAATAAATTAAAATATTTTCTTTCAAAATCACGTAGCATGCCTACATTGGATGGTTGGTGGGGTTGGGCATGGGTAGAACTTCTTGCAGACAACTCCTTGTGGACGGGTGAAAGGCTGCAGAAATGCATGATAAAAACGGTACAAATTACCTATTTCCTACACTATGCGCGAACGAAATATGTTATAAATATTATAATAATTAATTATATTTGTTTACTTTTACCTTTGACCTACACGAAAAATACTATTAAACGTTAGTAGTTTAATAATTTGTATTTTTTTAAAAAAAATTAATGTTTTTTTCAAATTTTGTGAACTTTGCCGCTGATGCGCGAACGGAAGATATTAACCGATTTTCGATTTCTTGGGCTCTTTTTGTTTGTTAGACCAGTGCACAACTTTTCCGCACTATTATGTTAAAAAAAAAATAAAAAAATAAGTTTTTTCGATCCTCCCTAATATATATCCATCCTCCCTAATATATATCCTCTAGGTATATATACCAAGCCCACCTGCGGCTGTGGGTACCTAGTTCCCCCACTGCTGCTGAACCACTAATAAAATAAATGTGTTTTAAGTTGGAAACTCTATTATCAATAATCAAACAAAAAATATATTAAAATTAGTTTAATAATTTATATGTACAAGAAACATGTAAGTTAGAACAGAACTACACAGACATTGTAAAATATTCTGTGCTGTAAATGCTTAGCATGGACATTTTTTCTGAGGAAAAGAGAAATAATAAAATAAATAACATTTACAAAACACTTTTATTTACGGCTTCTACCGCTAAAGTCTTTAACTCAGGCGAAGATTTTACCAACTCAGTTTCACTTAAATCCACTTTAACATTTTAAATAAGACTTTCTATTAAATAAATACAAATGACCTGTCTCTTGTCTGTTACCAGCAGAGTTAGGTAGGTTGATGATGTTGAGTTTTGTGCCTGTATTTAATTTTATGTAGAATTGTACCAAATACATATCCTAATTAGACCAGTATAGATGCTCTGCTCATCATATATTTAAATACTAAAAAATAGAAAGGAACCAGATGTGGTTGAGAACTGTGCTAACCACATATATATATTGTATTTTTGAAGTATTTTAATGCTTAAATATCATATACAATATAAGTAAGTAGTTTGTGTAATCTGTTAATCATTGTGCATTCTAAAGCCTCTATTAGACAAAAACTATTCATATACTGTGGGTAAAAGACATACAGTAGACTCTGAGTTAAACCAAGTATAGACAGAACACCAACACATATATTGTGCATCGATATTACAGAGTACAGGAGCTGCCATCAGCTACCCGGGTCAGACTGTCATCACAGGGAGGTCACTCTCACACTCAAGGTCATCATTTTTAAACAGACAAATTACTATTTATTTTATTTTCCAGGTATTTTTTACGGAATATTTTACATAAACGAGTCAAAATATAAATATGATATTAAAGACAAAATTCAACCATTCATCAAAATATTAATCCACTCTTGTACCACACAGATGTTGCACTCAGCCTATATTAGACTTCAAAATTTTAAATTTAAGTCATATGCAACTCTTATTTTGAAGTAAAACCCCATAAATATAAAATAAGTGATTTTTCATGCTTTAAAATGATGGTGGAGAGGCAGGGTACCCCCTCCCTGGCACCTCACCAGGGACATTAGTTACCCCCTCCCTGGCACCTCACCAGGGACATTAGTTACCCCTCCCTGGCACCTCAGCAGGACATTAGTTACCCTCCCTGGAACCTCAGCAGGAACATTAGTTTCCCCCTCCCTGGAACCTCAGCAGGAACATTAGTTTCCCCCTCCCTGGCACCTCAACAGGGACATTAGTTACCCCCTCTGGCACTCACAGGGACATTAGTTACCCCCTCCCTGGCACCTCACCAGGGACATTAGTTACCCCTCCCTGGCACCTCAGGACATAGTTACCCCTTCCCTGACTCACAGGACATTAGTTACCCCTCCCTGGCACCTCACCAGGGACATTAGTTACCCTCCCTGGCAATTTACCAGTCACACCTATTACCCCTCCCTTCACCAGGGACATTAGTTACCCCCTCCCTGGCATGACCATTATACAATGTTAGCTAACTCTTTCATTAAGATTAAATTAAATAAATAAATATTAACAAAATTAAAAAAAAAAACAATATTCTTTACATTTGAATTAATTTTTTAGACATAGTAATCATAATATTAATTAATTACAATTTTAAAAAAATATAAAATGTATACAAGTAAAGCAGTTTTCACTAGAGATAATCTGAGGGGGGGGGGGGGCACCAATAACATGACAAGACATCCATGTCTAGAGGGCATTATCTCGCATTTAGATGTAACTTAGGATTAAAATTCTCATTGTTTGACACCTCAAACCACAACTCTAAAGAACCTCACTAGAATAGAATTGTAACAAGCATTGAATGTGAGAAAATGAATTTAAAACCAGAGTGCTGTCAATGAAACTCCACTAAGTTTGAACCTATCACAGCCTACAATAAAGGAAACACCGGCTAATGCTTGATGAAAGCGGCTCCCTCCCCCAACCCACACCAACATGTTAGGTTCAACAGTTTGACGAATCGAGCGAGTTGGACTCGGACGAGGGTTTGGCTCTAGTGAGTCTATCGAGCTCGGCAGCTGCATCCACCCTCATGCTCTTGTTATCCAAACTCATGGAATCCAGACCTGAACACAGAGAAATAACTCGTAACCACTAACAGCTTCACAAAATATATTGTATTGTATTTATTAATAAAGAATTATTATTATTAATTAAAAGATTAGTTCATCATCAGTTGCTTCCAGAGATATCAAGACACAGTTGAGAAAAAACAACATGAAAAACAGTCAAATTTTTTTTCTTGGAGGGGCAAACAAGCCCTAACATTTATCAGCACCGTCGTTGGAAAATAGCCCTCACACTTTTTCACAAAAATAAATGGCAAGATTTCCACTAATGAGGTTGCTAGACAAACCTGGGTTGTATCTCCCTGAATGGAATTTTTATTTCTGTGTATTCCTCCTAGGACATCGCTCCTGTAGAATTTGATAAGGTGTACTCAACTATAGATTGTACCACCATTGAATCCGTGGGATGATTTAGTCAGTTTAGTAAGAGAAATATATTTGTAACTTATGTAAACAATATAATATGTCCATGCAAAGAGACTTAATACTAAGAGGGAAGATACAACAACTCAAGTCATTCCCTGGGTAGCTTGGTACCATAACAGTACATTAGTGACGTTTTTTTTTATTTTTCATAAGAATTACAATTTCATAAAATATTAGATTATTTTCACCAGAAACGTAATCGAGAAATAGACATGCAGAACTCTAAATCAGAATTTTCAATGACAAACTGGGTCCCAAGTCATAAAATGAAGTATAACACTTAGGACTTGTTGCGTTTGAATAAAGCTTTTCTTATTGTTGTTTTCTTCACTTACCTCGACCAAGCAAAGGTATCAATCACAACAGTCGAGTCATTTTTCTTTGTCATGATGCAATAGCTGTGGCAAAGAAACTTCACAGCTGTATTATGTCTTGCCTGTCAGTGAATTAAATTACCAAAAAATAAAGATATATATCATAGCTAATAGCGTGCCATATTTCTCAGCCTAATGGCATGCCATATTTAGTTTTTGATTGAAATGTCCCGCGTGGACATAGGTAGAAGTGACCCAAGCACAAACATAACATACTCACTAGGTACATGTTTTATAGGCGAAGGTGAAGCAGTTTTTTTGTGTAACAAGGAGTTGAAAAAGTTTGCAAGGACACCCTCGCCTCCTGCCCCCGCAGCAACCTTGCTCGTGTCTATCTTCTTGGGAGAAGTGAGGGGCGGGGCTCTGCGGTCTGAAGTCTTCTGCACTGCCGCCCCTCCTCCAGGTGTCAGTCTGTCTGTACTTCCTGTAACACCTACACTAGTCAACAAGTGCTTACCTAACTCTAACTGTATTAAGTTTTTATCAACTAAACTCAGGGATATTACAAAATAGTTATTCATGCACCTGAATCATAAAATTAATTGTTTTTCTTGAGCATATAATTCAGTTCCTGAGGTAAAGTAGGAGAAAACAAAATTATTAATGCAAGGTAACCAGGGCATTGCTGAGGTGAAACCAAGAAAATAATATGGATAGTTGCTGAGGAGTCAAAGATAACCTCCCCAGCAAGGCGGCAACCTATTTATTTTTATTTATTATTAAAATTTTATTTTATTTATTATATATATATATATATATATAATATATATATATATATATATATAATATATATATATATATATATATATATAGTATATATATATATATATATATAGATCTAAACTTTGTAAGTGACACACATTTATCTGGGGGCACGGCAGTGCCTCAGGCCAAGTCTTGCTTTTAAGGTACAGTTTCATATCCAAGGCTGCACTGACGAACACCCTTTTTCCCGAAGCAATTCGGAGCATTTTCTACCCCCTTCTATCTTTTGACCTGGTTATCCTAGAATCTTACAATTTGGCTTAAGCAAAGATCATATCAAAGCAATATTACTTGAGAAATTACAATTCTTTATCTTTTATAGAAAATGAGAAATTTTGTTTTGAAAATGACTAATTTTGACCCTGACTGACTGACTCACTCATCATAATTCTAAGGCACTCCTAATAATCGTAGAAACTTGAAATTTGATATGAGGGTAAGATTTGTTTGATAAGGCAAGAAAAATTGTCAAGTTTGCAATATTATATTAATTTGATCTCCTAAATATTGCTCTGATATTAAATTA
>JACMZG010001863.1:25280-74606 GCA_018340805.1 Microvelia longipes
ATCTATTCGTGTGAAACGCATTGTTTGAAGAAATCTGGTTTTTCTAATTTTGAGTAATGTTTGTTTACGTTTTATAAAAATGAAATAATTATTAATGTCATCTTGGTTGTTAGTTCAAAAATACAAGCTTTCTACCGTTTTATTTAACTGATCTGTTTTAAGTAGTATTAGCTATTATACTTATCGTAAAGGACCTGCAGATAGAACATATGGCGACCGAAGATATGCTACGTGAGTATAGTAGGCTAATTAGAGTACGGGCAGGGCAAAGAGCGGCCTTGACCAAACAACTAAAAGCTCTGGAGGAGGAGGAGGAAACTGGGGCTGGAATTGAGATTTTGAGAGGCTCTTTCACGACTATTGCTAGTAGACTTGACACCATACGAGTTTTTGATGATCAAATAATTGACCTTATGGGTCAGTTAGAGAAAACTGAGGATGAGTTGGCTGATGAGTTTATTCATCAGGACGAATATATTAAGAAGGTGAATACACTTAAAAATAGGCTAGAAACTAAGGTAGATCAAACACGATCCAAGGAGGACGGAGGTTCTTTTAAATCTTTGAGAACATCTGATCGTTCAAAGCCTAAACTGCCGCGAGTTGAACTAAGGCAATTTAGTGGCGAATTATTAGACTGGATACCGTTCTGGAGCCTTTTTGAGCGTATCCACAATGATCCTGAGTTAGACGAGGTTGATAAGTTTTATTATTTAGTTCAGTCAACAATAGCTAAGTCGAAAGCACGTCAGCTTGTTGAAAGCTATCCTCCATCGGCTGAAAACTATAACAAAGCTATTAAGGCTCTCAAAAGTAGATTCGGTAGAGAAGATTTATTAATTGAAGTTTATGTACGACAGTTATTAAAACTCGTATTAAGTAATAGCGATAAAGACAAGAAGGTTACCATGGCAACGTTGTTTGACAAGATTGAAACTTATTTACGGGCGTTAGAAACTTTGGGTTTAAAATCAGATGCGATTCGGCCATGCTTTATCCGTGGTCGAGTCATGCCTAAACAGCGATGTGCTAGTCGCCTGGCACAGATGGTATACTGTAGAGATTGGAGAAGAGGACTCCTTAAAAAACCGTTGGATAAGTTAATTTCTTTTTTAAGGAGAGAGGTGGAGAACGAAGAAAGATTGAGTTAGCGTCGTCTGGTTTTGAATCATCTTCAGGAAAGTCGTCAAGAGGGAAGTAAATGGGTCATCATCAGCGCCAGTGGCAACCGCCTCAACGTTATCAGCTCTTACTGATTCACATGTAGTAAAGGTAAAGGATGCTTGTGTTTTTTGTAAATCTAGTCATAAGAGCTCTGATTGCAAAGAAGCGTTAAACCTTTCGATTGAAGCAAGGAGAAAAATAGTGATGTCAGCAGGTCTTTGTTTTGTTTGTTTGACTCATTCACACAGGGCTATTCAGTGTCGCAAGATTATTTCCTGTGACATATGCTCACGCCGTCACTTTGCAGTTATGTGTCCGGGAGAAGAAAATAAGAGGCAAAATAGGTATAGGAAGAAAAAGCATGATAAGAAGGCCGAAAGTTCTATGTCTAATGTTGCTTCAAGGAATGTCTTACTGCAAACGTTGGTAGTGTGGCTCAAGGGAGACAAGGATAATTGTAAGGTAAGAGCAATCATCGACACTGGAAGTGAACGGTCTTACATCACAAAGTCTATAGCTGAACGAATGAATTATAAATCGATAGGAGAAGAGAAAATAATTCATGGTTTATTTGGAGGCACCACAAGTGAAATTTCGCATCAGCTTTATGAAGTTCAATTAATAAACTCAGACAGCAGCTATGTTAGCAACATTCAGGTATTGGACCAAGAGACTATATGCTCAAGATTCTTCCTGTTCCACTTGGTGAGTGGGATAAAGAGCTGGCAAGTCTAGAGATAGAAGTTAAAGATAGAGAGAGAGGTCCAATTGAAGTGTTGATTGGTGCAGATGTTGCAGGTAAGATTTTAACGGGTAAGAAAGCTGACTTAAAATGTGGTTTGACTACGGTTGAGACCTATTTTGGTTGGACACTGTTGGGTAAGGTTAATGAAGAGAGAGGAAATCAATGGCGTCTATGGTTGTTACATCTTTGTGTCAGCTGAAAGATCATTGGCTGACCTATGGAGATTGGATGTTCTTGTATAGCTGATCCAAGTGAAAAGAAGTCCAAGCAAGAAGTTGAAGAAGCAACAAGACATCATTTTTTAGATACTTTAGTGCGTCGGAGTGATGGAAGGTATGAAGTAAGTCTACCCTGGGTTGAAGGTCATCCACCATTGCCATCAAATTATAACTTAGCGTGCAAGAGATTGCAACATTTGCGTTTCTAAGTTAGAGAAAGATAAGTTAACTGAGGCATATAATGAAGTGTTTGAAGATTGGTTTAAAGACGGCATTATTGAGGAGGTTCCGGTTGAAGAACTCAATAAACCTGCTCACTATTTGCCTCATAGACACGTTGTAAAGATAAATAGTCTTACCACGAAGGTTAGACCAGTATTTGATGCTGGAGCGAGAGAACGAGGATCACCGTCGTTGAATGCTTGTCTTGATACAGGAAGAAATACAATTGAGCTAATACCAAATATACTACATCGGTTTAGGTTAGAAGAAGTAGGAATATCGTCAGATATCGCCAAGGCTTTTCTCCAGATAAGTTTGAACAAGAGAGACCGGGATTCTTTAAGATTCCTTTGGTTCGATAAGGATGGAAACATAATACTTTCGACATACACAAGTAGTATTTGGTGTGGTCTGCAGTCCGTATCTGTTAGGAGAAACTATTGGTTACCATATTACAAGAAGTTCAGCGTCAGAAGGTACATACAAACCATGGGTAGTAGAGAAATTAAAAAATTCGTTCTATGTTGACAATAGTCTTGTTAGTGTACAGTCGGACGAGGAAGCTAAAATATTTAGAAAACAAGCCTCTGCGCTGATGGGAGAGGGACAGTTTGAGTTAAGGTGTTGGGAACAAAGTTTTCAATTCGGTAAAACTGGATCCTGGCTAACATCGGTTTTAGGAATGACGTGGGATAGAAGGGATGACTCTTTAATGCTTAGTAAGGAGTGCTACGATATTCCTGATGAAAAGCAAGGTATTATTAGCAAAAGAGTGATTTTATCCGCGGCTCAGAAAATCTTTGATCCTTTGGGATTTTCATGCCTGTTATGATGATTCCTAAACGTCTCATTCAGAGTCTTGGTTAAGTCAAGAGTTGGGATGAAGAAGTAGACGAAGAAGTGAAAAAAGAGTTTCTGGTCTGGAAGTCTGAACTTCATCATTTAAAAAAATTGCGGTGCCACGATGGTTCAACAAAGGCGGGATACGAGGTTTGCTGTCTTCATTGTTTTGTGAAGCCAGTAGTCAAGCCTATGCGGCTGCTGTTTTTATAAGGTCCGAAACGGAGAATGAAGTTAACGTCCAGTTGATGATGGCTAAAAGTAGAGTGGCTCCGTTGAAATCAACTACTATTCCTAGGCTCGAATTGCTTGGTGCAACCATTGGGGTTCGCTTGGTTCAGTCGATCAAGGAGTCTGAAGAGTTCAAGGGTCTACCTGTCTTTTATTGGACTGATTCAAGTACAGTATTATCCTGGATAATCAGACAGGATCATTGGAGTCTATTTGTATATAATCGCGTGAAGGAAATTCGAGAGAAGTCGACAGCTGAAGAATGGAATCATGTTCCTGGACCTATGAATCCGGCAGACCTGCCGTCAAGAGGATGCTCTCCTCAACAGTTAGTTCAATCAAATGGTGGGAAGGACCGTCATGGCTAAAAATCCTAGTCGGACTGGCCCAGTCAAGATGTTTCTGCGAAGAAGAAGAAACTCCTTAATCTAGAAGGTGGGAATGTTTCAAGAGAGCCAGAATGGATAGGCAATTACTACTACTAAGGTGAACGACCAGTCGGGAAGATCAGTTAAAACACCAGACGTATTTCAGGCCGGGTTATGCTCTGTTAATTTTGATTTAACTTGGTATGTTTAATATCGCAGCCTCAATATTTTGAAGAGATTTTGGTGTTATCTCTCAAGGTGGGAATGTGTGTTTGAAACGCATTTGTTTGAAGAAATCTGGTTTTATAATTTTGAGTATGTTTGTTACGTTTTTATAAAAAATGAAATAATGATTAATGTCATCTTGGTTGTTAGTTCAAAAATACAAGCTTTCTACCGTTTTCATTTAACTGATCTGTTTTAAGTAGTATTAGCTATTATACTTATCGTAAAGGACCTGCAGATAGAACATGTGCAGTGCAAAAAGTTACTTTATGTACTGTGTGTGCTCCCACGTGTGTACTGGCTGTCAGGTGGCACTGCTGTCAAGCTCCCACGTGTGTACTGGCTGTCAGGTGGCACTGCTGTCAGAGCTTCTATCAAGTGTCTATTTTTATTATTTGCTAATTTTCATGGTTTTTATATTCAATTTAATATGACTAAATTTGTCATTATTTTAAAAATGCCAAATATTTTAGTTAAGTTTTTAGAGAATAAAGTTCAGTATCAAATTTATTAAATGATTGGAGTAGAGATTAGGGAGGTCACAGTCTATATAGTTAGGCTTTGTAATAAGGTATAATTGAACAAATTTTATTTAATACTACCGAGTTTTGCAAAACATGAATAGTCTCTGACACAATTACATTCTGTCTATAATTTAACAGTTAGTCATAATGAAACTAAACAAAACAACTCAGCTGTAAAGAGTGTTGTTGTTAGTTTGTACTGATGAGGACAGGTGTGGGAGTGACAGCAACATTTACTTTATTAAATCCAACAGCCTGACATCAATCTCATACTATTTGGTTAAAAACAAAGTGAGAGAGTAACTAAAGCGCTTACCTTCCTAGTGACGGGAGAGGCGATGACGTCTCGGTAGTAGTCGTCAGGCTTCATGCTCTGTAAGTTCTCGCACACGATACTGATCTTCTTCATACTGTCCCAGCCAGAAGGACTGAAACATCAGATAAAACTTGTTGAGACTCTATAACTAGGAAGGCAGTTAAAGTTCTCTGCAATGGGACTTGCCTAAGCACTGCTCTAAGCAGCACCAAGACTTCATCAGATCAGTAACCAGGTAGATAAAACCTAGCAGGCTTCTTTTACTAAAGAACATTTTGCTAGTCCAGTTTATCACCTTTAGTCTTGTACTACTTCAAGCACTTTTCAAATATGTCAAAAATAATCTAAATTTTGGTATTTTTTCAAAACAACCCCATAGAGTGGGACAGACCTTGGTGATTTTAGTTAGTTTTTGTGCACAGAACAATAATATGAAGGTCTTT
This sequence comes from Microvelia longipes, assembly GCA_018340805.1. Lineage (NCBI taxonomy): Eukaryota > Metazoa > Arthropoda > Insecta > Hemiptera > Veliidae > Microvelia > Microvelia longipes. The sequence continues at coordinate 30,577 of JACMZG010001863.1, forward strand.
TTCATGCTGCTTATGAGGTAATTTTTTGGCATTTTTTTAGTTTTTGTGGTGCGACTGCTTCTAAACGGCCCCACTTTCGGTGACAGACCAAGGCTTTTTACGATGTGCTAACTACGCCCTACAATATCCCACAGACCATTATCATATCTTTTATAAGGTAGAAAATAAGACATGGGCTCCCAGACTAATACTTTTCCTATATACCTGTGGTATAAATGAGGAAATGTAAAAGTAATAGGTTTAATAATGTGCCTGTATGCTATCACTGAGCAGTCGTGTGGTGTCGTTCAGGCTTAACAGATTGGTTTAAGATAACAATTGGGCTGGAATAAGAATGTTTATTAACTCTGCTATTATTTTCCTTATCTAACGACCTAAATGAAAAACTATCTGGAGGCATCAGAATCGGAAATGGAGTAATCAAATGCCTTTTATATGCAGACATTATTCTGGGAAGTAATGATTCTTTAACTCTTAGAGAAATGATCCAGGAATTAGAGCAATACTGTAATCAATGGGACCTTCAAATTGATTTAGATAAATCCAAAAGTGTTATATTAAAAAAAAGAGGGAAAACTGAAAAATATGGAGATATGGATGTATAGCTCTGTCTATGCAGCTTGGGCACAGTAACTTAATGTAGCTATGCTTTAGGTAGCTCTGTCTGTGTAGCTACATTAACTTACTAAGCATTGCTGTAAAGCATAGCTACATTAACTTACTAAGCATTGCTGTAAAGCATAGCTACATTAACTTACTAAGCATTGCTGTAAAGCATAGCTACATTAACTTACTGCATTGCTGTAAAGCATAGCTACATTAACTTACTAAGCATTGCTGTAAAGCATAGCTACATTAACTTACTAAGCATTGCTGTAAAGCATAGCTACATTAACTTACTAAGCATTGCTGTAAAGCTACATTACTTACTAAGCATTGCTGTAAAGCATAGCTACATTAACTTACTAAGCATTCCTGAAAAGCATAGCTACATAACTTACTAAGCATGCTGTGCATAGCTACAAGCATACATTAGGCCATAAGTCCTAAGTGCATAGACAGAGCTATGTAAAGCATAGCAACATTAAGTTGCTGCGATATATTTAATTACAGATATTTTATTTAAAAAATATTTTCTTTGCCTAAAAATACTCTTAACTATATTTTACACTTAGAAACCTGCCTGGAGCCAGTGTTTGAGAAAAATTTAAAACTGCAAGCAAATTATATTATTATGGCACGTAAGCACTACTAATACATATTGCGCCTAGTAAATCATAGAAATGTATGTTTTTAAAAATGATTAGCAAGCTTATAATTATCATTGAAATCACGAAGGCTGTGGGTGACGTCTTGGTGAGGTGCATACGCTACTCACATGAGAAGAGCCTCCTTTTCAACAACAAGAGCCGGAGTCCTGAATGGGAGGTGGTAGAGGCGATGAGTGAGGTACTTGTACAGGAGATCACAGTTCTTGTCTTCCTTGGCAGACGTGTAGAACAATGCAGCACCATACTCGAGACAGAACCTGCGGATCCACTGCTGCATGAAGTCAAAGTGTTCATCACGGTAGTCGTTCTCCTTCTCCAGTGTTGACATGTAGTCAGTCTAAGAAAAAGTAACATAGTCAGAATCAACATATCATGTGTAAATTATCTGACAAGTAAATAAAATAGTTATTTATGCAACAAGGGATGAAAGTAAGTTTTACAGCTTAAGTTAAAGTTTCGTCCTAATGTAGCGCCGAAGGAGGAAACTTCATTAGCTCACGAGGCCGGTAGGCCGAGGGAGATAAACTAGTTAGTCCCGAGGCTTGACAAGGGAGATAATACGAGAGCTGAAAACTTTCATCCCTTGTTGCATATTAAATTTTATCTACGACTAGAGAACTAATAATAATAATAATAATAATAAGAGCTTTATTTTCATTATGTTTTACAATTATAAAACTATAGAATAATGTCAGGTTTACTTAACTAAATACTATATTACACACATACATAACACAATAACAATTATTACAATCAACAATCTAAAAATAAACTAAAACTAAATATATCAAATGATTATTTAAAATCTAAAATTAACTGATTGAACTAAGTGTGTTCATTATATTTTACTTCTATTCAGGAACTCTTGGTGAGTATAGTAAGGGTGTTCAGTAAGGAACTCCTTAATATACTTTTTGAAACCTCTAATAGGCAGTTCCTGAATATTTTTTTCAAGAGAATTAAAATATTTAATTCCAAGAATGCTGTGACCAACCTGAGATTTCTTAAGTCTGTGAGGGGGTATGAGCAGAGCGTCCTTGTTTTTTGTGTTGTAGTTGTGGGTCAAGTTGTTTCTGTCGTAAAGGTGAATATTTGTCTTTATATGGATAAGGGAGTGATAGATGAAAAGGTTCACAACAGTCATGATGCTCAGTTTTTTAAATTCTGCAACACATGTAGCATCTGGTTCTAATCCTACTATGATTCTAATAATCTTTTTTTGTACAAGCAGAAGTTGATTAGTGTTTGTGTGTCCCCATAAAGTAATGCCATAACTAAGTCTGCTTTGTACAACTGATTTGTATACTGTTACCATAGTCTCTTGAGGTACCCTATGTTTTAATTTCCTAAATACATATACGTATGATGATATTTTTGAAGTTAAGTTGTCCAGATGTGGTCTCCAGGTAAGTCGGTCGTCAAGAGTTAATCCTAAAAACTTAATGGGTTCCTGTTTCTTGTTTACTTTTAAACTTAGTAAGAGAGTCTGCGTTTTATCTTTATTCATTTTGTAGTTGTTGTCAGAGAACCATTTACATATTTTATCTAATTTTAACTGTCCCTGCTGTTGCAGGCGTTTTTCATCTTTATGTTCCATTGTTAGATTGGAATCGTCAGCATAAGCAATAACTTCAACATGAAAGTCGTCTTCTAAGTCAGTGTCAGTTTCGTCATCTAATAGTGTGTCAGTTGGTCCGTCTCGAGCTGATTTGTGTGTATGCTGAACATCTGACTGTTCTACATATTGTGGCATATCGTTTGTGCTTAAAATAAAAAGTAAACATGCTATTATTGAGCCCTGGGGTGCTCCAATGTTTACATCTTCTTGAGAAGATGCTTTATTGTTAAAAACAACATGCTGAGGTCAGTTAGTGAGGAAGTCTTTTAATATAAGATATGCATTTCCCTGAATATTCAGTAATTTGCATTTTTGTAAAAAGATATCAGTTTTTAGCGTATCGAAAGCCTTAGACACATCACAACAGGTTAGTAATACATGTTTACCATTTTCAAAACTTCTAATAGTTTTCTCTACAACTTTTTGTACAGCCTGAATAGTTGAAAGCCCTTTCCTAAATCCAAACTGTGAGGCAGTCAATATATTATAATTGTTTAAATAATTTAAAAGTTGAGCCCCAATAGCAGATTCTAATAGTTTGCCTAGAATTGGAGTTAACGCTATAGGCCTATAACTTTCTGGCTTATCTGCATCACCTTTCTTATATATGGGAACAACTTTTGTGATTTTTAAACACCTTGGGAAACATCCTTCTATAATACAGTTGTTTATCAGGTTGGTAAGTGGTTTTATTATTGTAAATAAGTTATCTTTAATTAAGTTGTTTGTCAGTCCATAGTAGTCTTTAGAATTAGAGCGCTTTATGTTTCTTACTATGTTAATAATATCTATTTCTGTTACAGGTTTCAGGAAGAAGATGGCGTCTTTTGGAAGTATTTTACTGTAAAAATCGTTAGCGTACGTCAGAGCATTGTCATTACCTGTATTTATATCTTTAGCACTGTCAATAAAGTATTTATTAAAGTCTTGTGGAGTAAGTTTGTCAGTGATTTGCTGTACTCTGTCTTGACTTGTTTCTTTCTTCACTATTTCCCAAGTAGTTTTACAGATATTATCAGAGCTGGCTATCTTATTTTTATAATAGACTTTTTTGGCTAATTTTAAGGAATTTTTATATTCCTTTTTTTCCTTTTTGTAAGTTTGCCATTCTAAACTATCTTTATCATTTTTACCTAGGTCGTATAAAAGTTGTACGTGTTTTCTTAATTGCTCTTCTTTCTCAGTGAACCAGGGATTTAAGTCTTTTTTACTCACTGAACTTTTTAAAAATTTTTCTTGGAACGACTGGTCATAGCATTCTTGTATTTTGTCAACAAATTTTTTAAATTTACTACTTGTCGAATCAATATCATTTAAAAAGTTCCAATCAATTTGAAGCAGCACAGCAGTAAAATTAAGTTTACCTAAGTCAGTAAGAGGTCTATAGCTATTTCGTTTTTTATTAAATTTATCACAATTTTGTAGATTTGGAAAGCTAAAGCTAATGGTGTTGTGGTCAGAAACCTTACCTTCAACACTTGCTTCAATTTTAGAATTTTTATCAACGAAAATATTGTCTAAGCAATGTCTATCTCTTGTTGGTTTATCAATGAGAGCTTTTAATCTAAAAGTTTTGAACAAATGTTTCAGCTCTTTTGAGTACTTATTATTTTTATCCAGCCAGTGGACATTGAAGTCCCCAGCTACTAATATTTGCTGGTCATATTTTGCAGCAATTTTAACTGCTAATTCAATCTGTTTTAAAAAAAGTTCCCAGTTTCCAGATGGTGGTCTATACACAACAATTAATATAATATTTAATTTGTTTAAAATTATAGCTGATAGCTCGCAATGTGTCTCTTTAGACAGATTGTTAATATTATTGAGTTGCTTAAAAGATATGTTTTTATTTACCATAATACATGAGCCGCCATGGTTAAACTCACTCCGATAGAAACCAGCAGCGTTAATGAACCCACCTGGTACATATAAATCTTTTTCTTCAATTTTCAACCAATGCTCAGTAACTAATAAAACATCAGTATTGTTTTTTTGGACTAATAAAGACAATTCTTCAAATTTTGATCGAATACTTTGTGCATTTATATAGAGACCATTTACTTTGTCTTGAGATTTTATAAATTTAGATTTTTTATTATCTATTTTAATTATTTTGCTATTTGTTTTGTTGATTGAGGAAAAATATTTATTTGCTGTAATATTGACATGATTATAGTTTGGTAATGCGGTTGAAACAACATTTTTATCATCATATGTATAGTTACAAGTTACTATATCATCTTGTATTGTCATATCGGTAATTAAATTAAAATACTGATTATCACTAGAGTGATAATTGTCAGGAGATTTGTTTATAAAAAAATATTATTATTATTATTATTGTAACCTGTTGATCTGAATGGCCAAGTAGGTCCTGTATTACAGTAAGCCATATGTTGTGTATTATTTTGAGTTGAATACGTTGGAAGTGTTGAAACAGGTCCCATTCGCTTTTCTGGAAATCGATTGGGTGTAACTTTCCCAAGAATTGTGCAAACAATTCTATTAACAAGTAAGTTTTTGCCATTTCTATTTAGATGAAGTCCATTTCTGGTACGGTGACGGGTTTTGTAGAAAGTAGGAAGCCATTGAAAACTGCTAACTGATAAATCACGTATAAGAGATTCCATAATTCTGTTTCTATTATCAATCCTGGGGTTTAGGTATTTATAGCTATCGAAGCGGTGCGGAGTGGAGTTGACGATTATATTGGTATACTTGGCCACATCCTGAAGTACTAGAAACATACTCTTTACATCATCCTCATCATTCTGTACGTTGTAAAAGTTGGAGCCTCCGACAATAAGAACATAATCATGGCAAGTGAAGTTCTTGGTCAGGTCTTTTATTGGTTCTATACAACTACCTAAGGGGGCGTTCGGCTTAAAGAATGTAGTTATTTGAAAATGGTTCATTTTGTTGTCTAGTTTTCTATTCATTCCCCTGCAGTGACTATCGCCTAATACCAATATTTTACTTTTATTCTTTATATTTGTTATAGGATGTTGATTTACAGGTTTATTTCTGACCGATAATCTACTCTGTACACCACTGTTTACAGTTGAAGTTGAAGTAATAACTGGTAGAGAGTTGTTTAAAGCAGCTTTTCCCCTTGATAAAATATGGCTACCTCTGGCCGACGGTAAGGATTGGTGGTTATCCGTATTTTTGTTATTAACTGATTTGATACTATCTAGTTGAGGTTGCTTTTGGAAAGAACGATGGCCTGGAAAAAAAGGGTTGTGATGGATTAGCGTTGCTGTACGAGGTAGTAGGGATGGGTGACTCACTAGGTAGTGGCGTTACTCCCACTACAGGTTTTTCTTTCTCCGAACCCTGAGTTTCCTCTACATACAGGGATCTACCTAATTCGCCTCTAATACTATCTTCTAAATCAGTTTCTAAAACATTTATCGTCGTTTCTAACTGAATTATTTTGTTTTCATAAATATCACTTCCTATTGTATGTAACTTCTTTAGATCGTTTATTTCTTGTCGTAGAGTGATGATACTCTCATTTTGTTTATTTACAAATTCTGTTTGGGTTTCAAATTGTTTTTTTAGCTGAACATTTTGAAATTCCAGAGTTTTTATTATCTCCTTCAGTTTAATGTTTTCTTCGTCACATTTATTTTCTTTTATTATGTTATTTTGCTCACTTACTTCTGACTCATCAGTCTTATTCTTATTTTTAACGTTTTCTTTTTTTCTTAGAAAGTATTCTTTTTTGGCCGTAGACATGTTTATACGTTGGATAAAAATTAAAATAAAGTATAAAAAAAAAATAAGTATATATAGTGACTCAAATAATGCTGTAGAAAATAATTGATTGCAATAAAATATTATTAATTGTGGTAACCGGATTCGAACCCGCGCTGGCTCTTACTATGTCAGCTGAGTTATAACTATTGAAGAAGCGCTCTAACCAATTGCGCCACCGCGGCTGCGGTCAGTTATGATGTATGCCTGTACAGATCCTTTGCCAATTAAAAGAGGTGAGAGACAGTATTCCCTTTTTACTATTAATGTATGATCTTGTACGGAAAAAAGTATGATATTTTAACTGATTAAGGTAAATTAAAAACAAATAAATAATTGTTTATATAAGTTAGTAATAAAATAATTAAAAATATATGAGAAAATATACTAAGCTTGTGTTAGACAGACGTGCTGAAAGATTTTTTAGAAGATTTCTGGAAAATTATACAAATAATTTTCGCCTTAATGTTCACACTTAGAGTCTATAAAATAATAAACTGAAAATACACAATTTTGTTTCATAAAAGTTACTTAAACTTACAAATATTAATAAAAAACTGGAAGAATGAAAAAAGGTTATGTTTTCACATCAACGGTCACGTGATCCTTACAACTATCAACTATTAAATATATTCTTCAGCTCCTTAATTGTTATTGTGTTAGTTTAGTTTATTCTTACCATGTCAATTACTCTGATGAAGAGAGAATAAAGCCACTATCTTCACATTATTTTATTGTAAGCTGTCAATAGAATAATGTGTAATACTATATTTGTAATTTAAACATTAGCGTGTGTATATTGTATATTCTACCCGTAGTACCAACATAACACCGAAAAAAATCCTAAAAATTGCCTAAAATTCCTAAAAATTTTACTAAAAAATTCTGTCAAGTTGGCAACACTTTCACTTTTCCTCCCTAGGGAGAAATAATTCTGGCGCGGTGGTCCGCATGTCGGGCGAATTTCCTTTGGATGCGTGTTTCCGTGCTTCTTACATTATATAAGTTTACAACTACTAAATAAATAATTCCGGCGCAGTGCTCCGCTGTCGGGCGAATTTCATGTAGAATGCGTGTTTCCGTGCTAAACAACCCATTTCTTGCTTATGCAAGAACCATGCCCATTGCGTGGTTCCGGTTCATGCTTTAGAACCTAAGCAGTTACTCAATTGTCAAGCACTGCTCGTAACTCATTTTGTCTGTATTTTCCAAAGGAAATGCGCTAAAACCTTTTAAGATAACTTACTAAGCTTAAAGATAAGTAACTAAGCTTTAAACTAGTGCAAATAATAGTGCGTACGTCTAATTTTAGAGGCATAGTTGTGTATAACCAACTAACATAACATAACATAACATAACAACTGGATAATTATGCGCATTTCCTTTGGAAAATACAGACAAAATGAGTTACGAGCAGTGCTTGACAATTGAGTAACTGCTTAGGTTCTAAAGCATGAACCGGAACCACGCAATGGGCATGGTTCTTGCATAAGCAAGAAATGGGTTGTTTAGCACGGAAACACGCATTCTACATGAAATTCGCCCGACAGCGGAGCACCGCGCCGGAATTATTTATTTAGTAGTTGTAAACTTATATAATGCAAAAAGCACGGAAACACGCATCCAAAGGAAATTCGCCCGACATGCGGACCACCGCGCCAGAATTATTTTCTAGTTGTAAACTTATATTAAGTAAAAAAAACGGTAAAAAATTATCGACCCTTCCAGGATGTGAACCCAGGTACCCTGAGTTTGAGTGGTCGTATTGACTCCGGACCACTGGCATTCAACTCAGAAGCCCGAAAAACATTGAAAACGACACCCTACTCGAAATTTAATTTTCAACGACCGTAATTTTGGTTTTCTGTAATTTTTATGGTTTTTTCGACTTTTTGGTAACTTAGAGTGGTCGCATCGACTTCGGACCGGTTTCATTCGATTCAGCGCCCAAAATTACATAGAAAACGACACCCTACTCGAAATTTATTTTTTATCGACCTAAATTATGGTTTTTGGTAATTTACAATGGTTTTTTCGACTTTTTGGTCACTTAGAGTGGTCTAAGTGACCACTCGGACTTCGGACCGATTTCATTCGATTCAGCATCTCAAAAAACATAAATATTGACCTTTTTCGCGGCGATAAATATTAACTCTGAATTTTGCCGATTTTTTGAAAATTTCGCTGACTCAGCAAACCGGGTTAATGACGTCACAAAAACCTGGTTTTTAATAGGGTTCGTGTCCTCCCAAAGGTTGATTTTTGTACCAAGTTTGGTTAAAAAAATATTAATCCGTTTGAAGAATAGAGTGTTTACAAGAAAGTGTCTAGCTATATAATATACATATATACATATATATGTATATATATATATACATATATATATATATATATATATATATATATATATATATATATATATATATTATATATATATATTATATATATATATATAAAGTCTCGCGAACTGTATTTTTTCGTCATTAGGGACCTCTGAAACGGATTTGTGTCGTGGTCCGAGGTTCGAATTCCGCCATGACGCCTATCCCATTAGCCGAATTTCCAACGGAAATTCGCTAAAAGTACATTTCCAGTGTGAGATAACAAGACTGTAAGTAGAACTTACAATACAAGGAGTAGATAAATATAATTGTACTCAACAGAGCCTCATTGTAAGTCAACAAGGCAGCATTGTAAGTCAACAAGGCCTCATTGTAAGTCAACAAGGCCTCATTGTAAGTCAACAAGGCCTCATTGTAAGTCAACAAGGCAGCATTGTACTGAAACACAATGTTGTAGATTCATACTTCACTAGTACCCTTGAAAAAACAATTTAAAATTACAGCAAGTCATTTTGCCGATGTAGCACCATATTCATCTAATAAGTTTGCAATAACTCTGGGTCATAGGTCAATCACAAGCAATGACAGTGCTTGCTAGGGCCAGCCTGGTCTGGCTTGAATTAGAGCAGAATAACCAAGTTTTGAGAAACAGCCTCCTGTTTGTTGCATCAAAATGTCAAATAATAAGCTAAACTGACCAATTGAGATAATCTATTATAATTATGGTATTTATCTAAATGTAATTGATTTCAGAAAATAATTTATAAGAATAATCTGCATAAAACTGTGTAAATATGACATCAACCCCAAATATGACACTGGATTGGATTGTTTTCAGCCTGAAGATGACAGTGCAGGTTTCACAATGCCAACATCTGTCTAAGATATAAAAATTGAAAAGAAATCAAGGTGAGATCTCTGTTGCTGTTTGACTCGTCAACTCCAACAACTCCAATATGTGATCTCTCTAGACTGGTCATGAATGTGCCAAAACATGATTTAGAATTAAGAAAAAATAAATAATAATAATTATGATAAATAAGCAAATTATTTGTCAAATTGATATTGTAAATGTTAACTTTTATTTTTTTTAAATTTTTTATAGTTCACTTTATGCTATGTTTAAATTTTATTATTTGTTAGTTTTATTATTTTATTTACTTCTTTTCATAATGCACGATTCTTATTCTTTTGTGACTTCTCATTTTTTTTTATTTTATTTATTTATTATTTTTTATTTTTTTTATATCATATGTTGATTTTACTTTTCTTAGATAAATAAATAAAAATATCTCCTATTTGAATTCATTCCTATTATATTATTTTTTTGCTGTTTATAATTACATTATTTACTTAATAATTTGCATAAATACTGCATACATTTCCATTATTTTGACCTTTTTTATGATATTATTCTTTTCAACTTTTCTCTACTTACACATTACGTTTGTTTTAGTATATTCCCATTTTATTTATTTTTATAGAATACTTATTTTTTCTTTTTATTTTTACAACTTCAAATCCTTTAATTATTCTTTTTATTATTTTAAATGTTTTTTTTATTAATTGTAGTTACACTTTAAATTCCTTTTTTTTTGTACTAATTATTTGCACTTACATTATTGTATATTTTTTGTAAAAAAGCGCAAGCTTGTGTATTATATATAAATAAATAAACAGCAACAGGTAGTTATACCTTAGTAATAACTACAACTATATCGAGTCCCAGGTTTGTGGTAAGCACACCCTCCGACAGCGGCATGTCCGGTTCATCCACACTCTTCTTCTTGATGTCTGTTTCATCTCCCACCTCCACGTACTCCTCCCACCTTCTGATCACTAAAACGACAAATTAAAACCTTTTTATCCCTGATTTACTAAGATTAAAATAACCAGGTATGGTAATAGTGAAATTTAATCTTCAAACTAAATATACAGAGAAAACTAACAGAATGGAACTTTGAGGGAACTTTGTCTTACTCAATACCATGACGGAGTGAGAGGGTAATGTTGGATCCTCATCTTCATTGTCAACTGTGCTTCACTGATGCATCGAGAATTATAGACAGATCTGGTGTGAGAATATTTTATGCTGAGCCAAATCATGAAATTAGCATTAGCTTAGGAGCTCACGCTACTGTCATAAGCAAATTTTATACACTCTTACCAAACCAAAGAGTAATTAAAAACTAATAACGGAATGCAAATCGACACTTAATAAACTTGGCCTTCGAAATCAGGTAGCAATCATTTGGGTACCAGGACATTGCGGAATTGAAGGCAATGAAATTGCTGACCGGCTGCCTTGTTAAGGATCTGGTGAATCACCCATAAGCCCTGAACCTATTGGCATTCTAAAATGTCTTGTGAGGTCACACCTGCAACAGTCGCTTAGCAATGCCTTTTGGGATGAGTGGCATAGTTCTTTTGGGATGAAACAATCTAAGCTTATGCTTTCTGGTCCTTCTCAGAAACGCACTAAGATTATTCGCGATTCAAAGAGATAGTTGTAAGGTTGATCAAAAACAAAAGGGTGATCAAAATTTTTTCTATCATAGGATTAGCATGGGAGCCGATAAAAATTCTTCTTTTATTTATTTATTGTTTGTTAATCTGTGATAAATGTGATGAAAATTATTAGAACGACCATCGGTACTAAAAAAATTGCAATATTTCATAGATAAATATTTTGATAATTCCATGATTTTAAATATAGAATCAGGCTCTTATCACTACAGACTTGGATTCGTCCGATTTAACCCAGAAATAATAAAACCTAAAAGGAATAATTTAAACAAACATTTTACAAAAAGTGAATTTATTGAGATATTAATTATTTTAGTGCGTAAATAAAATTGATGAATAAATTAAAACACCATTACAGTGAAAATCGGCTTGTTATCAGTTAATTTAAATACCTGTTACAACTAATTTAAACAATTCAATGCAATTAAAAGGTAATTTTATGTGTTTGTGTAAACTAAAATTATTGAAAAGTAACATTAATTAACAATAACTAAAATAAAACACCATATTGCGATTTTTACCTTCTTATCACTCAATTTAAATACTCGTGACAACCCATTAAAACTCTATTTTTCAACGAAATAGTGATTCTAAAGAGTTCATACGCCCTGAAATTAATTAAATTAAAGCACTTTGATAAAAATTAAAGAAATAATCGTCACAAATAAGAAAAACCAAAAAACTCCATAAGGACTTTAACAACGATCACCCTTCCGTTATCAATTTCTTATCAGTGACGGTGGCGCTGCTACGGACTTTGAATCGCGAATACTGTTGCTAAGCAAGGGAACTTGCCACGACATTACTGCAGTTCTTACAGAACACTGCAAACTTAAACAGACATTTAAATCTAATGGGTCTAGTGATAGCCACTTTAATTGGCAGGAAGACGAAGAAACGCCCATGTCATGTCATTGCGCCATGTCATTTTCATTGCGCAATGTCTGCTCAACAACAAACGTTGGCCACGTGCTCTATCAACCACTGCAACAAGATGTAAAGGAATCAAACTCACACCAGGTTAGGGGGAAAATTCAAATTATAGTTTCATTATCCCTGATCCTTAATATTCTAATATAAATAATTGCATTAAAGTTATCTAAATATTATTCTATCTTATTATTCTTCAAATTATTTTATTACAATTAGTTTATACTTCATTTTATTTAATAAAATCCTATCCGGAATAGTCTAACTTAATATTAGTGTTCACTTGATTTAGCTAAAACTGATTTTACAAATTACTTGAGCTTTTAAAAGCAAACAAATAAATCTTATCAGCAAACTTTAACTTGGTTTTATCAAAAAAAAATCAAATTTTCAACATACAAGGTTCACCTCCCTCATTCTTTAATTGAGACAACTTTGCATCTCTCTACCCTTGGCGCCTAACACTGTAGATAACTAAACCCTCACCAAGGAACACTATTGCATCTCTTCTACCCTCACAGCCAAGGAACCAGAGATAACCTAACCAACCAGAGATCTCTCTACCCATCTTTCTACCCCTCACGCCAAGGAACCAGAGATAACTATCTGCATCTCTTCTACACCTCACACCAAGAGAACCATATAAAGGAACCTATAACTATTGCATCTCTCTACCCAAGGAACCCGGAATAAACTATTGCATCTCTTCTACACCAGGAAACCTGCATCTCTTCTAGCCAAGGAACCAGAGATAACTATTGCATCTCTTCTACCCTCACAGCCAAGGAACCAGAGATAACTATTGCATCTCTTCTACCTCAGCAAGGAACCAGAGATAACTATTGCATCCTTCTACCCTCACAGCCAAGGAACCGGAGATAACTATTGCATCTCTTCTAACCCTCACAGCCAAGGAACCAGAGATAACTATTGCATCTCTTCCCTCACAGCCAAAGGAACCGGATATAACTCTATTGCATCTCTTCTACCTCACAGCCAAGGAACCAGAGATAACTATTGCATCTCTTCTACCCTCACAAGCCAAGGAACCAGATAACCTATTGCATCTCTTCTACCCTCACAGCCAAGGAACCAGAGATAACTATTGCATCTCTTTTACCCTCACAGCCAAGGAACCGGATATAACCTATTGCATCTCTTTACCCTCACAGCCAAGGAACAGAGATAACTATTGCATCTCTTTACCTCACAGCCAAGGAACCGGAGATAACTATTGCATCTCTTCTACCCTCACAGCCAAGGAACCAGAGATAACTATTGCATCTCTTCTACCCTCACAGCCAAGGAACCGAGATAACTATTGCATCTCTTCTACCCTCACAGCCAAGGAACCAGAGATAACTATTGCATCTCTTCTACCCTCACAGCCAAGGAACCGGAGATAACTATTGCATCTCTTCTACCCTCACAGCCAAGGAACCAGAGATAACTATTGCATCTAACCCTCACAGCCAAGGAACGGAGATAACTATTGCATTCTCTTCTACCCTCACAGCCAAGGAACCAGAGATAATATTGCATACCCTCACAGCCAAGGGAACCAGAGATAACTATTGCATCTCTTCTTAACTATTGCATCTCTACCCTCACAGCCAAGGAACCAGAGATAACTATTGCATCTCTTCTACCTCACAGCCAAGGAACCAAATAACTATTGCATCTCTTTACCCTCACAGCCAAGGAACCAGAGGCAGCATAACTATTGCATCTCTTCTACCCTCACAGCCAAGGAACGGAGATAACTATTGCATCTCTTCTACCCTCAACAGCCAGGAACCGAGATAACTATTGCATCTCTTCTTACCCTCACAGCCAAGGAACCAGAGATAACTATTGCATCTCTTTTACCTCACAGCCAGGAACCAGAGATAACTATTGCATCTCTTTACCCCACAGCCAAGAACCAGAGATAACTATTGCATCTACCCTCACAGCAAGGAACCAGAGGATCATTAACTGCATCTCTTTTACCCTCAAGCCAAGGAACCAGAAATAACTATTGCATCTCTTCTACCTCACAGCCAAGGAACCAGAGATAACTATGCATCTCTTCTACCCTCACAGCCAAGGAACCGGAGATAACTATTGCATCTCTTCTACCCTCACAGCCAAGGAACCGGAGATAACTTGTCCAACTCTTTTACCTCACAGCCAAGGAACCAGATAACTATTGCATCTCTTCTATCCAACCTCACAGCCAAGGAACCGGATAACTAAGTAACTATTGCATCTCTTCAGCCAAGGAACCAGAGATGCTCTCGCCAAGGAATATAACTATTGCATAAACCCTCACAGCCAAGGAACCAGAGATTATTGCATCTCTACCCTCACAGCCAAGGAACCGGATATAACTATTGCATCTCTTCTACCTCACACCAAGGAACCAGACTATTGCATCTCTTCTACCCTCACAGCCAAGGAACTAACTATTGCATACCCTCACAGCTAACTATTGCTTCTAACCCTCACAGCCAAGTTAACTCACCCTCACAGCCAAGGAACCGGAGAAACTTAACCCATTCAAATATATATTAAAACTGTCAGCTTAATACAAAAAAAAAAAACTCAAAAATTATAATTCAAATTAAAGTCTTAAGTGTCAGGAATAAGGATAAGTTAAACAGAGTCGGCTGTAGTGAGCTGTAGCTTCCAGCTCAGGTAGTCGAGTTGAATATTGGGTTCTTGATTCTGTTACAGATATAAACAGCAGTACATTAAGGATTACACATTTTTATCTGAGTAACAGTAGACCCAGTATTCTACTGCATTCATGTCAAGAGTTAGATTTATCAAAGACACAAAAAAACTCTGTGAAACAATTGTATCGGTCCTCAGAGCTGACACAAGACAATATCAACAGAAAGCATTGACACATTGGCAAGTCTGGAGAGGGACATTTTAATGGAAAATGGGAAAACTCACTGTTAAGCCTGTACTCCTCCATGGTCTGGGGTGATAGACCCAGGGACCTGATGTGGTCTCGCAGCACGTTGGCCCAGGTCTTAAGTTGCTCCAGAATGGACCAAGGGGTCGTCATGGAGGCTACCAGCATGACCAGAGTGTGAGGCAGAGAAGAGGCACTCAGTGCAAACCTGAGTAGCTGGGCGTGGGCGGGATGACCGTCCAGAACCCACACAGACAGTTTGGTCTGATCTGTAACATTACCATATTTATTAACACTGATACACAGAGTCCAACAGTCAGACCTCAACAATGCCTCATCTTACTAAACCTAAAATGACAACAAAAAACATAGCCTGCCTGTATAGAGAAGAGCACAACACTAGATTGAATGTATTAGTTATAAGAGAATGTATTCAATTAACAAATATAATAAAAACATATGTCGTGTCAAATCAATGTCTGTCACATCAAGTGCCATCCTGACATTAACAAGTTTAAACTGAAGAAAATACATCTTGAGAGATTGGTCAGAAAAAACATGGATAAGTTTGAAAACACTATAAAGTTTTTTGAAGTAAAACAATTTAAAAGTTTGAAACACTTTATAGTGTTTTTAAACTTACAACAAAGCATTGGATGCTTTGTTAGGATAGTGCAATGTGATAAGACTAGGCAATGCATTGCAGCCAACATTACATCTCATACCTTTAACACTAAGGGTAAACCTGTTATGGCTTCAGTTTAATCTATGTTTCTACAGTATATATATTTTCTCTTTGGCTACAATCAATATCATAACCCAGTGTTATTAATATCTGACACCCCACACACAGGTTCATACGGACCTTGTGCCATTGCTGTGGAATATATAACTCTAATTTTTTTTTTTTTTTTAATATTGGCAATAAAATATTTTTTGAAAGAATTGAATAACTGATCTTGCTAGAAATCACTTTTAAGTTGATTTTACAACTTTTTTGGACCAAAGACTTGGCAAGGACTTTACACCACTTAATTAGTTTTTTTAGTTAGCTTAGATCTCTACAGTAAAAACATTAATTTAACAGGACCGGTAACACAGGAATCCAAGGAAAGTAAATATCATGTTTTTGCAGGAAACATTACACCTGGTACTTTTAACACTACAACTGTAAATATACAAGTTCAGCTAAAAATTATTTTATATTCAAATCTTGATTCAAAGGTTTTCATAAGAGATGGTATGGGTTCAGTTAAATCAATCTTTCTACAGTATACAGCTGATCATACCCAAAACCACTCGCTTGGTAAAAGATATTCACTTTAATAATTAATTCTTGACAAATACAGCAGATATTTTAGGGAAATATTATCAGCTGGAAAATCACAAACTAGGATATCACTCTACCATGTTATCTCACTGAGTGTATGAGGAGGCTAAATCACAAACTAGGTGAGTATGAGGAGGCTCACTCTACCATGTTATCTCACTGAGTGTATGAGGAGGCTAAATCACAAACTATGTTATTCACTGAGTGTATGAGGAGGCTAAATCACAAACTAGGATATCACTCTACCATGTTATCTCACTGAGTGTATGAGGGTGTAAATCACAAACTAGGATATCACTCTACCATGTTATCTCACTGAGTGTATGAGGAGCTAAATCACTAGGATATCACTCTACCATGTATCTCACTGAGTGTAGGAGGCTAAAATCACAAACTAACACTCTACCATGTTATCTGAGTGTATGAGGAGGCTAAATCACAAACTAGGATATCACTCTACCATGTTATCTCACTGAGTGTATGAGGAGGCTAAATCACAAACTAGGATATCACTCTACCATGTTATCTCACTGAGTGTATGAGGAGGCTAAATCACAAACTAGGATATCACTCTACCATGTTATCTCACTGAGTGTATGAGGAGGCTAATCACAAACTAGGATATCACTCTACCATGTTATCTCACTGACTAAATCACTATAGTATGAAGGCTAAATCACAAACTAGATATCACTCTACCATGTTATCTCACTGAGTGTATGAGGAGCTAAATCACAAACTAGGATATCACTCTACCATGTTATCTCACTGAGTGTATGAGGAGGCTAAATCACAAACTAGGATATCACTCTACCATGTTATCTCACTGAGTGTATGAGGAGCTAGGATATACTCTACCATGTTATCTCCACTGAGTGTATGAGGAGGCTAAATCACAAACTAGGATATCACTCTACCATGTTATCTCACTGAGTGTATGAGGAGGCTAAATCACAAACTAGGATATCACTCTACCATGTTATCTCTCACTGAGTGTATGAGGAGGCTAAATCACAAACTAGGATATCACTCTACCATGTTATCTCACTGAGTGTATGAGGAGGCTAAATCAAACTAGGATATCTCTACCATGTTATCTCACTGAGTGTATGAGGAGGCTAAATCACAAACTATGTTATCTCACTGAGTGTATGAGGAGGCTAAATCACAAACTAGGATATCACTCTACCATGTTATCTCACTGAGTGTATGAGGAGGCTAAATCACAAACTAGGATATCACTCTACCATGTTATCTCACTGAGTGTATGAGGAGGCTAAATCACAAAACTAGGATATCACTCTACCATGTTATCTCACTGAGTGTATGAGGAGGCTAAAATCACAACTAGGATATCACTCTACCATGTTATCTCACTGAGTGTATGAGGAGGCTAAATCACTCACTGGAGTATGACTGCTCTACCATGTTATCTCACTGAGTGTATGAGGAGGCTAAATCACAAACTAGGATATCACTCTACCATGTTATCTCACTGAGTGTATGAGGAGGCTAAATCACAAACTAGGATATCACTCTACCATGTTATCTCACTGAGTGTATGAGGAGGCTAAATCACAAACTAGGATATCACTCTACCATGTTATCTCACTGAGTGTATGAGGAGGCTAAATCACAAACTAGGATATCACTCTACCATGTTATCTCACTGAGTGTATGAGGAGGCTAAATCACAAAACTAGGATATCACTCTACCATGTTATCTCACTGAGTGTATGAGGAGGCTAAATCACAAACTAGTTATCTCATCTAATCACGGATATCACTCTACCATGTTATCTCACTGAGTGTATGAGGAGGCTAAATCACAAACTAGGATATCACTCTAATGTTTCTCACTGAGTGTATGAGGAGGCTAAATCACAAACTAGGATATCACTCTACCATGTTATCTCACTGAGTGTAATGAGGAGGCTAAAATCACAAACTAGGATATCACTCTACCATGTTATCTCACTGAGTGTATGAGGAGGCTAAATCACAAACTAGGATATCACTCTACCATTTATCTCACTGAGTGTAGATGGAAGATGAATAGATTAAAATTTTAATGGCCCTTTTAGTCTAGTTTCTTTTCTAGGAAATAATTCTTTATGGCCTTAGTAATAACTTAACAAATATAGGATCAATATGAAAATTAGTTGGCACAAAGTCCTGAATACCAACTTGCTATACTTCATCTTTTTTCAAATGTACAAATAATTACTTATTAGAACATTTAGCTTCTTTTTTATTAACACACATTATTCTAGTTTAAATGATTACTATGCAAAAAAGGTTTCTTAACAAATTATAAAATAATGCAGACAGGCAAACTAGGTAGCCTAGCAAGGCCTGTGTATGCATAGTAATATCAGTCTTACCATCTCTGTACTCATCTCTGACGTCAATGTAGGCATACTCGAGACCTGAACCTTTCTTAGGGTCTTCTACTCCCTGGAGCTTAGCTATCAGTGTAGTTTTCCCCGATTCATTATCACCTGCACACAACATGCAACAGCTTAATACCAAACAACTTCCTATCTTCATCAATATGTCTCATCAATACCTATAACCTTAATCAGTGTCTAATGATATCATGTAATGTCACAGACCTGATGTCTGTGATCGCAGAGTCAGGAGTCCGGTGTCACAGAGTCAGAAGTCTATAGTCACAGTCAGACAGCATCTCGCTGTTCATCACTTTTTTATGAAAGGATTTGTCAGTCTCTCTTGCTTTTATTGTATTGTGTGCTGAAAGGACTTGCTAAGGCAAAGACCATGATACTATGACCATGTCACATTGCTTGCTAAGGCAAAGACCATGATTCTATGACCTTGTCCCATTTAGTAGATATCATAATAGTGGACTGAGGTGAAGGCCAGGATATCATGATAGTGGACTGAGGTGAAGGCCAGGCTATCATGACCTGAGTGATATCTGTGGACTGAGGTGAAGGCCAAGATATCATGACAGTGGACTGAGGTGAAGGCCAGGCTATCATGACAGTGGACTGAGGTGAAGGCCAGGCTATCATGACAGTGGACTGAGGTGAAGGCCAGGCTATCATGACAGTGGACTGAGGTGAAGGCCAGATATCATGAAGTGGACTGAGGTGAAGGCCAGCTATTATGACAGTGGACTAAGGTGAAGGCCAGGATATAATAATTATAATAATAATCTATATTTGTTTTAAGAAATTACATTTCTTCTACAAATGGTGTTCTTAGAATTTATATACATAAATAAATTAACACAGAAAAATACTTTGAAAAACTATGATTAATAGCTCTAAACTTGTAAATAAGAAAATTAATTGAATATTCTCAAAATTTTAATATAAAAACAAAACAGCAAAATTAAAAAACTTGATTTAAATTTGAAAAAAAAAAAAAGAATAAAATAAATAAAACTTCGTAAGTTTCAAACGAAACTTAATTTCTTGAGGAGAACATTCTATTTAATGTTAAATATATTAGATTAAATTTAAATTTAGAGTTAATATTTAATAAATTAAAGATTTGCTCTCCTGGGGAAAAGGATACTAAAAGGGCACGGTGTGGATTGTAGTAAGGACAGTGATTTATGAAATGAGTCAGGGTATCAGAATTATTAGGACAGTGAGGACAGGTATTGCAAGGATTAAATATATAGGCATGTTTATTGTGGTAAATTTTTGATGTATGATTAGTAGAATAATTAGACAGTCTTATTTGGGATACTAATCTAGCTTTGGAAATGGGAGCTTTCATTTCAAGATAATTCTCGCAGATAGAGGAAAGAGAAGATATATGTCTATATAACGGTGAATATGTGCTATTTATTGCTTTTTCGATATCGGTGCTGAATAAATGGTTATTGAACTTGTGGAGGAGAAACTTGTAGGAACTGGAGAAGTTTGAATGGACCAAAGTCAAGTCTTCAAGAGAGCCTATAACTTGCAGCTGCTGCTTGTATTGTGATACCCAGATATATTGAGGCATATTATGGCGCTTGGAGTCTAGTTCTATTAGGCTCTGAAGACAGGCTCTAGGTAGACAAGTCGAGGCCATATTGGATATTCTGAGCCACATTGACGTCATTTGTTTGAAAATGGTTGAGGATATCGGCAGAATACCACACTCTAGTCTCAGCAGGTAATGAGGAGTGCTCCTTGACAACTGGAGTATAGATTTAAAATAGGATGACTGGATGGATTCCAAATCATTGATGTACCTGGGGCCCCAGACTTCTGCAGCATAGAGAAGAGTCGGTTTAATAGTAGAGTGTAGAAGTTTCACCTTAGTTTCCCAACTATCTGATTTAGACTTTGACAGAATGGCTCGAACTCTTCCCAGGGCGATTTTAGCTTTTGAGCTAAAGTATTGTGAAGTTTTATAAAACTTGCAAGAAGATGTAATAAAACTCCCAAGTAGTTATATTCTTTGATGTATTCTACATTCTTTCTTTTAAATTTAAGAGGTCTAAGAATTCTTGGCCTTGTTGAGCGACTGAATACAACTGCCTTGGTTTTCTCAACATTAACTGTTAAATGATTCAAACGGCAATACTCCTCAAGGGTATTTAAGAGATCCTGGGGAAGGCCAAGATATCATGACAGTGGACTGAGGTGAAGGCCAAGATATCATGATAGTGGACTGAGGTGAAGGCCAGGCAATCATGACAGTGGACTGAGGTGAAGGCCAAGATATCATGACAGTGGACTGAAGGCTGATTGGAAGGTGAAAGATATCATGACAGTGGACTGAGGTGAAGGCCAAGATATCATGATAGTGGACTGAGGTGAAGGCCAAGATATCATGACAGTGGACTGAGGTGAAGGACAAGATATCATGACAGTGGACTGAGGTGAAGGCCAAGATATCATGACTATTCTATTGACTAAAACAAGCATAAACATAGACTCACCTAAAACTAGTATTGACTTATTAGAAGGAAGTTTATTATTGCCTTTAGTTTGGACCTCAGCTAGTATTGTATTCCTGCAACATATTGTTTAATATTAACAAGAAAATATCTTTTTCATAAATAAAATAAAAAATTCTGGCGTGGTGATCCACATGTTGGGCAAATTTCCTTTGGATGCGAGCACTCAAACCCAGAGTACCTGGGTTCAAATCCTAGTAGGAACAGTAATTTTTTACCGTTTTTTTACCTAATATAAGTTTACAACTAGAAAATAATTCTGGCGCGGTGGTCCGCATGTCGGGCGAATTTCCTTTGGATGCGTGTTTCCGTGCTTTTTGCATTATATAAGTTTACAACTACTAAATAAATAATTCCGGCGCGGTGGTCCGCTGTCGGGCGAATTTCATTTAGAATGCGTGTTTCCGTGCTAAACAACCCATTTTTGCTTATGCAAGAACATGCCCATTGCGTGGTTCCGGTTCATGCTTTAGAACCTAAGCAGTTACTCAATTGTCAAGCACTGCTCGTAACTCATTTTGTCTGTATTTTCCAAAGGAAATGCGCATAATCATCCAGTTATACAAAACTATGCCTCTAAAATTAGAAGTACATACTATTATTTGCGCTAGTTTAAAGCATAGATACTTATCTTTAAGCTTAGTCAGTTATCTTAAAAGGTTTTAGCGCATTTCCTTTGGAAAATACAGACAAAATGAGTTACGAGCAGTGCTTGACAATTGAGTAACTGCTTAGGTTCTAAAGCATGAACCGGAACCACGCAATGGGCATGGTTCTTGCATAAGCAAGAAATGGGTTGTTTAGCACGGAAACACGCATTCTAAATGAAATTCGCCCGACAGCGGACCACCGCGCCGGAATTATTTATTTAGTAGTTGTAAACTTATATTAGGTAAAAGAAACGGTAAAAAATTACTGTCCAGACTAGGATTTGAACCCAGGTACTCTGGGTTTGAGTGCTCGCATCCAAAGGAAATTCGCCCAACATGCGGATCACCGCGCCAGAATTATTTTCTAGTTGTAAACTTATATTAAGTAAAAAAAAAAAAAAAAACGATAAAAAATTATCGACCCTTCCAGGATGTGAACCCAGGTACCTTGAGTTTGAGTGGTCGTATTGACTCCGGACCACTGGCATTCGACTCAGAGGCCCAAAAAACATTGAAAACGACACCATACTCGAAATTTAATTTTCAACGACCGTAATTTTGGTTTTCTATAATTTTTGTGGTTTTTTCGACTTTTTGGTAACTTAAAGTAGTCGTATCGACTTCGGACCGGTTTCATTTGATTCAGCGCCCAAAATTACATAGAAAACGACACCCTACTCGAAATTTATTTTTATCGACCTAAATTATGGTTTTTGGTAATTTACAATGGTTTTTTCGACTTTTTGGTCACTTAGAGTGGTCGTATCGCCTTCGGACCGGTTTCATTCGATTCAGCATCTCAAAAAACATAAATATTGACCTTTTTCGCGGCGAAAAATATTAAACCTGAATTTTGCCGATTTTTTGAAAATTTTGCTGACTCAGCAAACCGGGTTAATGACGTCACCAAAACCTGGTTTTCAATAGGGTTCGTGTCCTCCCGAAGGTTGATTTTTGTACCAAGTTTGGTTAAAAAATATTAATCCGTTCGAAAGATAGAGTGTTTACAAGAAAGTGTCTAGAAATACATATATATATAATATATATATATATATATATATATATTATATATATATATATATATATATATATTATATATTATATATAATATATATATATATATATTTAATATATATATATATATAAAATATATAAATATATAAAATCAGCAAAATTCAGGGTTAATATTTTTTGCCGCGAAAAAGGTCAATATTTATGTTTTTTGAGACGCTGAATCGAATGAAACCGGTCCGAAGTCGATACGACCACTCTAAGTGACCTAAAAAATCGAAAAAACCATTGTAAATTACCAAAAACCAAATTTATGTCGATAAAAATAAATTTCGAGTAGGGTGTCGTTTTCTATGTAATTTTGGGCACTGAATCGAATGAAACCGGTCCGAAGACGATACGACCACTTTAAGTTACCAAAAAGTCGAAAAAACCACAAAAAATATAGAAAACCAACATTACGGTCGTTAAAAATTAAATTTCCAGTAGGGTGTCGTTTTCAATGTTTTTTGGGCCTCTGAGTTGAATGGCAGTGGTCCGGAGTCAATACGACCACTCAAACTCAGGGTACCTGGGTTCACATCCTGGAAGGGTCGATAATTTTTTATCGTTTTTTTTTTTTTACTAAATATAAGTTTACAACTAGAAAATAATTCTGGCGCGGTGGTCCGCATGTCGGGCGAATTTCCTTTGGATGCGAGCTCTCAACCCAGAGTACCTGGGTTCAAATCCTAGTAGGGACAATAATTTTTTATCGTTTTTTTTACCTTATATAAGTTTACAACTAAAAATAATTCTGGCGCGGTGGTCCGCATGTCGGGCGAATTTCCTTTGGATGCGTGTTTCCGTGCTTTTTACATTATATAAGTTTACAACTACTAAATAAATAATTCCGGCGCGGTGGTCCGCTGTCGGGCGAATTTCATTTAGAATGCGTGTTTCCGTGCTAAACAACCCATTTCTTGCTTATGCAAGAACCATGCCCATTGCGTGGTTCCGGTTCATGCTTTAGAACCTAAGCAGTTACTCAATTGTCAAGCACTGCTCGTAACTCATTTTGTCTGTATTTTCCAAAGGAAATGCGCTAAAACCTTTAAAAATAACTGACTAAGCTTAAAGATAAGTAACTAATCTTTAAACTAGTGCAAATAATAGTGCGTACTTCTAATTTTAGAGGCATAGTTTTGTACAACAACTGGATGATTATGCGCATTTCCTTTGGAAAATACAGACAAAATGAGTTATGAGCAGTGCTTGACAATTGAGTAACTGCTTAGGTTCTAAAGCATGAACCGGAACCACGCAATGGGCATGGTTCTTGCATAAGCAAGAAATGGGTTGTTTAGCACGGAAACACGCATTCTAAATGAAATTCGCCCGACAGCGGACCACCGCGCCGGAATTATTTATTTAGTAGTTGTTAACTTATATAATGTAAAAAGCACGGAAACACGCATCCAAAGGAAATTTGCCCGACATGCGGACCACCGCGCCAGAATTATTTCCCTTATTGTGCATTTTGATCTGTTTGAGTTTGTTTTGTTTCATTTCAATCTGCTCAATTCATCCAATTATTGCAGAGTTTTAATATGATCTGAGTGCCTATATTTGATGCATGGACATTGAACTATTTTTTAAGCATTTTTTGTTCATTGAGTACAGCACAGGGTCTGTAAACCAAGAGACGTCATTTTTTTGCAAAATGCCATGTATTTCAATAGATGATAGTCTTATGTCATATTATTTCTATAATATAAAACAATGAGCATTTCTGTAGAAGTTTTAAAAAAAATTACTATCAGTTTCTGAATTTTTACAATACAAAACATGAAAATGGCGAACAATTTTTATTACATTAAAATAAAAGACAATATAGAAAACCATCACTTCATTATAATGTAGTTGTCATAACCAATAGGTGTACATCAATTTAAATATATAATTGGTCATTTTTGGAAAGCTACACACCGGTCACCAGCATGTGATTTCTAATTGCTTGCAATAATCGAATCCAAACTTTTAATAATAATAATAATAATAATAATAATAATAATAATAATAATAATAATATATTTACACAAACAGTTACAATATTTACAATTGTTTTGTTCTTATCAAAAACTTATAAATACAAAATTATAACTCACACTCTGTATTTAAAAACTCAGTACTATAAATAATGTTATTTAAAAGATAATTTTCAGGTCAGTTTAGACACCACTGATTCTTAAGAAAAAAAAATCCCTGCTAGAAGGGAGCAGGAAAAAACTATGTAAACAAATCAGGTTATTTTACCCGTATTTTCTTGGCGATGTTTTTTTTACATTTCTTTTGTGTAGTTTTATTTTAAAATTGCATTTTTAAGATTAATTTGAAAGTAGTTTTCAAAGCGATGTAATCAAAAGGAGAACCACAAACAAATTGAATGATTGCCGGGAAGAAGGTTTTTTTCCCTACAGCACTTATAGTAGTAGGGAATTTATTTCTCTTTTTTAAGTGAGAAGTTGGCAGCGGCTTCTCTGATAGGTCAATCCCCAAAATACTTATGACCTTGGGGATTTTTAAACTAAACAATACACTATAAACCATATTTGGTTTATTTACATGGAATTGAATCACCATATAAATGTCTAACATCTTGGCTAAAAGTAGCCCTAGTGGTAAAACAGAAGGGGTCAGGAGTGCGGGACACAGTGGTCTAACTCGCCTGCAATAAGTTCACCTCTGTAGCTCACAGATCAGTTCACCTTGTCCCTCATTTCAGATTAAAATTATTTAAAGGGGCTTTTAACAATCTTGTAAAATTTTCATAGTAATATAAATTATGTGTACAATATTTACTACGTACACACAGCGTATTTAACGGGCAATCATATTGGATACGTATGCAATAGGGTCAACTAACTTCACGGTCGTTACAGCGTATTTGTTTAGTCGATCAAGTGAGATTACGTGATAACTGATCCTGCCAAAACATGGCGTCTATTATTGTGAAGGTTCACTTTTGGTTATAAGGAAGTTTATAACAAAAAAAAATATATTTAATTAAATTGTGATTTCTTTGCATAATAATAAAGTTACACTAAAAAAAATAATATTTCAAAAGTTATTTGATCAAAAACGGTTATATAGAAGTGAAATAAAAGTTAGATGAGAAGGTTATCCGTTAAATACGATCGTCTCTAAAGGTACATACAGCGTATCGGGGGATCCATTTAGATTCCATCTCCCTAGTTCTAGCATATGTGATCGGATCCCCTCCGCATGGTTCATACAGCTAATATTACCATATTGAGAGATCGTATTCTATACGATCCGCGGATCTAGAAGTGTGTGTGAACGTACTAATTGAAAAAGGGGGTACAAGGTAAAAACTAGGGATCAGTGTGGTAGTTGATGCAACTAGCCCCAGCTCAAACCAGAGAGTTGGATCACTGAGTTCTCCGCCCCCACCCCTGCTCAATGAAATTTTACATCACTTTCGGCCAAACTTTTGTCACATCGAAAGTCCACAATTACGTGAGTAAAGTTACTTGTCAATTCTATTCCACTATAGTAGTGACAAGTCTCGCCTGAGACCAGCCAACTGACACAAACTTCACTTTTCCTGATGTTTGTACCAGAGAAAAAAAACCAATTAATTACTAAAAGTATAAGCAAGACACAACTGACCATAAGTTTTCATTAGGGTCCACGGAGTCCTTCTCCTTGGGGATGGCCATAAAGTCCGCCCCCGTCATCTCTACACCACAACTAACTCAACTTTTACGATTCACCTTAGTAATTTTTATAAATTAATATATAACAAAATATGGATAAAAAATCTTTTGTCCAAAAAAATCGCAAATTCCCCACAACTTTAAGGCAACAGTGGTTCAAAATTTCACTAAATAAACTTTTTAACATAAACTGGTCTAAAAACTTTCCTAAAAATTTAAAATTAACAAGACAAAATGTCCCTAAAATTCAGCGCACTGATAACAATATGATAACGATGTGCTTTGATGTGATTACTCAATATTATTGTTTTATTTTGAGATTTGTTGATAAATTGGTTGGATTTTGTAATTACTAGTTATGAAACGTTTAATTATAGTTGATTGCTGCTGTTAGGTCTGAAATGTAGTTTTAAGATACAAAATGCCTCGTAAATATAAACGTTCCAAGCGGACTTGTATTTACTTAGTGTTACGTTTGTTATATTTATGTATTTAATATATTCTACAATTGAATAGAAAAATAATGATAATCAAAATGAAAAAGAGTCGTTATAACAGGAGGTTCGCTGCCGTTTCCTTTCTTTCCAACATATCTCTGGACGGCACTCCGAGAACTGCCGCCTGTGTCAATTTCAACATGAGCGACGACCAGGACGTTCTTAACGAGTCCAAATCTTCTGACGAACAGACCACCAAACTTTTCGCTGCAATGTCTCCGTTTCAGAAGCAAAATTCCGATTCATCAATGATGATGTCATGTGGAGATGCGAACCAGAGCTTCTTGTCCAAGTTCGGCGAACACGACGTTACATCTAGTTTATTCACTACTCCCTTCAGAGAAAGGTGAGATCAACACTTTTTACTAAACTAAGGTGCTTGTAAGGTTGTCACTCCGAGTGGCGCTAATGGATCACTAAACTACCCTAACAGTGAAATAAAATAAACTCTATATACTTGATATCTATCGAGTGACTTTACTCAAGCGTCTCAGACTGTCACTTTGTGTGCCCATGTCAAAAAAGGAATATTCCATAGCAGTGCCGGTCAAGGTAGCAGAGAAAATAGTAAGCTGGTCCGTTATAATTAGCAAAACTTGTGTAATTGCAGTGTGACAGGAAAACTCGAGTACTCAGTAGGGGTTTTGTCCTCCCCAAAGTTGATTTTTATTCTAAGTTTGATTGAAAAAAAGTCCGTTCAAAAGATAGAGTGCTTACAAAAATCTGCTAGAAATACATACATAAATTCACACACACGACACCCATATATATGTATATATATTATTATATATATATATTATATATTATATATATATATAATATATTAAATAATTTAATCCCAACAAAAACACTCCGTGAAAAAATCCAGCCAAGTCTTGCGTAAAAAGATATGATATCATAGTTTACGCCAAGTCTATTCATACGCTGTTTTCATAATCTTAAAAGATATGATGATCATTTAATATCCGCAACATATGCGCTCAAAAGCCTTAACAAATTTAACAGTAAAGAAATTTCTGACTAGGCAAGAACGCAGAGGTAAAATTATTTAATCATGAATTTCTTCCTCAAATAACATTGAAGGTTTTTTAAAAACTAGGTATTACCTATTTATTTATCTATTTTAATGTCGATATTTAGCGCTCTTGCCAAGTCCGCAACATATGCGCTCAAAAGCCTTAAGAAATTTCTGACTTGGCAATATATATATATATATATATATATATATATATATATATATTATATATATATATATATATATATACATTTTTGGTATAAGGAAGCTAATCTGAATCGATTCCCCACTCCCTCTTCCACTTCTGTCATCCTAAAACCTCATAAGCGTGATTTTTATAAGAAAATTTGCTAAAAAACATATTTTGTAAATATTGAACTAATGCTGATAATGAATAAAAAGAAAAATTTAAGTTTAAGACTTTTTTCTCCAATATAAAAATTCTCATACAACTTTTAAATATTGCTTTTAAAATGTCAAAAGGCTAAGAGGTACCATTTATTTTATATCTCTATAATAGTAACGTGATTATTTTGGTTTTGTACAATTGTGAATAGTTATATCCTTGTTGCTAATTTATACAAAAAAAAGTATACTGCTATTACTTTAAAATAAAAATAAGTTTCCTACTGCTGTAAGATATGCTTAAATTGATATTTTAAAAATATCATTTCAGTACTGAAAAGCAATTTATTGTAAAAGGATATTGTTGTTGGTTGCAGAACAAGTACGTGTGGAAGTGATTATGAAAAACATGTGTCTGGACTAAGAAAAAGATTTGCAGTGCAGGAGACCCACGCTGTGTTTAGCAGCAGTGAGTCCATGGGTTCTACTACAGGTACGTAAACCCACGCTGTGTTTAGCAGCAGTGAGTCCATGGTTTCTACTACAGGTACGTAGACCTACACTGTGTTTAGCAGTGTTGGTTGTTTGCTGTGTTATGTCTTGGTTATATTTCGTGCTTTGTACAGTACACTCACTTCTTCATGATGCAATTTTTGATCTGTAGGGGAGAGGGTTTTGAGACTTGTACAGTACATTAAAATTTATATTTTATCATTATACATTTTTATAAAAATTATTGTAGTATCTGAAATTATGTTGGTTTTGTGAAACCCCAGACAGGGGAAGGTAGGTCACAGGGATTAAGGAGCCCATAATGCAATCTTATTGGCCAGTTTGCGGTGTTAGTTACCATATTAAGCACTGTTGCAGAATTTTGTTGTTGCCTCCTAAATCAAGTGGGGCAGGGCTGATATGTTGTTGATGTGTTGCAGGAAGCAGAAAGGAGGTTCCGATGTTAAAGCTGGGAAAGACTCAGAGACTCAAGGGCCAGAGAGTTGTGATTGTGTCACAATGTCAGAAGATACCCATCTCTATTTTTCTATTATACCTTATAACAAGTACAGGTAACCAAGACTCTTTATCCCCTGAAGAAAGAAAAGGTGTTATTAGTTTCCTCTTGTACAGGGAGATATGTGACTCCCTAACTCCCTCTTGTACAGGTAGATGTGTGACTCCTAACTCCCTCTTGTAGAGGGAGATATGTGACTCCTAACTCCCTCTTGTACAGGGAGATATGTGACACTTAACTCCCTTGCCCTGAATCTACTGGGACAAAAGTAATTAGAGGCTTACATATATAGCATGACCTAATAAGGAGTATGGGGGAGGGGGTATAGTCAGGCTCGATGGCAAAATACCTCAATCATGTGTTTTAATTTAATTTATCTTTGAAAACATAGTTTGACATGTAAATAAAAACAAATTAATGTGATTAAACATTTTTTAAATCTAAAAGTTGTAGAGTTTCAAGTAATGAATAAAACAGAGTCTCTCCACTAATGATATATATTTGACATTGCCAGCTTTCAATCTAAACAGAACATCATCAGTGCCTAACCAACAAAGAAAAAAATGTATCTCATAAAATGCTCTAAATAGAAATAACATATTAGAATAAAAGCAATAAAATAAAACGAAAGAAATGCATAATTAAAGTAAAATATGGAAGCAAAATAGAAACATAGACCAAATAAAAGTGGTGTTACAGCGAAACAGCACTTAAACTAAATTAAATTAATTTAAACTTTATTAAAATTTGGCATCACATGCACAAAGCTGGCATTTTTGGCTCATACAAAAGATAACGAACTATTTGTCATATTTCGTATGGTGATAGGAGTTACGTCATTTAGTTAACAAAATTTAGATGATAATTAATGATGTTCCGTGCTGAAAACCCTGATTTCAATGATAATGATGAGCAATTTGAAGAATTTGAAGGTTGGTAACTCTGATGGAAATTTGCGGAACCTTCCCGAAGGTTACTAGATGAGGTTATTGTTGTGTGATATCGAAGCTTAGAATAATACTATATATAGAAGGAGCACTACTGATAACACGAAAGGTGGTTCACTGGTGGTCTACAATGACCACCAGAATTAGTTCAATACTGCCACCCTAACAATATACAATTTTCTTGTAAAAAAGTTGGCAATACTTCTGGTTGCTGAATTATTATGTTTTATTATTAATTAATGATTGATTATTCATCAAATAATAATATGAATATTGGTGCATTAGAATATTTTAAGCATTTTAAATTGTAGTTTAACCATTTTAATTCAAATTATATTAAATTAAAATTCTAACTAACCACTTAGTCCTCGTCAACTAAATATAGATTCTTGTATTCTGTTATCCTTCTGCTATCTAAGACCGGGTTTATTAAATACTCTGCAGGTGTTTAAAGTTATTAATTAGTAGTTAATTAATATATTAGTCATCATGGATATTTGTGACACATATTTAAAATAATGTTTTGTTGTTAAGGTGGTACCTCTACTTATGATCACCAGTCAACTGGCTTTGGTGAATTACATAGTGTTTATGGCCCTGTGTTCCTTCTATATTAGTATTATTTTAAGTATCGAAGCAACATGATTCGATGTGAGTAGATTTTAAGTAGAATAGCAATAAAATGAATAAATGTACTGAGAAATATGATGAGCGATGGCTAAAGATTGGCGGAAAAGAAGAAAAGCTTAAAGAAAGTGTCTGTGTGTGTTTGTGTAAAACCTAAATTCTTGGATGTGCCAAGTCAAGGTAAAATCACTGCTTTATCTTAAAACTACATAAAAACATAAATGAAACATAGAAGAGCTTCACTTCATGTCTAAACAGTAATTGCTCAAGTTATGAAGCATAAACCAGATTGTTAAGCACGGAAACACGCATTCCAAAGGAAATTCACCCGACATGCGGAATTATTTTAATAATAAATAATATAAATATATTTATCATAATTACATAGTTGAAAAACAATGTTTTATCTTGTCAAGCTTTAATCAAACTACATTAGTACAAGAAACAATTAATAGTCTGGAATATTAAAAAAGAGAAACTAAAAGTGATAAAGAGAAGAATATAAAGATAATAATAAATAAATATTACAATCTGAGATAAAAGAAGAGTAAATTTAAATGATTACAATTTTTCTATAAATTCATTAATTGAATATATTATTTCGCATTGTAATAGTTTCTTCAATTCTTTATTGACTTTGTCATGTTTTAAATTTTATTAACCTTAGTAAGAGCGTTAAAAGTTTGATGCCAACATAATAGGGTGAACGATGTGTTTTCATCAGACGGTGTTGAGGTAAGACTAAGTCATCTCTATTTCTAGTCTCATACCTATGCTCAGCATGCTGAAGTTCATCTTTATGTGCATGTGTCCAACTTACTACATCCAGCATATAGAGAGAAGGTAATGGAAGAATTTTGAATTGTTTAAAATATTTTCGGCAGCTAGCTTGAGATCCAACTTTAGCTAAAACACGGATAGCTTTCTTTTGAAGTATAAAAATAGAATTAGATTCTGCACTGCCACCCCATAGTCTGAGTCTATAGAGAAGCTTCGAATGGAAAAATGCATAGTATGCATTGATCATAGTTTTAGAGTCTAAGGATATACCCAGACGTTTAAGGAGATAGATGGCGGAAAAAAGACTGGATGATAAACTGTAGATATGATTGCACCAAGTTAGGCAAGGATCTAAATAAACACCAAGTATTTTTACCGGTTTATCATTTTCACAGGGCCTTTTTAGGCTGAACAGCATCAATTGTGTTTTATCGTCATTAAGAGACTATCTGTTTGCAAGAAACCATTCCTTAGCTTCAGAAAGTGTCCACTCTAAGTCTGAATATAATTGCCTGCGGTCATTACCACTATTATAGTAATTTTTATCGTCAGCGTACCTGGCAGACTTTGATCTAAAATTAGGAAGATCGAAACAATATATTAAAAAAAGTAGAGGGCCTAACACAGATCCTTGTGGAACACCAGCCAGAATATCTTCTAGACTCGAAATATCACCAAGTATAGAAACAACTTGTTTTCTACTGACAGGAAGTCAATAACTCAAGAGGAATACCCCGAATACCAATATGTTCCAGTTTAAGCATTAAGATGGCATGAATTAAGCAATCAAAGGCCTTGGATAAATCACATGAAGCTAGAAGAACCTCTTTTCTTTCTTCAAAAGCTTTGTAAATTTCTTTTGTAACCTTTTCAAGAGTGTCAATAGTACATTTACCAGGTAAAAAACCATATTGATCAGGATGAATCAAGTTGTACTTGTTGAGGAATTCTAGGAGCCTTAAGTTAATTATCTTTTCTACGATTTTTTGAAAATACCGGAACCAAAGAGATAGGCCTATAGTTGTCAACATCAAGAGGCGATCCTTTGTTTTTGAAAAGTGGCGTAACTTTAGATAGTTTAAGGCATTGAGGAAAATAACCTAGCTGGAAAGAGCAGTTTATAAGATCAGCCAAGTGCTTTTTGATTAATGGGCCAATTTCCTTTATTAGATTATTATTCCAAGCATATATGTCATTTGAGTTAGAAGATTTTAATGTACTGATAATTTTCAAAACTTCTTCTGGATCGGTAGGTTGCAGAAAGAAACATTTACTATTAGACTGACTAGAAGGAAGATAATCTTGAGGCATCTTATCTGTATATCCCAGTTTAGAATTTATAGAAGAGGCCACACCGGTGAAAGCTTTATTCAGTTCGTCAGCAGATGGTTTATTATTATTTGATGATTTTTCAGTAAAACCACCTTCTTGCTTAATAAGTTTCCATACCTTACGAGGATTTTTCAGATTATTATTAACATAGTTCTTGCAAGCAGTTTGCCTAACGGATTTAAGTTTTACTTTATAAGTTTTTCTTAAAGATCGGAGTTTTCCTCGTAAGTGATTGGAAGAGACATCTTTTAGTATTGAAGTTAAAGCAATCATTTCTTTTTTTAAGCTGTTTAATTCATCATTATGTAAAATAAATTTTATATCTTTATTGCTTACTTTTTTACTCTTGACTGGACAAACTTGGCACACGGCATTTATAAATTGATTCCAATTAGCTTCACATTCCTCATTAGTGTTTGCAGAGATGCTTAGTTTTTAATATTTTCCATGAAAATCGGTGCCTCGTTCTTATTAAACTTTCGACAGGTAATTAGTTTCTATATTATGTTTAATCTTATTTATCTTAGGTAAATAGCTCCACAAAGCAATATGATCAGAAATTTGAAGAGTATCATGTTTATAGCATTCTTTATTGTTTGACAAGCAAACAAGTTGTCGATACATGTACCACTTTCAGGTAGTTACTGAGTCATATTGTTTATGGAGGCCAAAAGAAACCATTAAATTAATAAATTCTTGGGCTCTCCGGTCCAAGGTGTTTAAAAAAGTCAATGTTAAAATCACCATATATATAAATATGATTACTTAGTTTAGAGGAAAGAGTCACAGCTTTACTATTATAGATATAAAAGATTGGAAACACTGGTTTGGAGCTCGATAAACGCAGAGTATAATAGATTTGCTTTCCACTAGTTTGATTGCAGCTATCTCACAGACAGATTGAACAGACAAAGTTTCAATAGAAGGCAGTGTCTCATAATTACAATAACCATCTCTCAAGTAGATAGCAGCACCCCTCCATTTATATCAGTTCTATTATAACTAGAAGTTAAAGTAAAAGATGGAAAACCATATAAAGTTGATTCTTCTGGTCCAAGCCAGGTTTCAGTGGCACAAAAGACCATGATGTCATCTTCATTGAGCAAATTTGTTCAACAAGTGCAAATTTATTTTTTAATTAAATTTTAATTTAATTTATTTTGTAGTTATAAACTATATAATGTAAAAAAACAAAAAAATTATCCTCCCTACCAGGTTCGAACCCAGGTACCCTGACTTTGATTGCTGGTGTTGACTTTTGACCACTCTCATTCAACTCACAAGCCTAAAAAGCATAGAAAACGACTCCACGCTTGACATGTGTTTTTAGCGGCCATATTTTAGGTTCTCTGGTATTGACCACAGTTTTTTCATTCGATTCAGGGCCCAAAAGTACCTTGAAAATGACACCCTACTCAATGAGAGTGCATGCAGTTGATTGTACACAAGTGATTGCCTCTAACAGGTTGAAAGACATTTGCAAGTATGTTTTATTTTCTGGAGAAACTACTCCGTCTCTTCACAATTGATATTTCAATTTATTTAGTTAACCTGTAACCTCTTTTCCTTTGGAAATCAGCTACCCCTAGGTAGGAGGTTTAAGTAGCGATTTAGCCGTGGTAGCATAAACATCGTAGTTATTAGTTTAGTGTAGTTTAGTGTAGTGAAATTAGTTTTATTGCTGACATTTAAAATTAATTTTTTAAAGAACAATAATTGAATAATGATGACACCTACAAAAAGTGACAAAATCGATGTATTTAACTGTGCCAAGTGTGACAAAGGCCTTACTGGCCAAAATAAAGACATTATTTGTAGGAAATGTGGATTTGGTTTTCATCCACATGTACAGAGTTAGGAAGAGCTGTTACTAATGCTCTCATTGAAGGAAAAACTCCTGGTCTTTCCTGGCAATGTAGCAAATGTGAAGAGGGCTGCACACTAACTGTAGTTGAAAAACTACGAGAATTTAATGTCTTCAATTATAAACAGAATGGTAAGCATGGAAAGTGAGCTGAAAAGCTTAAGAAAAATTATTAGTACCAAAGTAATTAATATAAAACCGGTTGAAGAGACTACATCTCCCGTAGATGCTAGATGCTAAATCAACTGCTAAAAAAGATGACAAAATAAAACGACTCCGGCTGGTTCTGCTTATGGAGAAAATAAAAGCAATAAAAAGCTGTTCTGGCCTCCGTACCACCTCAAAAAATTGACTCAAGTGGCAACACTGAAGATAACAAGAACTCTAAAAAAGAAGAAAAATCAAGTTGTGAGAATAACAGTGATTATAATGAAGTTGAATCCGTAAATTCAAATAATAGCAGTAGTGATGACGAATGGTCTAAAGTGGAAAGAAAAAAGGCAAGGTTTTAAACTCTAAAAGTGTAATCATAGGAACAGAATCAGAAAGTGGATCATCAGAGGTAATTTTTGAAGGCTTACCACCAATAAGTAAACCAGAACCCCGAGCCTGGATTCATGTAAGTAAAGTTAAAAAAAGCACCACTGAAGAAATGATTACATCATTTATCAAGAAAAAATTGCCATCAGCAAAAATTGAATGCTTAATGATAAGTAAAAGTATTGAATACCCTTCTTTTAGAGTCGCTTTAGACTTACAATTCAAGGATGAAGTAATGAAACCCTCCTTTTGGCCTGCACACGTTCAAGTCCGCCGTTTTTTATGGACAAACAGGAAACATGCAAGCCGTTTAAAGAGTCAGCTACTATAAATCTTAAGAAGCACTGTGTTAAAACCAACACTTTAAATGGACTTTACTTAAATGCTCAGAGCATAAGAAACAAGCTGGATGAAATTGAAATTTTATGTAAAGAAAAATCTTTAGACCTGCTATTAATAACAGAACACTGGCTTGATAAAAGTGAAGAAGGTCTTTATGTACCTCATGACTTTATAACTGCTTCTGCTTTCTACAGATGCATATTAAAACATGGTGGAACGTCTATCCTTCTTAATAATAAGTTAAAGTTTAAAAATCTTAACAACGTTACTAAGCACTCATTAGAAAGGCATTGTGAGTTATCAGCTGTGCATTTATTAGAGAAAAACATTGTTATTATTGTTGCGTACCGCACACCCGATAGTGATTTTCAGATTTTTAAACAACAATTAGAATTGGCTTTAGAAGAGTAACCAAAGTTAAAAATAATCCTGAAATTATTCTTGCAGCTGACTTTAACATTGATTGGTTAAATGATAAGAACAAAGATGTCTCTGACTTGAATATATTGTTTAAGAGTTTTGGTATGAAAGAACAGATTAAAGAACCAACACGAGAAAATAGGTGTATTGATAACATTGTTACAAAACACAATTATATATTCATGCTAATGTCATAGAAGAAATATCTGATCATCGAATGATTCTTTTTAGAGTGCCAAATAAAAAATCCACAAGAGTTACATCTTATTATCGACCATTAACAGAAAGAGGAAGATATTATTTTACTTATCTTTTATCTCAAGCTGATTGGAACTACCTGGACAGTGTGTGTGCAACTAGTGATAAATTTAAATTGTTTATAGACAAAATAAGCTATCTATCAACAAGCATTTCCTTTGAAAAAGCTTAAATGTAATAATTCTAAGAAAAGTTACAGTCCATGGATTACTGACTTGGAGGTGGAAATGAAAAAATCACTTCAAAATTGGTATGATATGGGCAAAATAGATAAATCTAGTAAAGAGTGGAGACGTTATAAATGGGAGCAAAAAGTATATAGAAAGCATTTAAAGAGAATAAAGCAAGACTTTAATGAAAATAAAATTAAGAAAGCAGATAACATTAGTAAAGCTACGTGGCAGGTAATCAAGGATGAATGTGGTCAAAATGGTTATAAAAATAGAAGTGATAAAGTAACATCAAAAGAGTTTAATGATTATTTTATAAATATAGCATCATCTGACAAGACGTTTGACAATCGTAAAGCTGTGGAAATTGCTCAGCAATGCTATTCTTCAAAACCAGCAATACAAGACAATATATTTTTCCTTCAACCTGTAACAGAAAGCAACATAATTAAGATTGTTTTAGACATGAAAAAGTCACTGGCGAAAGACTGTTATGGCTTAACTAATAGTCTAGTAAAAGAAAATCTTATTTATATCAAAACACCACTGACGGCTTTAATAAATAGTTGCTTAAAAGAGGGAATTTTCCCTAACTGTTTAAAAGTAACTAAAGTAACCCCCATGTTTAAAAAAGGAAATGAAGACTTACCTGATAGTTACCGTCCTCTCAGCATTACTCCTATACTTGGGAAGATTCTAGAAGCAGCTGTGAAGATCCAGTTAGTTCAATACCTGGAAACAAATAAATTATTAGTACCTACACAGTATGGATACAGGAGAGGAAGGTCTACTATTGAAGCTATACTTAAAGTAGTAGAATCAGCGCTTGAAGGATTAGAGAGTGGTGAACATACTCTGCTTACTTGCTGTGATTTATCAAAAGCTTTTGATAGAGTATGTATTTCAACTCTACTTAAAAAATGTGAACTTCTAAACATCAAAGGAAACGCTTATTCGTTACTCAAAGAATTCCTTTCACATAGGGTGCAATACGTAGAACACAACAATGTATGTTCAGAACATAAATTAATTAATAAAGGGGTTCCACAGGGATCCATTTTAGGCCCTATTCTTTACCTTCTAAGCACGAATGATATGCCAATGTTCATGGACCTAACTAATACAGAAAAGATAATAGAAGACTTACCTACCTTTGCAGATGATTCCAACCTGACTCACCGCCATTCTGACGAAACTAAGCTGAAAAAAATAGGAGATCAAAGATTAAGTAAAATGGAATATTGGTTTAGTAGCAATGACTTTATACTAAATAAAGATAAAACACAGTCATTAATCATAAGTCTCCGACTTGATTACAAACAACAACCAGTAAAATTTCTGGGAGTCACTATTGACGGTAAATTAAATTGGAAAGACCATGTCACAACAATGACTAAAAGTATTGCTAGGTACTTATTTGTTTTTAGAAAGTTAAAAGACTCGTTACCAGAAGAAACTCTTGTGCTCGTCTACAAATCTCTTGTTCAGAGCAGGTTAAATTATGCTATTATTGCCTGGGGACACGTCAATTTAGATCCATTGCTTATTTATCAAAAAAGATAATTAGAAGAATAACAGGAGCCAAACCTGGTTCACACTGTCAATCTTCATTTAAGAGACTGGCAATATGACTGTCATAAATCTTTTTATTTTTAATTCTGTGCTCTTTATTAAAAGAACTTAAATAAATTTAAAACCAATAGTGATTATCATAGATATAATACAAAGAATAAAAATGTACTTACAATACCAACTCATAGACTTAAGAAGTCAGAAGTGGGTCATAGTGTATTGGGGGTAAAACTTTTAATCATTTAGATGTAAAAAATTCAAGAGTTGCCAATAGATCATTTCAAAAAAGCCGTAAAAAAAAGCCTTGACAGAGCAGCCTTTTTATAGTATTAATGAGTACTTCTCTAATAAAATTATGTTTGAGTAATTTATGTTACTTCTAATTTTTGTATATTTGACGATTTGCCATTGTACTTGTATTAGTATTTATGGCAAATAAAGATTTATTTATTTTTTATTTAAGCTCCAGATAGTTTTCTAACCTGACTTGACTGCCTTATAACATATTGCTTTACTATTGCAGAGGGGAACTGAAGGGAGGGGGAGTGACTCGACGCAGGAACCCCTCGAGCGCTCGTCCTCTATCTGCCATCAATGACACCCTGGACCCTTGGGCCCTGCTCGGCATCGAGAAGTCTCACGAGGGACAAGTGAGTACTAGCATAGCATAAAACTGTGATTATGAGAAATAAAACAAAAAGAAACAACTTACATTCATATGATTTTATTTTTACTTCTTTAACTTCTGTAATTCTTGCACAACTTTATATTTTCTTTCTGTTTAATCGTGATATTTAGTAAATTTCAAAATTTGATAAATCAATCATTGACGTATTTCTATTGTTTTAATCAAAGGTTATGCGGATTTTTAAACCACTTTTAGTTTCGTAACCTTCCTTTATTACATTGAATTTTTTCATCTTATTCACAAAATATTTTTAAAAACTAAAATTTGTTAAAGACATATAAACATAAAATAATGTACCTAAATTTGTTTGTTTTATTCAATGTTTTTTTTTTATATTTTTGTATTCAATGTTATAACTTTAGAAATCTACAGTTTAAAATTTACTAAGCAGTTACGTTTGGAATTGGGGATACCTCTGAGTGTTTGTTAGTTTCCCCCCGTTTCCAGTGTTGCCGACGCCATCGTTTTAATTTTAATGGATTAAAATTACCTATATCGACATTATTTTAAAGAAGACTTATCATTTACCTAATAGATTAAAAAAATGTAGCCTACTGAACTTGTCTGGGAAAAATTGTTATGCATGTTGAGAAGACCGAATGCTGACCTCTCTCCTCTTCTAAGCACACTTTATCTCATTCTTACTTAAAAAGATTCTTTGAGTTTAATTAAAACTACATAAATCAAATAAACAGGTTTAATATTAATTAAACCTATATGTAATATTATATTACATGTATTAAAATATATTTTTCCTACATCGTTTATGACGATGATGATTGTAAAGGGTAAGAGCTCAATGAATTTAATCATGTATTAATGATATGATATATAAGTCTTTGTCTTATTTTTAAATACGTACATATTGTTTTAAAATGGTTTACTATTTCATTGATACTTAAAGTAACTAAGGTCAGATCATTTTCATTTTAATTTGATACATATTGTGATGTATTTGTATTCACACAGTTTATTTTATTTTTTTTAAATAAATAAAATATATAAATTAAATAACGTTACGGCCAGGATAAGTATTTACTAAGATTCCTTGTAGCCAAACGTTACATGGTTGCCCGCCATCTACGATTAGGATCAAATCACCATTTTTTAAATGATCGGAAGATTTATGTCATTGGTGGCGTTTTGTTAACTCAGGTAGGTATTCCCTTAACCATTTTTTCCTAAATTGTCTGCTAAGGCTTGGGCGATTTTCCATTGGTTCCGCAGACATGGTCCTTGTTGCGGCACAAAGGGTAGGTTTGTACATTCTCTGCCTGAGTAGAGTAATAAGTGGTTTGAAGTGAGCGAATTTAAATCATTAAAATTTACAGATACGTGTGTCAAAGGTCGGTTGTTTAATATTTCCGCTTACACAGTAATGTGTATAGAGTCTCTTTTTTCGATAATTGGTCTTTCAAGGCGTTCTGAAGTGAGGATTTATTACTATTCACCAGACACTCCCAACAGGCTCCATAATTAGGGGAGTGGGGGGGGGGAAATGTCACTAGATTCCTCTTGGTGAAATTTTCATAGGTCCCATTCTTGTTGAGTTTCTCGTAGCTCTGCTCCTTTGTCCGATTAAATTTGCTTGGGATTTCCGACCACACCTTATGGCCATTCTCGCTGACGCCGTGTTTAACCAACTGGTCAGTCAAACAAGTAAAAATAAGAACATGTATTTTCTCATGTTGTTTTCCCATCGACACCGTTATTGGTCCAAAGTACCCATATACGAAAACGGAGGTACTTTTCATTTATTTATTATAAGCTTGTGATTGCCTTATTTTCTAAGGCCTCACAATATTGAATTCATGAATACAAATTAAAACAAAAAAAAATACAATTAATAAAAATTATATAAGATTTTATTAAGTTTAAAAGGTACCGGTTTACAATTTTTCAGGATACACTATACTGTAATTTAGAAAGTCATTGACACAGTAATAAATTTCTTTAATTACTTTAATAAACTTTTTAAAGGAATCCATGGGAAGATCTACAATACTAGTAGGCAGCTTATTAAAACATTTGATTCTATTCTCCGACGGTGATTGGCTTGACTTACTAAGTCTGGAGAATGGCATATTTACATTTGTATAAATTCTAGTTTGAATAACCATGATTTTTATTATTATTTAATTTATTGTGTCTATTCTTCATGTATACTAAAACTGAAAAATGTATGCTGAATAAAAGCATTAAAATTTTATTTTCTTTTGGCACAATGTGCATCATATTAGACTTGGTAATAATTCTAATGGCTTTTTTTTACCATTTTATTGCACTTGGAGCAGCTAATGCCCTATTCTCTGAGGCCATATAATAATTGTGAGTGGAAATGAGCATAGTAAGCCAGCTTGCAGGTTTTAAAGTCAACACAGTAGTGCTTAGCTTTTGAAGCATAAACAAATCAGAATTGAGTTTACTACTTACATCATTGATATGGATTTTTTCAATCTAAAGAACGATCAATTAATAGCCCTAGGATTTTAATTGACTGTTTATTATTTTCACTATTCTTTAAGGTTTGGGTTATCAATTGATTCTTATCTTTATTTAAAGTTAATTTGTTAGCAATAAACTAAGTTTGAGCTACAGTAACATTATATTCCATATTTGGTTTATTTACTGTGGGATCAGCTCTTTTACTAAATATGTGGAATCGTCTGTAAACCTAAGACTCACATTACCGTTATCGGGGAGGTCGTTAACATGAATTATAAATAAATAGTTTCCCCTATAGAACTAGTTCCTCCATTGAAAAGGGTAATTTGAGTTCTATGTCTCAGATAAGAATCAATTAAAGCCAAATTAGTTCCTCTGATGCCATAGTGATATAATATCTTGTATCACTACTTACTTTGGCATTTTGAGCCTTACCATTGCAGCACTTAGAGCATTTATGGTAGAGAGTTGAAACTTGGTAAAAAATCAATCTTTAAATTTAGTTGTGCTATTTGGTAAATAATGTTTTCACATCAATAACCAGCAATAATTTCTAAAATTCATACAACGCGGAAAAATTTTGATCCATTCAATCGAAAATCAGTTGGACACATGTAGAAATATTCAAAAGATTAATAAACTAAAAATACCCGGCTAAACTTAAAACCCCGGCCGGGATTCGAACCGAATACCTCCGCTCCGTGATATCGCCTTACTTAGCCAAGGAAGCTTACGAATGCAAGGTGGT
Source organism: Microvelia longipes (assembly GCA_018340805.1). Classification (NCBI taxonomy): domain Eukaryota; kingdom Metazoa; phylum Arthropoda; class Insecta; order Hemiptera; family Veliidae; genus Microvelia; species Microvelia longipes. The sequence continues at coordinate 73,164 of JACMZG010001863.1, forward strand.
TATAATTTATACATAAACTCACAAAACAACATTCTCTTGGTTAACGATAAAACACCAGTTATTTTATTTCAAACATGTCTAAATGAAAATTGTTGTATTAAATCTCGATGAATGTATCCTGAGGAATAATTTCTGAAAAAATTATTTCAAAACATTTCTTTTTTACGTAGTAGTGCTCTAATTTGTTAGTATTATAATAAAAGTTGTCTATACTGATTCCTGCAAAGACGTCACCGCTGGACTATAACCTAACATGTCAAAAAAATTTGGTTCCATTCATAAAAACCCTCCAATTGAATCACCTTATAAACTCTATCAGCTTGTTACTCCCCGGCATATTTTCTTTTCAACATCAGTGTTGCCAAATTAATAACTGCCTTTATTTCCGTTTTTTAGCTGCCAGATCAGCTTAAATTTTACTCTTAACTTTCTATCAGCTGTTCAGATTCGTTAATTACCACTTCATTTCATTAAACTACCTGTGGATTCCAGAATTACCGGCTTTTGCATCTGTGTCTTTCGTTTTTGCGGTTTTAGCCAATTATTCGTCTTTCAATTGATTTCTGTTACTTTTGGACTAATCTGTGATTCGAAAAAAATTTTGTGAACAGTGCTGAAGCAGTTTTTTGAACTTAAATGTTTTGATCCAACTATTGGGTAACCTGATTTGGTTAGCGATCGCCTTATTTTAAAGCTGTATTGTCTCATATTTTTACGTCTTTTACGTCCCTATCATCAGTGGACGAGTCACGAACCCGGTTGTGGAGGTTTTGATATCAAGCAACTTAAGACCTGGTTGTCCAAACAGACCAGCTTTATAGAAGACCTCTCGAACTTTAGCGTTAAATATAATAATTTTTAAAACTACACATATAATACACTTCCACTTATGTATTTGTTCTGCCTTAATTAAATTTGAGTACTAACCCCAGTAAACCAGTATTGTTATTTTTCCCATTTACCCACTTTTTATTTTGCTCATTTGTCTGGTCTAGTCAATTTAAGACTGCTTACCAAGCTCAGTTGAGCCTCTACTTAACAGTTATCATTGTGATAGGTGTTGTTATCATTGACTGTTATGATAACTGTCATCAGGCAGCAGCTAGTTCACTTCCAAATCGGCTGATACCGATACCCTTCAACATTAATAAACTAGTAGATAAATTGTATCATGAAGTTTTGTGTTGTGTAGGAGATATCGTATGGAGGACTACTGGCTCCTTCGAGGAACATCCGAGGATTGGATGTCTTTGACCTCACTGTCAAGCACCCTCCTGTCTTAAGGCAAGTATCCCTGCTTGTATTGCCTAACCCGCTGAAGAAATGTTTTTTGAAAACTTTTTATTGAGAAAAAGCATTATTTTTCTTTGTTTGGTCTTCCATAGGGACAGGGAACAATTATGATGGGATTACTTTTTGACCACAAGAAACAAAACAATATAT
>JACMZG010001863.1:75524-158024 GCA_018340805.1 Microvelia longipes
ACAGTAATGAACCAAGTAAAACGAATTAATTTATTTTCAAGTAATTTTGAAATCTATTAAGAAAACAAGAAAACGTTTTTTATTGAAGAAAGAAATAAGTAAATGAAATTTCTGTAAAAACTAAAACAAGCTAAACTCTTTAAATACTTAAATTTAGATACAACATAAATTGTTTTATTATTTAAATTTCCAAGTCCTGCTTTTTAAGAAAAAAGTCAAGCATCGTTTTTCTTTTAAAAATCTACACAGGGAATACAATTTATACTAAAGTTTTCCCCTGTATTTAAACAACAGTTTTCCTGCATAAACATCAATTTTTTTAAATGAGTAGAAGAAATTGTTTTTTTACAATCCCTAATTTTTGGAATTTACAAGTAAAAATTATACAAGTTTAATAATTCCACAACGATCCTAACTAATAAAGTACTCCCCATTGTATTACTATTAGTAGGCAAACAGCAAAATTTATAGTAAATTTCGACATAAAATCTCTAATCTCTTTAAAAGAACGAGATAAAAATCGTATCATCTTCCCTTATAAAAAGTACATAAATAATAATGTTGGGTGAAATATTCACGAAAAATTAAATAGAGTAATTAATCAATAAGTTAATTAATTTTCTTTTCCTTCATCCCTTATTTGAATTTGATTTTTCTTAAAAATCAACTTTCCTTGCACTCATATAAAATTTTGTATTTTAAATAATATAATTATTAACTTTTTCCAAAAAAAAAATATGGTCGACTATCAAAATCAGTTAAAGAGAGGAAACTTTTCAACCAGATACAGCTTAACGATAATTAAAATTTTAATAATTAAATAAAAGGAAAGTTTAAAGAGGAAATTATGGAAAGTTTATTATTAGAGAGATTTCATAAATATGGAAACAACCTGTTAGAGAGGAAATTTGAAATTAATTTTCACTTTCTATTTTCCAGAGGAAGTAATCGGCAATAAAGTTAAAGTATTAAACGTTGAAAATGGAAAATAATTTTATCGATAAGTCTTCAGTGAATGTTTAAAATGAATATTATAAATGTTACTTAGTTTTTTGACATAAAATTATTTTAAAATTTTTATGAAACATTTGGTAGGCGGTAAGTTAGAGATATTAATTTTCATATAAATGAACTCGTAACTGTTTGACTGGGAGCACAGGAAAGTCTATAAATAATTGTTCAGTAGAATATACTCCTGGCTTCTTGAGAATAGTTATACTTATACTTCATACTTTATATACTTTATACTTCTTACTCTATAAATCTATTAAAACGGTACTATTTTGACTTACTATGAACAGTTAAAACATGGGTCTGTGTTATGTCCGAATTCCTCTGAGCGTGACAGGTATAGTTGCCAGCATGAAGAAGCTGAATCCTTGTCAGGTAGAGCGAACCGTCAGCAAAAACCCTGACGTCATCATCAGCAAGAAGTGCCAAGTCAGCACGATTCCTCCTCCATACCAGGGGTGGTGGAGGACTCCCAACTACGTCACACTTGATCTCAACGTTGTCACCTACTCGAGCGCTTAGATGATTCACTTCTAACTCCTTATCTAATGAGACAACTGATAAACCTGAAATCAAAATTATTTATAATAATTTAATAAAAGTCAACGGACGGTAAATGCCATCATCAGTAATCATAATCATTTAGCACCTCTAGTTAGGTAATTGTTTATATAAAGTAAGGATGGGTGTAGTGAATCTAATGTGGCAAAGAAAAGTCCGTGGAACCCGAATTTTAATTTTACGAAAGACATGTTTTTTAAAAATCTAAATAAAAAACCATCTTATGGAGTATTTGCATTTTGTATAAAATGATTAAATGTGTTTTAAAAATATATTAAGCTGTAAAAAAAATAATTAATTTAATTTTGAATAGTCCAAATATGCATTTAAAGAAGAAAAGAGGGGGAATGGGTGAGAGAGTGGGGTGAAAACAGAACGTTCTAAAGGTGTGGTCGTTTAAGGTACAGATGGGAGTTTCAGTTAGAAATAATTTAAGGTCAACAGTTGCTTACAGTTCAATAGAATGTAAAGATGACTGAAACAAAATAATTCCGTGTTCCAGGTAATACAATGCCTAAGGAACGTGATGACTACAGCTGTCAGTATCATCTTGTTGACAGTATAAAATAAACTCTTATGAGTGTTGCTCTAGTGAATATTGTACTACACGGCGGTATTCTTACGTCTGACGTAACACAAGCAGTTGAGGCAAAAACCGTTAGTATTGTCTGACATATTAATTTATAGTACATAAAAGGGAAAGAAGAAGCAGTTGACGCCGTTTTTCCGCCAAAAGAACATGTTTACATATATTTAAAGTATAAGTATAAGTTTTTTTCATTCTAATATTTTACAAGGTGTTCTTTAATATGACGTATTTAATGCAATAAAAACAATTGTTCAAATACTCTATTAAGTTGAAATTAGGCATAAGTGTGTCATTTTATGAAATAAAGAAGTAAGCTAAATTGTATTTAATTTTCAGTTTGTATTTTAAAGGAGGTTTGTCGCATCATAATGTCAAGCAGCATCGAGCACTCATTTTGAGGATAAGCAAATCAAACCCGACAAAGTAAGAAAAAATTACGAGGTGCCCCGAATCCGATTTTTTATCTTTGTTTTATAAATTTTGATGCACATTTAAAAAATTTTATGAAATGAAACTTATAATAAATAAAAACATGTTATTTATAATGAACAATTTTCATGTTTCATATGAAGTCCTGCAGTGACGTCATTGAAGGTTTTATTTTACTCAACCATAAAATAAAACTAAAACAATTTTAAATAGCAGAATAATAAAACGACAGATGTTTTCAAGAATAATTCATCTGTGTAAATACCTACGCCAACTCATAATCGACCAACTCTAAATCGTAGGAGGTAAAGTAAATATTAAATGAACCGTCACGACGCTTCCACTCAGCAACGAAAAAGTTGTGTTTCATAAAGTAAGCAGTAATTTCCTCTTTAAAATTTTGCTAAAACATAAACTCTTTTTGATAGCGAGAAGACAAAGAAAAACGGTTTTGAAAATCTATTCAAAATAATCAATAAAAACATTTAATCAACTGATGTAAAAGGCTTTTAAACGATTTAGCTATCACGTTTTAAAACAGCGTTTTTATATTTTACTTTTTTTCAGCTCGATTTTAATAACAGGACTGTTTCCCTTTCCCCTTATCATACAACATTATTTTGTTATTTCGTTTTTATCTCCAATATTCCGGTTAAACACTCTAGGAAAAAGTTTTTCCGATATTACTCTGGTTGGGGGAAAAATGTAATAAAAAAGATAATAAACGGAGAAAAATGTTTAATAATTTTTACGACCGAAACGAAACTTCGCCTTCATCCCGACCAAATATAGGTATGAAAGTCATAGATAATGATCATCATTAGAGAAAGCTCTGTATTTGGATAAAAGCCACTCTATTCTGTGTTAAATATTCATCAGTTATTCTTCTTCTTTCTTTTATTGATCTATGTGTATTGTAATGGAGTATTAGGGTTTAGAATAAAAGCAGAAAACAATAATAATAGATAACGTCCACTAAATATTTTATTTATTATATTTTATCCTTATTCATAACGTGTGTATATAGAGATAATATTGCGTTAGCACTGAAATAATAACTGGGATTGTAACTGAATTACCGATTTCCGGTAATAAATAATAATAAATGTTGAATATTTAAATGTTAATATTAAAAGACTGTATTTGATACCAGATAAACTGGTACAGCCTGACTCAATAATTAGATAAACTATTAAAATACCAATATGGCTTAAAGTATGTTTGTTTAGTTTTATACTTGGATTATTTTTATTCTTAACTACGTTATTCAATTTGAAAAATTTAATATTCTTAATTTCATTTTCATATTTGTAATATCAACTTACGACTTATCTTTTTGTTGATTTATTTTATTTTCAATTCAATTTTTTTCTATAATAATCTGAAGTTATCATATTTTTGTTAATTTTTTACTTTTTTTCTTAATTCATTTTTATGTGCACTTATTATTCTTTATCTTTATTTTTTGTATTTTGTATTGGTTTATACCGTTTATTATAATAAATAAATAAATAAAAAATGCATTTATTTACAGAATACAAAATAAACATGCAAATTAATATAAATTAGTATTTTAGTTATTTACAATAATTCTACTATTAGAGCAACTATCTAACTTATTATTGGAGCGCGAATAAACATTTGTGGTTGTGCACGGCTTAAGTTTTCTTTCTTGATGTTTTTATTTTATTTAAATAGTTTAATTTTTTTACGCTTAAACCCGTAGGGTCATTTTAGCGTTTTCTCTTCACTTAAATCTCACTCAATTAATCCATCCCAGAGTTTTTACAGACCAAATTATCAAGGAAACAAACCCTCCGTACATGGTGGCACATATGACTAGTTCTCAGTGTGTCTAGTTTATCTAGCCCTTAGAATAATACTTATATAGAAGGAGCACAGGACCGTAAACACAATGTAATTCTACTGATAACACGAAAGCCATAGAGATATATTACTAGAGGGGCCCTATTGGTTGAATTTTGAAACATCGAAAAAGTAACCTGACCACATTCGATTATCATTATTATCAAATAAACATAACAAAAAAACAGTAAATTATATAGTAGAATGTTTAAAATACAAATCACGACACAAACAATTTGCGGAAAGCCGAAAACAATTAATTAATTATAACCTTAACTCCCTCTTAGAGGAGGTTTCAATGAGGTTACACAGAGCACCTGAGAGCCCCACTAAAAATGTTTCAGGCCTCTCAATGTATTAAGATAGGCTATGCCCCCTCTAGTATATATCTCTCTATGACGAAAGCCGGTTGACTGGTGCACTTAAGTAATGCTGCCAACCTGACAACAAAACATTACTATAAATATGTGTCATAAATATCTATAAATGAAGAAAGATTGTAACAAATATTATAACTTAAAACACCTATTGAATATTTAATAAAACCGGTCTTAGATGGCAAAAGAGTGGCGGAATACAAGACTCTACATTTAGTTGATGAGGACTACCCTTTAATATAATTTTGAATATTTTTAATGTCGATATTTAGCAGCTCTTGCCAAGTCCGCAACATATGCGCTCAAAAGCCTTAAGAAATTTCTGACTTGGCAAATTATATATATATAATATATATATATATATATATATATATATATATATATATATATATTATATACATTTTTGGTATAAGGAACTAATCTGAATCGATTCCCCCACTCCCTCTCTCCACTTCTGTCATCCTAACAACCTCATAAGCGTGATTTTTATAAAGAAAATTTGCTAAAAAACATATTTTGTAAATATTGAACTAATGCTGATAATGAATAAAAAGAAAAATTTAAGTTTAAGACTTTTTTCTCCAATATAAAAATTCTCATACAACTTTTAAATATTGCTTTTAAAATGTCAAAAGGCTAAGAGGTACCATTTATTTTATATCTCTATAATAGTAACGTGATTATTTTGTTTTGTAACATTGTTGAATAGTTATATCCTTGTTGCTAATTTATACAAAAAAAGTATACTGCTATTACTTTAAAATAAAAATAAGTTTCCTACTGCTGTAAGATATGCTTAAATTGATATTTTAAAAATATCATTTCAGTACTGAAAAAGCAATTTTATTGTAAAAGGATATTGTTGTTGGTTGCAGAACAAGTACGTGTGGAAGTGATTATGAAAAACATGTGTCTGGACTAAGAAAAAGATTTGCAGTGCAGGAGACCCCACGCTGTGTTTAGCAGCAGTGAGTCCATGGGTTCTACTACAGGTACGTAAACCCACGCTGTGTTTAGCAGCAGTGAGTCCATGGTTTCTACTACAGGTACGTAGACCTACACTGTGTTTAGCAGTGTTGGTTGTTTGCTGTGTTATGTCTTGGTTATATTTCGTGCTTTGTACAGTACACTCACTTCTTCATGATGCAATTTTTGATCTGTAGGGGAGAGGGTTTTGAGACTTGTACAGTACATTAAAATTTATATTTTATCATTATACATTTTTATAAAAATTATTGTAGTATCTGAAATTATGTTGGTTTTGTGAAACCCCAGACAGGGGAAGGTAGGTCACAGGGATTAAGGAGCCCATAATGCAATCTTATTGGCCAGTTTGCGGTGTTAGTTACCATATTAAGCACTGTTGCAGAATTTTGTTGTTGCCTCCTAAATCAAGTGGGGCAGGGCTGATATGTTGTTGATGTGTTGCAGGAAGCAGAAAGGAGGTTCCGATGTTAAAGCTGGGAAAGACTCAGAGACTCAAGGGCCAGAGAGTTGTGATTGTGTCACAATGTCAGAAGATACCCATCTCTATATTTTCTATTATACCTTATAACAAGTACAGGTAACCAAGACTCTTTATCCCCTGAAGAAAGAAAAGGTGTTATTAGTTTCCTCTTGTACAGGGAGATATGTGACTCCCTAACTCCCTCTTGTACAGGTAGATGTGTGACTCCTAACTCCCTCTTGTAGAGGGAGATATGTGACTCCTAACTCCCTCTTGTACAGGGAGATATGTGACACTTAACTCCCTTGCCCTGAATCTACTGGGACAAAAGTAATTAGAGGCTTACATATATAGCATGACCTAATAAGGAGTATGGGGGAGGGGGTATAGTCAGGCTCGATGGCAAAATACCTCATATCATGTGTTTTAATTTAATTTATCTTTGAAAACATAGTTTGACATGTAAAATAAAAACAAATTAAATGTGATTAAAACATTTTTTAAATCTAAAAGAGTTGTAGAGTTTCAAGTAATGAAATAAAACAGAGTCTCTCCACTAATGATATATATTTGACATTGCCAGCTTTCAATCTAAACAGAACATCATCAGTGCCTAACCAACAAAGAAAAAAATGTATCTCATAAAATGCTCTAAATAGAAATAACATATTAGAATAAAAGCAATAAAATAAAACGAAAGAAATGCATAATTAAAGTAAAATATGGAAGCAAAATAGAAACATAGACCAAATAAAAGTGGTGTTACAGCGAAACAGCACTTAAACTAAATTAAATTAATTTAAACTTTATTAAAATTTGGCATCACATGCACAAAGCTGGCATTTTTGGCTCATACAAAAGATAACGAACTATTTTGTCATATTTCGTATGGTGATAGGGAGTTACGTCATTTAGTTAACAAAATTTAGATGATAATTAATGATGTTCCGTGCTGAAAACCCTGATTTCAATGATAATGATGAGCAATTTGAAGAATTTGAAGGTTGGTAACTCTGATGGAAATTTGCGGAACCTTCCCGAAGGTTACTAGATGAGGTTATTGTTGTGTGATATCGAAGCTTAGAATAATACTATATATAGAAGGAGCACTACTGATAACACGAAAGGTGGTTCACTGGTGGTCTACAATGACCACCAGAATTAGTTCAATACTGCCACCCTAACAATATACAATTTTCTTGTAAAAAAGTTGGCAATACTTCTGGTTGCTGAATTATTATGTTTTATTATTAATTAATGATTGATTATTCATCAAATAATAATATGAATATTGGTGCATTAGAATATTTTAAGCATTTTAAATTGTAGTTTAACCATTTTAATTCAAATTATATTAAATTAAAATTCTAACTAACCACTTAGTCCTCGTCAACTAAATATAGATTCTTGTATTCTGTTATCCTTCTGCTATCTAAGACCGGGTTTATTAAATACTCTGCAGGTGTTTAAAGTTATTAATTAGTAGTTAATTAATATATTAGTCATCATGGATATTTGTGACACATATTTAAAATAATGTTTTTGTTGTTAAGGTGGTACCTCTACTTATGATCACCAGTCAACTGGCTTTGGTGAATTACATAGTGTTTATGGCCCTGTGTTCCTTCTATATTAGTATTATTTTAAGTATCGAAGCAACATGATTCGATGTGAGTAGATTTTAAGTAGAATAGCAATAAAATGAATAAATGTACTGAGAAATATGATGAGCGATGGCTAAAGATGTGGCGGAAAAGAAGAAAAGCTTAAAAGAAAGTGTCTGTGTGTGTTTGTGTAAAACCTAAATTCTTGGATGTGCCAAGTCAAGGTAAAATCACTGCTTTATCTTAAACTACATAAAAACATAAATGAACATAGAAGAGCTTCACTTCATGTCTAAACAGTAATTGCTCAAGTTATGAAGCATAAAACCAGATTGTTAAGCACGGAAACACGCATTCCAAAGAAATTCACCCGACATGCGGAATTATTTTTAATAATAATAATAATATAATAATATATTTATCAATAATTACATAGTTGAAAAACAATGTTTTATCTTGTCAAGCTTTAATCAAACTACATTAGTACAAGAAACAATTAAATAGTCTGGAATATTAAAAAAGAGAACTAAAAGTGATAAAGAAGAAGAATATAAAGATAATAATTAAATAAATATTACAATCTGAGATAAAAGAAGAGTAAATTTAAATGATTACAATTTTTCTATAAATTCATTAATTGAATATATTATTTCGCATTGTAATAGTTTCTTCAATTCTTTATTGACTTTGTCATGTTTTAAATTTTTATTAACCTTAGTAAGAGCGTTATAAAGTTTGATGCCAACATAATAGGGTGAACGATGTGTTTTCATCAGACGGTGTTGAGGTAAGACTAAGTCATCTCTATTTCTAGTCTCATACCTATGCTCAGCATGCTGAAGTTCATCTTTATGTGCATGTGTCCAACTTACTACATCCAGCATATAAGAGAAGGTAATGGAAGAATTTTGAATTGTTTAAAATATTTTCGGGCAGCTAGCTGAGATCCAACTTTAGCTAAAACACGGATAGCTTTCTTTTGAAGTATAAAAAGAATTAGATTCTGCACTGCCACCCCATAGTCTGAGTCTATAGAGAAGCTTCGAATGGAAAAATGCATAGTATGCATTGATCATAGTTTTAGAGTCTAAGGATATACCCAGACGTTTAAGGAGATAGATGGCGAAGAAAGACTGGATGATAAACTGTAGATATGATTGCACCAAGTTAGGCAAGGATCTAAATAAACCAAGTATTTTACCGGTTTATCATTTTCACAGGGCCTTTTTAGGCTGAACAGCATCAATTGTGTTTTATCGTCATTAAGAGACAATCTGTTTGCAAGAAACCATTCCTTAGCTTCAGAAAGTGTCCACTCTAAGTCTGAATATAATTGCCTGCGGTCATTACCACTATTATAGTAATTTTTATCGTCAGCGTACCTGGCAGACTTTGATCTAAAATTAGGAAGATCGAAACAATATATTAAAAAAAGTAGAGGGCCTAACACAGATCCTTGTGGAACACCAGCCAGAATATCTTCTAGACTCGAAATATCACCAAGTATAGAAACAACTTGTTTTCTACCTGACAGGAAAGACGTCAATAACTCAAGAGGAATACCCCGAATACCAATATGTTCCAGTTTAAGCATTAAGATGGCATGAATTAAGCAATCAAAGGCCTTGGATAAATCACATGAAGCTAGAAGAACCTCTTTTCTTTCTTCAAATGCTTTGTAAATTTCTTTTGTAACCTTTTCAAGAGTGTCAATAGTACATTTACCAGGTAAAAAACCATATTGATCAGGATGAATCAAGTTGTACTTGTTGAGGAATTCTAGGAGCCTTAAGTTAATTATCTTTTCTACGATTTTTGAAAATACCGGAACCAAAGAGATAGGCCTATAGTTGTCAACATCAAGAGGCGATCCTTTGTTTTTGAAAAGTGGCGTAACTTTAGATAGTTTAGGCATTGAGGAAAATAACCTAGCTGGAAAGAGCAGTTTATAAGATCAGCCAAGTGCTTTTTGATTAATGGGCCAATTTCCTTTATTAGATTATTATTCCAAGCATATATGTCATTTGAGTTAGAAGATTTTAATGTACTGATAATTTTCCAAAACTTCTTCAGGATCGGTAGGTTGCAGAAAGAAACATTTACTATTAGACTGACTAGAAGGAAGATAATCTTGAGGCATCTTATCTGTATATCCCAGTTTAGAATTTATAGAAGAGGCCACACCGGTGAAAGCTTTATTCAGTTCGTCAGCAGATGGTTTATTATTATTTGATGATTTTTCAGTAAAACCACCTTCTTGCTTAATAAGTTTCCATACCTTCCGAGGATTTTTCAGATTATTATTAACATAGTTCTTGCAAGCAGTTTGCCTAACGGATTTAAGTTTTACTTTATAAGTTTTTCTTAAAGATCGGAGTTTTCCTCGTAAGTGATTGGAAGAGACATCTTTTAGTATTGAAGTTAAAGCAATCATTTCTTTTTTTAAGCTGTTTAATTCATCATTATGTAAAATAAATTTTATATCTTTATTGCTTACTTTTTTACTCTTGACTGGACAACTTGGCACACGGCATTTATAAATTGATTCCAATTAGCTTCACATTCCTCATTAGTGTTTGCAGAGATGCTTAGTTTTTTAATATTTTCCATGAAAATCGGTGCCTCGTTCTTATTAAACTTTCGACAGGTAATATTAGTTTCTATATTATGTTTAATCTTATTTATCTTAGGTAAATAGCTCCACAAAGCAATATGATCAGAAATTTGAAGAGTATCATGTTTATAGCATTCTTTATTGTTTGACAAGCAAAACAAGTTGTCGATACATGTACCACTTTCAGGTCTAGTTACTGAGTCATATTGTTTATGGAGGCCAAAGAAACCATTAAATTAATAAATTCTTGGGCTCTCCGGTCCAAGGTGTTTAAAAAGTCAATGTTAAAATCACCATATATATAAATATGATTACTTAGTTTAGAGGAAAGAGTCACAGCTTTACTCATTATAGATATAAAAGATTGGAAACACTGGTTTGGAGCTCGATAAACGCAGAGTATAATAGATTTGCTTTCCACTAGTTTGATTGCAGCTATCTCACAGACAGATTGAACAGACAAAGTTTCAATAGAAGGCAGTGTCTCATAATTACAATAACCATCTCTCAAGTAGATAGCAGCACCCCCTCCATTTATATCAGTTCTATTATAACTAGAAGTTAAAGTAAAAGATGGAAAACCATATAAAGTTGATTCTTCTGGTCCAAGCCAGGTTTCAGTGGCACAAAAGACCATGATGTCATCTTCATTGAGCAAAATTTGTTCAACAAGTGCAAATTTATTTTTTAATTAAATTTTAATTTAATTTATTTTGTAGTTATAAACTTATATAATGTAAAAAAACAAAAAAATTATCCTCCCTACCAGGTTCGAACCCAGGTACCCTGACTTTGATTGCTGGTGTTGACTTTTGACCACTCTCATTCAACTCACAAGCCTAAAAAGCATAGAAAACGACTCCACGCTTGACATGTGTTTTTAGCGGCCATATTTTAGGTTCTCTGGTATTGACCACAGTTTTTTCATTCGATTCAGGGCCCAAAAGTACCTTGAAAATGACACCCTACTCAATGAGAGTGCATGCAGTTGATTGTACACAAGTGATTGCCTCTAACAGGTTGAAAGACATTTGCAAGTATGTTTTATTTTCTGGAGAAACTACTCCGTCTCTTCACAATTGATATTTCAATTTATTTATAGTTAACCTGTAACCTCTTTTCCTTTGGAAATCAGCTACCCCTAGGTAGGAGGTTTAAGTAGCGATTTAGCCGTGGTAGCATAAACATCGTAGTTATATAGTTTAGTGTAGTTTAGTGTAGTGAAATTAGTTTTATTGCTGACATTTAAAATTAATTTTTTAAAGAACAATAATTGAATAATGATGACACCTACAAAAAGTGACAAAATCGATGTATTTAACTGTGCCAAGTGTGACAAAGGCCTTACTGGCCAAAATAAAGACATTATTTGTAGGAAATGTGGATTTGGTTTTCATTCCACATGTACAGAGTTAGGAAGAGCTGTTACTAATGCTCTCATTGAAGGAAAAACTCCTGGTCTTTCCTGGCAATGTAGCAAATGTGAAGAGGGCTGCACACTAACCGTAGTTGAAAACTACGAGAATTTAATGTCTTCAATTATAAACAGAATGGTAAGCATGGAAAGTGAGCTGAAAAGCTTAAGAAAAATTATTAGTACCAAAGTAATTAATATAAAACCGGTTGAAGAGACTACATCTCCCGTAGATGTTAAATCCGTAGATGCTAAATCAACTGCTAAAAAAGATGACAAAATAATAACGACTCCGGCTGGTTCTGCTTATGGAGAAAATAAAAGCAATAAAAAAGCTGTTCTGGCCTCCGTACCACCTCAAAAAATTGACTCAAGTGGCAACACTGAAGATAACAAGAACTCTAAAAAAGAAGAAAAATCAAGTTGTGAGAATAACAGTGATTATAATGAAGTTGAATCCGTAAATTCAAATAATAGCAGTAGTGATGACGAATGGTCTAAAGTGGAAAGAAAAAAGGCAAGGTTTTAAACTCTAAAAGTGTAATCATAGGAACAGAATCAGAAAGTGGATCATCAGAGGTAATTTTTGAAGGCTTACCACCAATAAGTAAACCAGAACCCCGAGCCTGGATTCATGTAAGTAAAGTTAAAAAAAGCACCACTGAAGAAATGATTACATCATTTATCAAGAAAAAATTGCCATCAGCAAAAATTGAATGCTTAATGATAAGTAAAAGTATTGAATACCCATCTTTTAGAGTCGCTTTAGACTTACAATTCAAAGATGAAGTAATGAAACCCTCCTTTTGGCCTGCACACGTTCAAGTCCGCCGTTTTTTATGGACAAACAGGAAACATGCAAGCCGTTTAAAGAGTCAGCTACTATAAATCTTAAGAAGCACTGTGTTAAAACCAACACTTTAAATGGACTTTACTTAAATGCTCAGAGCATAAGAAACAAGCTGGATGAAATTGAAATTTTATGTAAAGAAAAATCTTTAGACCTGCTATTAATAACAGAACACTGGCTTGATAAAAGTGAAGAAGGTCTTTATGTACCTCATGACTTTATAACTGCTTCTGCTTTCTACAGATGCATATTAAAACATGGTGGAACGTCTATCCTTCTTAATAATAAGTTAAAGTTTAAAAATCTTAACAACGTTACTAAGCACTCATTAGAAAGGCATTGTGAGTTATCAGCTGTGCATTTATTAGAGAAAAACATTGTTATTATTGTTGCGTACCGCACACCCGATAGTGATTTTCAGATTTTTAAACAACAATTAGAATTGGCTTTAGAAGAAGTAACCAAAGTTAAAAATAATCCTGAAATTATTCTTGCAGCTGACTTTAACATTGATTGGTTAAATGATAAGAACAAAGATGTCTCTGACTTGAATATATTGTTTAAGAGTTTTTGGTATGAAAGAACAGATTAAAGAACCAACACGAGAAAATAGGTGTATATAACATTGTTACAAAACACAATTATAATATTCATGCTAATGTCATAGAAGAAATATCTGATCATCGAATGATTCTTTTTAGAGTGCCAAATAAAAAATCCACAAGAGTTACATCTTATTATCGACCATTAACAGAAAGAGGAAGATATTATTTTACTTATCTTTTATCTCAAGCTGATTGGAACTACCTGGACAGTGTGTGTGCAACTAGTGATAAATTTAAATTGTTTATAGACAAATAAATCTATCTATATCAACAAGCATTTCCTTTGAAAAAGCTTAAATGTAATAATTCTAAGAAAAGTTACAGTCCATGGATTACTGACTTGGAGGTGGAAATGAAAAAATCACTTCAAAATTGGTATGATATGGGCAAAATAGATAAATCTAGTAAAGAGTGGAGACGTTATAAATGGGAGCAAAAAGTATATAGAAAGCATTTAAAGAGAATAAAGCAAGACTTTAATGAAAATAAAATTAAGAAAGCAGATAACATTAGTAAAGCTACGTGGCAGGTAATCAAGGATGAATGTGGTCAAAATGGTTATAAAAATAGAAGTGATAAAGTAACATCAAAAGAGTTTAATGATTATTTTATAAATATAGCATCATCTGACAAGACGTTTGACAATCGTAAAGCTGTGGAAATTGCTCAGCAATGCTATTCTTCAAAACCAGCAATACAAGACAATATATTTTTCCTTCAACCTGTAACAGAAAGCAACATAATTAAGATTGTTTTAGACATGAAAAAGTCACTGGCGAAAGACTGTTATGGCTTAACTAATAGTCTAGTAAAAGAAAATCTTATTTATATCAAAACACCACTGACGGCTTTAATAAATAGTTGCTTAAAAGAGGGAATTTTCCCTAACTGTTTAAAAGTAACTAAAGTAACCCCCATGTTTAAAAAAGGAAATGAAGACTTACCTGATAGTTACCGTCCTCTCAGCATTACTCCTATACTTGGGAAGATTCTAGAAGCAGCTGTGAAGATCCAGTTAGTTCAATACCTGGAAACAAATAAATTATTAGTACCTACACAGTATGGATACAGGAGAGGAAGGTCTACTATTGAAGCTATACTTAAAGTAGTAGAATCAGCGCTTGAAGGATTAGAGAGTGGTGAACATACTCTGCTTACTTGCTGTGATTTATCAAAAGCTTTTGATAGAGTATGTATTTCAACTCTACTTAAAAAATGTGAACTTCTAAACATCAAAGGAAACGCTTATTCGTTACTCAAAGAATTCCTTTCACATAGGGTGCAATACGTAGAACACAACAATGTATGTTCAGAACATAAATTAATTAATAAAGGGGTTCCTCAGGGATCCATTTTAGGCCCTATTCTTTACCTTCTAAGCACGAATGATATGCCAATGTTCATGGACATAACTAATACAGAAAAGATAATAGAAGACTTACCTACCTTTGCAGATGATTCCAACCTGACTCACCGCCATTCTGACGAAACTAAGCTGAAAAAAATAGGAGATCAAAGATTAAGTAAAATGGAATATTGGTTTAGTAGCAATGACTTTATACTAAATAAAGATAAAACACAGTCATTAATCATAAGTCTCCGACTTGATTACAAACAACAACCAGTAAAATTTCTGGGAGTCACTATTGACGGTAAATTAAATTGGAAAGACCATGTCACAACAATGACTAAAAGTATTGCTAGGTACTTATTTGTTTTTAGAAAGTTAAAAGACTCGTTACCAGAAGAAACTCTTGTGCTCGTCTACAAATCTCTTGTTCAGAGCAGGTTAAATTATGCTATTATTGCCTGGGGACACGTCAATTTAGATCCATTGCTTATTTATCAAAAAAAGATAATTAGAAGAATAACAGGAGCCAAACCTGGTTCACACTGTCAATCTTCATTTAAGAGACTAGCAATAATGACTGTCATAAATCTTTTTATTTTTAATTCTGTGCTCTTTATTAAAAAGAACTTAAATAAATTTAAAACCAATAGTGATTATCATAGATATAATACAAAGAATAAAAATGTACTTACAATACCAACTCATAGACTTAAGAAGTCAGAAGTGGGTCATAGTGTATTGGGGGTAAAACTTTTTAATCATTTAGATGTAAAAATTCAAGAGTTGCCAATAGATCATTTCAAAAAAGCCGTAAAAAAGCCTTGACAGAGCAGCCTTTTTATAGTATTAATGAGTACTTCTCTAATAAAATTATGTTTGAGTAATTTATGTTACTTCTAATTTTTGTATATTTGACGATTTGCCATTGTACTTGTATTAGTATTTATGCAAATAAAGATTTATTTATTTATTTATTTAAGCTCCAGATAGTTTTCTAACCTGACTTGACTGCCTTATAACATATTGCTTTACTATTGCAGAGGGGAACTGAAGGGAGGGGGAGTGACTCGACGCAGGAACCCCTCGAGCGCTCGTCCTCTATCTGCCATCAATGACACCCTGGACCCTTGGGCCTGCTCGGCATCGAGAAGTCTCACGAGGGACAAGTGAGTACTAGCATAGCATAAAACTGTGATTATGAGAAATAAAACAAAAAGAAACAACTTACATTCATATGATTTTATTTTTACTTCTTTAACTTCTGTAATTCTTGCACAACTTTATATTTTCTTTCTGTTTAATCGTGATATTTAGTAAATTTCAAAATAATTTGATAAATCAATCATTGACGTATTTCTATTGTTTTAATCAAAGGTTATGCGGATTTTTAAACCACTTTTAGTTTCGTAACCTTCCTTTATTACATTGAATTTTTTCATCTTATTCACAAAATATTTTTAAAAACTAAAATTTGTTAAAGACATATAAACATAAAATAATGTACCTAAATTTGTTTGTTTTATTCAATGTTTTTTTTTTTTATATTTTTGTATTCAATGTTATAACTTTAGAAATCTACAGTTTAAAATTTACTAAGCAGTTACGTTTGGAATTGGGGATACCTCTGAGTGTTTTGTTAGTTTCCCCCCGTTTCCAGTGTTGCCGACGCCCATCGTTTTAATTTTAATGGATTAAAATTACCTATATCGACATTATTTTAAAGAAGACTTATCATTTACCTAATAGATTAAAAAAATGTAGCCTACTGAACTTGTCTGGGAAAAATTGTTATGCATGTTGAGAAGACCGACATGCTGACCTCTCTCCTCTTCTAAGCACACTTTATCTCATTCTTACTTAAAAAGATTCTTTGAGTTTAATTAAAACTACATAAACATCAAATAAACAGGTTTAATATTAATTAAACCTATATGTAATATTATATTACATGTATTAAAAATATATTTTTCCTACATCGTTTATGACGATGATGATTGTAAAGGGTAAGAGCTCAATGAATTTAATCATGTATTAATGATATGATATAATAAGTCTTTGTCTTATTTTTAAATACGTACATATTGTTTTAAAATGGTTTACTATTATCATTGATACTTAAAGTAACTAAGGTCAGATCATTTTCATTTTAATTTGATACATATTGTGATGTATTTGTATTCACACAGTTTATTTTATTTTTTTTAAATAAATAAATATATAAAATTAAATAACGTTACGGCCAGGATAAGTATTTACTAAGATTCCTTGTAGCCAAACGTTACATGGTTGCCCGCCATCTACGATTAGGATCAAATCACCATTTTTTAAATGATCGGAAGATTTATGTCATTGGTGGCGTTTTGTTAACTCAGGTAGGTATTCCCTTAACCATTTTTTCCTAAATTGTCTGCTAAGGCTTGGGCGATTTTCCATTGGTTCCGCAGACATGGTCCTTGTTGCGGCACAAAGGGTAGGTTGTACATTCTCTGCCTGAGTAGAGTAATAAGTGGTTTGAAGTGAGCGAATTTAAATCATTAAAATTTACAGATACGTGTGTCAAAGGTCGGTTGTTAATAATACTTTCCGCTTACAACAGTAATGTGTATAGAGTCTCTTTTTTCGATAATTGGTCTTTCAAGGCGTTCTGAAGTGAGGATTTATTACTATTCACCAGACACTCCCAACAGGCTCCATAATTAGGGGAGTGGGGGGGAAATGTCACTAGATTCCTCTTGGTGAAATTTTCATAGGTCCCATTCTTGTTGAGTTTCTCGTAGCTCTGCTCCTTTGTCCGATTAAATTTGCTTGGGATTATCCGACCACACCTTATGGCCATTCTCGCTGACGCCGTGTTTAACCAACTGGTCAGTCAAACAAGTAAAAATAAGAACATGTATTTTCTCATGTTGTTTTCCCATCGACACCGTTATTGGTCCAAAGTACCCATATACGAAAACGGAGGTACTTTTCATTTATTTATTATAAGCTTGTGATTGCCTTATTTTCTAAGGCCTCACAATATTGAATTCATGAATACAAATTAAAACAAAAAAAAATACAATTAATAAAATTATATAAGATTTTATTAAGTTTAAAAGGTACCGGTTTACAATTTTTCAGGATACACTATACTGTAATTTAGAAAGTCATTGACACAGTAATAAATTTCTTTAATTACTTTAATAAACTTTTTAAAGGAATCCATGGGAAGATCTACAATACTAGTAGGCAGCTTATTAAAACATTTGATTCTATTCTCCGACGGTGATTGGCTTGACTTACTAAGTCTGGAGAATGGCATATTTACATTTGTATAAATTCTAGTTGAATAACCATGATTTTTATTATTATTTAATTTATTGTGTCTATTCTTCATGTATACTAAAACTGAAAAATGTATGCTGAATAAAGCATTAAAATTTTATTTTCTTTTTGGCACAATGTGCATCATATTTAGACTTGGTAATAATTCTAATGGCTTTTTTTTACCATTTTATTGCACTTGGAGCAGCTAATGCCCTATTCTCTGAGGCCATATAATAATTGTGAGTGGAAATGAGCATAGTAAGCCAGCTTGCAGGTTTTAAAGTCAACAGTAGTGCTTAGCTTTTGAAGCATAAACAAATCAGAATTGAGTTTACTACTTACATCATTGATATGGATTTTTCAATCTAAAGAACGATCAATTAATAGCCCTAGGATTTTAATTGACTGTTTATTATTTTCACTATTCTTTAAGGTTTGGGTTATCAATTGATTCTTATCTTTATTTAAAGTTAATTTGTTAGCAATAAACTAAGTTTGAGCTACAGTAACATTATATTCCATATTTGGTTTATTTACTGTGGGATCAGCTCTTTTACTAAATATGTGGAATCGTCTGTAAACCTAAGACTCACATTACCGTTATCGGGGAGGTCGTTAACATGAATTATAAATAAATAGTTTCCCCTATAGAACTAGTTCCTCCATTGAAAAGGGTAATTTGAGTTCTATGTCTCAGATAAGAATCAATTAAAGCCAAATTAGTTCCTCTGATGCCATAGTGATATAATATCTTGTATCACTACTTACTTTGGCATTTTGAGCCTTACCATTGCAGCACTTAGAGCATTTATGGTAGAGAGTTGAAACTTGGTAAAAAATCAATCTTTAAATTTAGTTGTGCTATTTGGTAAATAATGTTTTCACATCAATAACCAGCAATAATTTCTAAAATTCATACAACGCGGAAAAATATTTTGATCCATTCAATCGAAAATCAGTTGGACACATGTAGAAATATTCAAAAGATTAATAAACTAAAAATACCCCGGCTAAACTTAAAACCCCGGCCGGGATTCGAACCGAATACCTCCGCTCCGTGATATCGCCTTACTTAGCCAAGGAAGCTTACGAATGCAAGGTGGTTATAATTTATACATAAACTCACAAAACAACATTCTCTTGGTTAACGATAAAACACCAGTTATTTTATTTCAAACATGTCTAAATGAAAATTGTTGTATTAAATCTCGATGAATGTATCCTGAGGAATAATTTCTGAAAAAATTATTTCAAAACATTTCTTTTTTACGTAGTAGTGCTCTAATTTGTTAGTATTATAATAAAAGTTGTCTATACTGATTCCTGCAAAGACGTCACCGCTGGACTATAACCTAACATGTCAAAAAAATTTGGTTCCATTCATAAAAACCCTCCAATTGAATCACCTTATAAACTCTATCAGCTTGTTACTCCCCGGCATATTTTCTTTTCAACATCAGTGTTGCCAAATTAATAACTGCCTTTATTTCCGTTTTTTAGCTGCCAGATCAGCTTAAATTTTACTCTTAACTTTCTATCAGCTGTTCAGATTCGTTAATTACCACTTCATTTCATTAAACTACCTGTGGATTCTCAGAATTACCGGCTTTTGCATCTGTGTCTTTCGTTTTTGCGGTTTTAGCCAATTATTCGTCTTTCAATTGATTTCTTGTTACTTTTGGACTAATCTGTGATTCGAAAAAAATTTTGTGAACAGTGCTGAAGCAGTTTTTTGAACTTAAATGTTTTGATCCAACTATTGGGTAACCTGATTTGGTTAGCGATCGCCTTATTTTAAAGCTGTATTGTCTCATATTTTTACGTCTTTTACGTCCCTATCATCAGTGGACGAGTCACGAACCCGGTTGTGGAGGTTTTGATATCAAGCAACTTAAGACCTGGTTGTCCAAACAGACCAGCTTTATAGAAGACCTCTCGAACTTTAGCGTTAAATATAATATTATTTTTAAAACTACACATATAATACACTTCCACTTATGTATTTGTTCTGCCTTAATTAAATTTGAGTACTAACCCCAGTAAACCAGTATTGTTATTTTTCCCATTTACCCACTTTTTATTTTGCTCATTTGTCTGGTCTAGTCAATTTAAGACTGCTTACCAAGCTCAGTTGAGCCTCTACTTAACAGTTATCATTGTGATAGGTGTTGTTATCATTGACTGTTATGATAACTGTCATCAGGCAGCAGCTAGTTCACTTCCAAATCGGCTGATACCGATACCCTTCAACATTAATAAACTAGTAGATAAATTGTATCATGAAGTTTTGTGTTGTGTAGGAGATATCGTATGGAGGACTACTGGCTCCTTCGAGGAACATCCGAGGATTGGATGTCTTTGACCTCACTGTCAAGCACCCTCCTGTCTTAAGGCAAGTATCCCTGCTTGTATTGCCTAACCCGCTGAAGAAATGTTTTTTGAAAACTTTTTATTGAGAAAAAGCATTATTTTTCTTTGTTTGGTCTTCCATAGGGACAGGGAACAATTATGATGGGAAAGATACTTTTTGACCACAAGAAACAAAACAATATCCTTGTTGTGGCTGTGTTTTGGACGCTATAATCCGTATGGATTATGCTTTCACCCTATTACACATAACATTGTGATTTTAGTATGTTGGCTGAAAGACAACTGTACTACCTATGATATCATATATACCTGGTTATCTGCCATATTCAGTACTGAACTATAAAAACAGATCTCATCGTCTTATATAATTTATATTTTTTGAAGACTGCGGTCCTATATAATATTAATTTATTTAATAATTCTTCCAACATTTCATTGAGCGAAGCTCAACATCTTCAGGTGAATCCAAAATAAAACTAAAATTGTACTGCAAAAAGTTTTTATACTCAACTTATAAAAAATCGTCGTCTTATAGTTTATAACAAAATTTCTAAAATTTTTACCAGTAATAATATAGTCTGGTTTAGACCTGGTCTCCTAGTTGAGAGGGGAGGGGGATCATAAAAGTGTGTCAACATTGTCTCCTCTGGGATCCCTCCGGTCTGCTTAAAGACCGGGGGTATAAACCAGAGCATTAGACCACTGAGGTCCTGAGGGTAAACCCGGAAAGTAAAAGGAAGTCCTCCAGTTCCTTTTACCCTCTGAACAAGTCTACTGACTCGCAAACTTGTTTACAAAGTTGTGAACAAAGAAAGTTAACAACTTATTTAAGGATTGTTCTAAAAGTTTCTCTAAAGGAACGCTGGCAAGACTGAAAGTCTGCCACCTAAAATATGTCAATGCAGGACAAGTGCTTAGTATGTATGAAGCAGTTTCCTCGCCCTCCTCACATAGCCTGCAACTAATACTAGCTGCCAATCCCATCAGATTTAAATGGCGATTAAGCCAACAATGACCAGTAAGAACACCAGTTATTGAGGGGCAAGTACTTCTTTTCAGGGCTATAATTGACTTGTTAAGCCTATTAGATGGTCCTTCGATAAGCAGCTTGGACAGTCTCATCCAATTAGAAGGAATTGGACAGGTTTCTAAAGTCTCAATGCATTGAGTCCTTAAGAGCTGTCTTTACAATACAGCGAGCAAGACCTACTATAGGCTCTGGAGGGGAGGGAATTGAACTGGACCCCAGCCTGGCTGGTCAGCCTGCTCATTGCCCTCAACACCACCGTGTCCTGAAACCCATAGTAGATGGACCTCATTTGTCTGACCCAGAATATTGAGGGAGTCAATACATTCCTGGACGAGTTTAGACGAGCATTTATAAGCAGTCAAAGCTTTGATGGCAGCTTGGCTATCAGAACAGATGTGAAGATACTCCAAAGTACTTAACACTTTGTCCCCAATCTCCCTTCTTTCGTGGTGTTAAGTGATTGACAGCCATATTGGTCTATTCAAAAAAGAAGGGATCTGCATACAGACTTATGCCGATGATGTGGCTGTCCTTATATAGGACAAGCTTGTTGACATTGATCTATCTAAAGCCTTCGACCTAGTGCCTCATGATTTGCTCATTATGAAGCTTGAATATTATAGCTTTAGGGGTGTTGCTTTAGAGCTTTTCAAATCCTACCTCTCAGGTAGAACTCAATCTGTTAAGATAGGCAAAAATAGATCTCAAGAATGTAGTATATCATGCGGGGTTCCTCATGATATACAAGGCTCGGTACTCGGACCGATTCTATTCATTCTTTTCGTTAACGATCTGTATATTGTAACTACCAAACTGGACCATGATTCTGAAATATATCAATTTGCTGACGATTCCTCAGTTACCTTGAAAGGTAAAAAATCTTCACTGATAAATGTAAACGACACTAAAAAAAGTAATAAATGATTGGTTCCAAGCTAATTGTCTTCATCTTAATGAAGACAAGACTGGCATTATTTGTTTCTCCTTAAGAAGAGATCTTGGCGAGCACAGCAAGAATAATTGTGCTAAACTTCTTGGAGTAACGTTAGATCAGAAATTATTGTGGAACCATCATACTAGTAATCTCAGGAATAAGCTTAGTACTGTCATATTTCTCCTAGTAAGACTGAAAAGTATTATATCTCAGCAACTTCCATTATCTGAACAACCTCATAAGCGTAATTTTCATGATGAAAATT
The DNA here is from genome assembly GCA_018340805.1 of Microvelia longipes. Taxonomy (NCBI): domain Eukaryota; kingdom Metazoa; phylum Arthropoda; class Insecta; order Hemiptera; family Veliidae; genus Microvelia; species Microvelia longipes. The sequence continues at coordinate 98,148 of JACMZG010001863.1, forward strand.
CGCTATAGTAATCCCATTGGGTAAAAATTGGGTACAAGCGTATCCCAATTGTAACTTAGTTGTACAAGTGTAAGTATTTTATAGTTATAGAGTTTCACTCAACAACTGTAATGTGTAGGTGTGTTTCTCATGAGTCCACGCTGCCTTACCAGCACAGTGGGTCACCTCCCATACTGTGCTGTAGCAACAGAGCTGGTGCTGGGGAATGCGCTGCCTCGTACTACCAGGCAAACATGCTGGACGACCCGGAGCTCATTGCAGGCAAACATAGGATTGTCCTTCCCTTTGCCTCATACATGGTACGTCTACCTAACTTCAACCTACTACTCATTCTGACTGCAAACCTTACAACTCTGAATGATCATGCCATGTTACAATTTTCTGAGAATTGTTAGTTTTTTAGTAAGAACAAAAATAAATAACTGTATAGTATAATATCTACCTAGAGTTATGACAGACAAGAAGCTGTACTACTTCCGATGATGTTCCATCATCTAACATTATTGATAGCTTTACGCTCTGTTTCATTTCTTCTAACTTATCTAGCAGCCCACAGGGTCTCAACTCACTCTGGTGTGGGTTACAGGGGGTGTGGTCTCATGATGATTTCAAAAGCAGTGTCAAACACAATTTATTTCAAATTTTCATTAAAATTTTGTACTTTATACAAAGACCATTGGCGAAGCCACCTTCTTTGTAACTTTATTTAAATAAATAAAATGTATTAACTTGTGTTGTTTGCATGCGTGTTGTATCACTGCTTGATTGTTTTGTGTTGAGTAATAATAATAATAATAATAATAATAAAATGCTTTATTTAACATAATTAAATGTGATACATTATAATAAAATTATACTTAAAGCTATTCCATGGATGCATATCATCCGTTAGGAGGGGATTACACTGGTTTTATTTTATTTATTTCATATATATTTATTTATTATATATAATATATATATATATATATATATATATATATATATATATATATATATAATATATACATAATATATACACATACACACACATATACAATATATATATACATATACACACATACACATACACATATATATACATACATATATACACACAATATATAAATATATATATATATATATATATATATATATATATATATATATATATATATATATATATATTATATATATATAATATATATATATATATATATATATATATATATATAATATATATAATATATTATAATATATATATATAATATATATATATACATATACATACATACATACACACACACACACACATATATACACATACATACATACACACCCATACATACATAAATTAGATTTCAACATTGTTCATGTATTAAAGTTCTCTATAAGGAAATTTCTATATTTAAGGGCTGACTTCAAAAAGGAAACGAGGGGCCCCCAATTACTAGTTCTATTATTTAATAAATCTATGTATTGTTGCTCTGTCAACACAGAGTGATTCAAATGCTTTATTCTAAATTCTCTGAGTACCGGACAGATTGCAATAAAATGAAAATTATCCTCCCTTTGCCTGAGGTTGCACATTGTGCATATCCATTGTTCTTCACTTCTGCCTCTTCTGAAATTAAGGGGAAACAATTCTCCTCTAGCTTTAAACAGCAGACTTGTGATGGCTCTATCTTTGAAGCTATGTATGTATGATTTTGTAGTAGTTGTGCATGCAAACCCATTAGTAAATAATTTATTGTAATAACAATGAAAAGAAGCTTCCCTTGCTTTAGCTAAAGCTTGACTCTGAGCATTTGCTTTTATTTGGTCAATGATAAACTTTCCTTTTATGCCTAGTATGTCAGGCTTGTTAGCTAAATCTTTTTCCATTATTTGACCATGCTTGGAACCCATTTGCTCCCATGCATTCCACCAACTCAGATTTCTAACAATTATTTCTTTGCCAGAAAGTTAGTTAGCCTGTCCTGACTCTGATTCAGTACTTTGAGTAAATATTTCAAATGTATCTCTAGATTGTTTACTACTGCAGGTTCAAGTCCTGTTTCTAAAGTTATTTGATAATTTGGTGTCGAGTTTGGTAAAGCTAAAACCCTCTTTACAAAATATCTTATAAGTTTCTCTGCTTGTTCTACCCATTGAAAGCCCCTGAGACCTGAGCAGTTGAAAAGAAAGTTTAGATTTTTTGTCAAAAGAGACATTATTAGTAGAGTAGACTTTGGACCATACACTATTCATAACAAATTTGGACGCTGTTAATTGTTCATCAAAATGTGTTTTCATGCCTAAATTATAACACAGGTTTATCCCAAGATACTTGTACGCTTTCACAATTTCAATTTGATGACCATTATATGTCCAATTTTCTATTTGTTTAAGTTTGCCCCCCTGCCTGAATACCATGATTTTTGATTTATCCAAGTTGACAATAAGATTCCATTTGACACAATAATTGTATAAATCTAAAATCATTTCCCTCATAGTGACTGGATCAGAGCAAATCAGGACTATGTCGTCACAGTAAAGAAGTATTTTTATTATTTTTCCATTTATTCTTAAACCCCCAGTAAGTGCTTTTTCTAAGTCATTTATAAAGAGTAGAAATAAAAGAGGACTTAGTAAACAACCCTGTCTAAGCCCAGAGGCTGTTTTGAAGCCTGCAGTTGTGCCCTTAGAAGTCCATACTACTGACTCTGTACCATCATACATGGCCATTATAAATTTTATTAATTTTGTGTTGAGTACGGCAATGTTGTTGCAGACGTCAGTGATCCAGTACGCTCGGGCATCGGATCTCAAGAAGGAGCTTAACGACAAGTTCCGTGAAAAATTCCCCTTGATCCAGCTGACACTGAGTAAGCTGAGAAGTATCAAGAAAGAGATGCGTAAGATCGCCAGCCCCGACCTCCTCACTGTCGCCTACTCCTATGTTTACTTTGAGAAGCTCATTGTGCTCAATCTTATCAACAAGGAGAATCGAAAGCTTTGTGCCGGTGCTGCCCTCGTTCTGGCTGCCAAACTCAACGACACCAAGGGGGATCAACTAAAACACCTCATAGAGGTAACAGAACTCTTATTCCCTCCAACTGCCACTATGATAATTATAAATAAATATAATTTATTTATTTATTTTATGAGTATTGATTATAAGTGAGAATTATTTCATTCATAAATTGTGAATATAATGTTGCGGTCTTGGCTTTTTATTACTATCGAGTATATTCATCATTAAATTTTGTGTTATTTTTACTTTTCCTCATTTATAACGTAGGTATATAGGAAAAGTATTGTGTTTGTAAAAAAATCCAAAACCGGGATGACCCTGGATCCGTTCCAGGTGCTTTTAAGACCTCCTGAGTAGTTTTCTCAAAGTTGTATGTGTGTGTGTGTGTGTACTCCCAAATTTGTATACTCCCAGTGTATTTATGCTAGTGAGTTGAAACTTTGTAAAAAATCATTCTATAGGTGAAGTTATGCTTTTCGGGAAATTTTTTTTATGACGTCATTAACCCGCAATAATGAAACAACAAAAATATCGAAAAATCATAAAACGCGGACAAATTATATGTTCGGAATGAGATTTGGCACGTATGTAGCCATGTAAAAGACTAACACATGTGCTAAATTGCATTTTATTATCAGCATTAGTTCAATTGTTGTGAAATGACGTGTGTATGTTTTTTTTTAAAAATGTAAAAAAGTCGGAAAATGATATAATTGAGTTGATATTTGGTACAAGTGTATACCTTTACGTAATAAATAGTAGTAGTAGTAGGGTGTTGGGGAGGTCAATCTGGAAGTAGACCACTGTATTAGGTCCTTTTACCAACCCCTTACCTAATGACCCTCCAATCACTACTTCCCTGTTCAATTTCCTAGTTTAATTTATATATTTATGAATATCCTGCCAGCTGAGAGATTCCAGATCTTCTTCCTTTAATAAGTTAGAGTGCACTTTAAAGGGTAAAAACTGAACGTTTGTCCGCAAAGAAAACGTTTTAGTCAACAATTATACCTCTGGACAAGAATCGTCTAACTCTGGACTAGCCAAACAGAGTCATCAAGAACAAATCACCGCTGCTTCTTTTCCACTCTCTTTTAAACACTATCAGCTATGCCAATATAGCTACTGCTACCAAACCCCATCAATCTTCATACATCCCCCCTGCCTTCGACATCTTCTTCAACAGACTTTAATTTGCAACTTCAAGCTACTCTCCAATCTTTCATAGATTAATCAAAAACAGTTCTCCAGCCTCTAATCTTCCTTTTCATTTTTAGTTAGCATATTATTTCTTCTTTCTTTGAATGCTTTATTGTAGGCTCTCCTGGCATTCATTCTTAGCTTGTCTAGGTAGCTGTTCAACCTGGGAATATCTTTGTGTCTTTTAGCCTTTAAAGGGCAAGCCTGTTTTTAAACCAACACAGTATCATTATCAAAATTCATACAAATCATGAGATGGTCGGACAACAGAATCTTTGATATTTCGTGCAAACCGGATATTTTACTCAATAAGCTTTTGGAGGTAAAAGTGACTTCTATCACCTGTTCCTTAATTTTGTTTGTAAATTTAAATTCTTACCTCTTTCTAACTCACTTGATGCAAAATAAACTCCAAAAGTAGCTCTCTTTATCTTATCTTAGCTCCCCTTTCTTGTTGCAGTCAGAGCAGAGTTTGCATTGCAACCTATAATCAAAGTTACTTTCTTGACCTCAGAGAATCTGACTATATTAGCTAGTTCTGTTGAGGGTGGAAGTATCTCTCTACTGTAGGGTAAATATAAACTGTACACAATTACCTTATGAATACTGTTTCTTACCTTGTATTCCAAGCACACGGCCGTACTGTCACGAGTTCACAACTGTCTTAAAGGAATTACATCAAAATTTGCTGACTAGGTAGATTTAACTTTGGTAGAATTAACTATAGGTAGCCACTCTTGCCACACAAGAAGTCTGAAGCCTTGGTTCTTCACACCTCTCACTTCACATCTGAAGACATTAGGTTCCTGAAACACCATAACAAATTTCAACTGTCAATACTCTCTGTAACTCAGCAACAGCGTCTTGACTGTGTTTTAAGCTAATACACATTACCTGAATCATTTATTTATTGTTGACATCAGACTCATCCTCGGAGGAATCGCTGCTGCTATCTGTATTCGAATCGTATCTACTACTAAACTCTTGAATTTTCCTTGGAGTAGCTAGTTTTCTCTTTTGGACAGTCATCGTGATTAGACCAAGGAAGACCTGCCCTCCTCTTTTGTTAAGCATTTCGATAGAAATGCTTTCTAATACATTCTTTTCTGAATGTATTGGGTATCCTTTTCTACTTGTAACATAGATCTAGGGGCTCTTGGAAGATTAAATGTGTTGCTGGTAACATGCGTTGCTCTCCTATTAGCATCTCTTGCTCCTGGTCTTCTAGTGGTAGCCTTTGGTAGTTGCCTAGATTTACCTCTATGACGATGGTGTTTAGCATCCACCAGGATCGGAAAATCCTTGTTAAGGTTCTTTCCAGAGGAATCCCTTCGGGTCGGAAAATCCCTGTGAGAGGTTCCTCCCGTTCTAGGGGATCTCTTGTCAGACACCAATTTCTCCTTTCGGGATTCACAAAACTTTTTAGTGCTTCCTTGATTTATCCTCACTGACTTTAGCTTTGAGTTTCTCCTTATATTTCCTCTTCTTGTCTTGTCTTTTTCCGTCTCATCCTATATGTGAACAAGCTTGAATCAATTTCGGTTTTGTGCTCCTCAGACTCGGAGATAGGTTGAGATATATCACCTGTGGACGAAGCGTCCCTGTCACAGTCCAAGAGCCGGACCTGAAAAAATGTGACTCATTTTGTACTGCTTCCAACCATTTTTTTTTTTTAAATATACCTTAAATTATGGAGAAAAACATAGTCTGCCTATCCAGAGTAGAGCCCTTCATATGATTGTGCATGCTCAAAATTTTATAAAATCGCATAAATTTCAGTTTTCTTGAAATAAGTGGTTCCTTGAGGGTCGTGTGCTAAACATGAAAATTTCATTTTTTAAAGTTTATAAAATTGTCTGTAAAACGAGTGTTTAATCTTTAAATTCGGATTACTACAACAAAAAGTGTGGCTCTTTCAAAAAATTGGTTAATTTATGACAATTTCTTTGAAAAAATATTGGCTTTTTTGTATATTTTTTTGGCTATTTAACAAATTTTATAACTTTAGTTGCAGTTATCCGATTTTGACGAAAAAACTAGTTAAATAGCAAATTTTATTAGCTTTAAAAAATGTTCTCTTCACGTTTTGTACACGGCCTACAGGGAACCACTTATTGCAAGAAAAATGGTTTTTCTTCCTTCCTTTGCGACTTTCTAAAATCATGAGTGAGCGCATTCATGTGAAGGGCTTCTACCTGTGGCACTGCACCTACCTAGCACTGCACCCACCCCCAGGATTTTACGTCTCATGACCAGATCAACCCCCTACACTAGGCTACGTGTCAATCCCCAATTAAGGTGTTGAGCACAGCAAGGGTGGGACCCTATCCTCAGCGGCCTGTGTGTTCATTCCTCTCTGCCTGTTTCACATAGAACTGGTTCCCTGAGGGCACATTCTTTTCTCCTTTTCACCTCAGGGACCCGTGTATAGTTTACCTGTATGATTTGGACATGGTGTTGAGCTAGATATTCTGGAAGGCCCTAACCTTCCCAGTAGCATGTCTATACTGTCCTAGGAATGGACAGAATAGACATGATCCGCCATGTTAAGTAACAACAAGGTTACCTCGTGTAGGATGTGGCTCTTCACCACATCGCACTTGTGGTCCTGGAATCAAGTCATCAGAGTTCCCTCGACTATTCCCTAAGTTTAAGCTAGCAACCAAGTACCAGCCCCTCTCACATAAGACTCCAGACAGACAAAAACGAATAAAAACAAGAACAGAAAAGGAAATGGGCAATGTCAGGTCAGTACGGTCAGGAACACAAAACACTTGACAAGTCTGGAGAGATAATTGAATTTTTGTTAGACAGTATCTTGAACCCATATTAACCCCTACGTAATAAATAAGTACACTAAGTTTAGTTTAAATACGGCAAGTATATCTATGAGCGTGATCAGTGTCTGGATGGTTGACTGCTGGGAAGGAAACAGATTTATTTACTATCTGAGGATGAGGGAAGGGAGTCCAAACTAGGGAAGATAAGGAAAGCGAATCTAATGTGATGAGGAAAAGTTTTAATGTACCCTGTAGATGTACCCGATTTTTCCTGTTTGAATAAGAATATGCATTATATTCTGAAATAGGAATTATTATTAGTGTTAATGTTAGTTTTAGTGTTTGTGCCCAAAACGAGATCAAATTCTAAAATATAATTATTTTTTTATTATTTTATATAAATAGTATATATCATACATTAAGATATATAAATGAAAAAATCTGTGCAAATAATGTGTTTAAAGCACATGTTTGATATGTTGCCTGGCAAGACATGATGTGATGTTTTGTTTGCGTAGAAAACAGAGGCAGTACTAAGACTGAACCGGAGGGACCTGCTGACATCGGAGTTTGCCGTACTCGTCGCTCTCGAGTTTGGGCTTCACGTGCCGACGTGCCAGGTCCTTCCTCATTACCAGAGACTCCTCTACGAGACTTGATACTTACCTCTGCAACTGGAAAAGAAACTGTCTCTGCAATCCTGCATGCTGTCTGGTAAAAGGACGCTCCATCTAGAGTTGATGTCTATAACTGAACGGGTTGACAACTAAAGAACTTGCGTGCTTGCTCTAACAAGTCTTGAACATAGCTGTCTCAAGCTAGTTTAAGGTTCCATCAAGATAACTTCAGTAGGTAGTGGGTTGAAATACTCCTATGTCAAACCACTGTCTTGGTAGACCCTGAGCTCGATACTCCTATTATCCACTGCCTTGATGGTCTTTTTCCCCTGGATTTGTGAATTTTTAATAACTAAAGTCCTCTTAAATTAGGGGTGGTAGTTTTTTAAGCAAGGCTTCAGTTTTTTGTCAACTTTGTTGAAATAGAGGGGTGGGGGGTAATATTTGAGTTGTCAGCGAATTTTTTATAGCTCTCAGTGATCCACTGGCTGTAATGAGTGGTGAACTCCTGGTATAGATAGTAACTTGTCACAAAATTAAAGAAGTTATGCTACTTGTTTTTAATAAACGTGCATAGGACAACATGAGTGCTCATTGTAAGTAGGTTCCTGCTTAGTTGTACAGAAAGTCCTGTTGTCTGTCATTGGCTCGCTCTAACCTATTTATATTAAAACCCTCCTAAGGATGGTTTGCTACTAGAAGTTTTACCTGAGTCCTGACATCATAAGTTATTTGTGCAATTTCCTTTTAAAGGGTGGAACAGAATGTTATAATGGGTGAGGTTTCTTGGTCCATTTGTGGCATCAACTTCTCAAATGCAACATTTACAGCTCTGATATGTTATATAACAGACAGAGAGATGTTATAGACCAAAAACTTCTATCTTCCACAATTACCTCTTAATGATAGTACCTTTATAAAGTACACTATGTTATAATATAATATATATAAATATATTATATATAAATATTATATATAAATATGTTATAATATAATATAAATATAATATAAATATAATATATAATTTTATGTAATAAAATTATACTAATGTTTTATAAATCATATTTATATTATTTTAGGATATTGTTAATTATAATAAATTATAAAATGAGATTAATGAGTTTACTTATTGTGTGTACAAAATATAGAAATAGCGTTAATTATCTTGTATGTAAAGAGTTTACCTTAATTATATTACTTTATTACAAGAATAATAATGTAACCTTGTTGAGATTTGTTTTGTAGGAATCATTTATCTCTAACTTGGGTTCCTTCACATTATGTTTGTAGGACTCCTTTACCAATCATTGGGTTCAGACCAAGGATCTTGAATAAAGGGGATGACGCACTAATTCGATTTGCCATACAAACAAGTGACCCCATCGAAAACCAGAAAATAGAGAAAATTCAACACGAAACACACGTCAAAAACCAACTGCACATGCTTGGTACAAACTGCGCATGCTTACAATTCTTAAAACAGCGCAGCTCTTAAAATTTAGAGGCAAACTTACGTCACAATGGTTTCCATTGTTTATTGCTTGAGAAGGTTATAACAAAACACGCTTAAATTATCACTCACTGAAGAGGCAAAGTATATTTCAAAATTTAAAATCATATAACCACAAATGACTTAACAAGCACCACAAATGTAACAATCTCGAGAAGCACAGAAGAAAGTTGAGAAGCAAACTCGACAACCTTGCTACATAACCTGCGTTTGGCTCTTTTTTCATTATAATCAAGACGAAGGGGTAAGTTTGCTTCTAATTCTCTATCCCATACAACTTCCATGGGGTCAGAAACGTTCCTTAATGCGTCATCCCCTTTATTCAAGATCCTTGGTTCAGACCAGGTAGGTCTACCACTCTCGCTGTCATCAAGGTTGTTAATAATCTTATAGAAGGCCTGGAGAAAGGACAATATTTTGAACTGACTTGTAAGTAAAGCTTAATTGAGAAAAAAAATACAGCACATACAAAAAAAACATAAGAAAACTAACCTAAAATATATTTTTTCCAAAAAAGCCACTCCAGGAATTTTGAAAATCCATTAGGAGGGGGTTTCATCATTTTTTTAAATTAATTAAATAATATAATAATAAAAAAATAAATAGAATTAAAAAGTAAATTTTATGAATAAATTTATTACGTTTTGGAGACGTTTTTGTATTAATTTAATTGACTAGAGACTTATTGCTAAAATAATTAAGCATAGAATGCTAGGCATGAGCTATTGCTATTTATAATATCACGATCATTAATCGTAATTAATTAATATAAAATATAATGACATGTATTCTTGAATATAATATAATTGTGAATACATAATTATATATTCACAATTATTTGCTATGCATCACAGATTTCAGTTAAGATTGTTTTCTTTTTTATTTTAAGATATATTTTTTTAAAAAAAGGTTACACATGCATTATATACTTTTTGTTATTTTATCACTTATATTTTATTACTCCTATTTAAAAATTATTTGTTATATAATTATTTATTTAACCTATTGTAAGTGAGAGCAGAGCACCTAATGTAATTAGGAGAGGTGATAGATTAACTGTTTAGTATAAGCCAACAAAATAATAAGTTAAAATGGGGGTTAAATTAATAAATCTGATAAAGCAAAAGACAATATTATGTGGGGGGGGGGGGGGGGAAAGAGTTTTTTTTGTTTCTTTGCTTTACAGGAAACAGGAAGAAACAATTTTTCAGGAATTAAGAATTCTGTGTCCAGTTTAGCTATTGTTAATTAAATAACTTCTGTATTTAGTGGCAGCTCTAAGGTATGCAACTAGCTGATTCCACTCACCATTGTTTAACAAGTCGATATATTCTTGTTTCGAGAGAGTGGACTTATTTAGACATGATATTCTAAATTCTTTCAGCACTGGGCAAATAGCTATAAAATGGAAGTTGTCCTCTCTGAGCCTCAGGTTACACATGGTACAGAGCCATTTTTCTTCGGTTCTCCCATGTCTGAAGTTCAGAGGGAACAATTCTCCACTAGCTTTAAATATTAGGCTAGCATCAATTCTATCTCTATTATATATTTTAGGATTCAATCTGTACCCATAAGTAAGCAGTCTATAGTTTGTATGAAATTGTGCATCATTTGCTTTTTTGATAGCCTGATCTAAGGCTGCTTCTTTTACTTTGCCTATTATTTGCATGCATTTATTTTTAAACAGATTAGTATTTTGTGTGTCAGTTGGTTTTAAGGGTATGCAATAATTATTCCCAAGCTGTTCCTAGGCATTCCACCAATAAATATTTCTTTTCTCCACTTCTTTAGCTAAAAGGTTAGTGAACCTTTTAGCGGGTCCCCCTTAAAAATTTTGGGGGTGCCATCCCCGGGAAAATTACAAAAAATTGATTGGTCACCTTTTTAAATTTAAAGAATACCACTCCCCTAAAAATTGGTATAATTGGCTCTAATAACCCAATAATAGAAAACACTTTTCACTTCCAAGGGAGAAAAAATTACTTTTTACTTGGGAGTGAAAAGTGCTTCTTTACTCTCTAAAAACTAGTTATTAAACTTTACATTATACACCTCCAGTTTGTACTGGAGACGGAGACAAACTGTTTTTATCGTTTCAGGTCAAAAGAAGTTGTTTGGAGCAATAAAAAAATGTTTGATTTTTTTGGGGGCAGCACCCCCAAAATTTACAAGGGGAGTCGACCCAAAAAAAATAAGAATAAAATACAACAAAACATGTTAAAATAAAATCAACGTTTTTTTTTAATTGTTTTATTTCCAACATTTACAAATAATACACAACATTATATAAATAAATAATTTCTTATATATGTATTAAACATGTCACTTATTTAGATTAGATGATCCCTTCTATTAATACTTATAATTCGACACTAATAAATTGACACAATGCAATACAATACAATTAAATATTCAATAGATCCAAAGAAAGATAGGGTCACATAAACTAAACAAGTGCCATAAACATCATATTAATATAGAATTTGACCATTAATGATATGGTGACCATTTGGTTGCTGTGGTACAACTGTGGCTAAAAACTTAAATTTATCAAAAAACTTTTCCGTTTCGTTTTTTAGGTTTAGAAGTTGAATGAAAATGGTCCGAAGTCGATTGCAGGTCTTAAAGTACTCAAAGCCAGGGTATCTGGGTTCGAATCTTGGTAGGAACGATTATTTTTATAGTTTTATTTACATTTTATAAGTTTATTTCTACAAATTTATGGGGAATTTCCTTTGGAATGCGTGTTTCTATGCTTAACTAGGTTTTAAGCACGGAAACACGCTATTTCTTGCTTAAGGTTCCATTAATGCTTTATAACCTAACTCAATTATCAAACATTGTAACTTATTTGTCTGCATTTTTCAAAGGAAATGTGCTAAAACCTTTAAAGATAAAAATACGGGCCTTCGGCCCGTAGCCGCTGCGCGGCGTCGGCCCACCGAGCCGCTTCGCGGCCCGGGGGCCTCCCTGTGGCCGCTTCGCGGCCACATTGTTGTTTTTTTGTATGATGTGTTATTTCATTATTGTTCTTGTTACATGGCATTTTGCCATGTACCTAGCGAATTTTCACAGCCTCTCCACACAGGCCCGCTTCGCGGGCCTGTGAGGCTTTCTCACAAATTTGATTTTACTAATTAAGATTTTATTATTACTTTATTATTAATAGTATGCTATAATATTAAAACTTACAAGCATTATAAACAAAAATATATTCATGATTTTTGTTTTTAAAATAAAATACCGTTTTCGTCACTTAGGATCATAGATAAACAATATTAACATAGATGGCTCACTCAAAGATTTAAAAAAAATATTTGATGGGATGCAGGAGGCTCAAGTAGTACAGTCTAGTGGTGACAGCGTGAAACTGTCACATATTTTTATTTCTGACATTTTATTTATTTATTTTTATTCAACCAAACAACGAGCTGTTGAGGGTAATCAAGTCTTTCCATCCGCTTTTCAGCGCTAGAATGATAAGGAGTCGATGGATGAGTGATCCCAAGAAAGCTCTATAAGAATTTCGTATAAATTGGTAAAGAGTGAAAAAAATTAATTTCACACTCTTACTTCACCCATTCTGTCGTCCCTCCGTGGATTTGAACCTCTTTTTTTTTTTATTTATTTATTTATTTCCATATTTACAATAAAATTATTAAGCAACATAAACAAATTAATACATTAGACATGATGGTTAAATATATATAGAACTTAAGATTACATATTTATGAACCATTGACACCGTCAATCAAAAACTGGTGACCATTCTGCTGCTGTGATAAATTACAGGAATCTTTCCACTTTTAAGGCAGAGAGCCCTGTGTTGTGGAATGATTGTCTGTGTACTTTACTTAACAAAACATCTATTCAAACCATGTATGGAATTTTATATGCCATGTGATTTATATTTGTGAACTAAATAAAAATTTTTGTTTATAGTTTTAGTGGTTTTGTATAATAAAAAAAAAAAACGACCTTAGACCATAGATTTTAAACTCACCTGAACTAGATTAGATTATCTGTTTATTTTATCATCTTTTTCTTGTTTATTTATGAGAATCAATTTTATTTTTTTAGTAAAGACTGTTTTTGAAAGATTAAAATTAATGTATTTAGGTAAATTATTGTATAGTTTAGTACCGATGAATTTCCATTGCCTTTGTCCCATGGTGGTTTTCATAAATGGCTCAATCAACGTTTCTTTATGAGCTGATCTTGTTTTACCTATAACTCTAGGCATTTCTAGATTATGTTTGTGGAGTTGATTAAGTGAAACCATTTGATACATATAATCTATTTTCAAAATATTTAGTTCTTTAAATAGAGGGCCTGATCTTTCCTCTCTATCTTTAAATTTCATAACTCTTATCAGGGCTTTCTGTAATATTAGTATAGGTTGTCTAACTGTGGATGGAGCCGCACCCCAACCAATTAATCCGTATCTTAAAATTGAATCCGCTATAGCATAGTACAAAGTGCGCCTCTGATCCACAGTAAGAAAACCTCTAGCTCTAAGCATTATGTATATTGTTTGCCTTAATCGTTTTTGCAATTCATGTATATGTTGTTTCCACTTGAGGAAAGCATCAATATGAATTCCTAAATACTTTGTTGTTTCGACTCTTTCTATTTTGGGACAAAAACATTTGTCCGGAAATGTATTTAAGCAATTTTTCCTATCATGAATACTAATTTCCTTGATATCAGGTTGTCCTCTGACATCAGAGAAAAAGTAATGCATTTCGTTTTGTTTATGTTTAATGTAAGTAGGTTTTTATTTAGCCAATGCTTCACACTTATCAAATCACTCTCTAGTTGCTGTATAGATTGCTCCCAAGTTAACCCAGTCTCCAGTATTGTAAAGTCATCGCAAAAACCTATGATTCTACCATTCAGGTTAAGCTTAAACAAGTCCAGTGTTTGAATTAAAAAGTACAATGGTCCTAAGACCGTCCCCTGAGGTATTGAGAAGTTTGAGCTTTGTTCATTACTTAGAGTCCCGTTCAAGTTCACTACCTGAGGACGGTCCTTTAGATAGCTAATACACCAGTTGAGTAGTGGACCTCTAATACCAATTTTTTTTAATGTTTTTAATTAGAGATTCGTGAAATATAGAATCAAAGGCTTTTGAAAGGTCAAGACAGACTGCCACTGGTTTAAGTCCGTTGTCTAAGTTATTAGTGACATAAGATATTACTTCAGTTATAGCATCGTCAGTACTAAGTCCTTTTTCTAAATCCAAATTGAGTATTAGGAAATATTTTATTATTTCGATAAACTCTACCATATATTTTTTTACAACTTTTTCAATTATTTTACTCAAGTTAGATAACATTGATATTGGTCTATAATTTACAGGACTTTTTTTATCTCCTTTTTTAAATATAGGTTTAATTATTGCATTTTTTAAAATAGACGGAAAAATACCTTGTTTAAGAGAGGATTTAGTAAGGTGACAACCAGAAACTTAATGTTTGACTTAATCATATCCACAGTTATCAGATCATGGCCAGGTCCAGAACCTCCCCCTCAGATCTGATACTGCTTCAAATATATCACTTGCACTTACTTCTATTTTTGCTAATGTGACTAGGGTTTCATCTATATTTTCAGTAGTTTCAGGTTCAGAATTAATTTCTTTAGCCATCTTACTACCTATAGACGAGAAATATTTACACATAACGTCAGCAGCTTTTTTTGCTGTCTTTAATCGCATCTATTATTATCCCATTGTCATTTATTATTTCTTTAATAATTTCAGTAGGTTTATTTTCCCCTTTAATAGCTTCATTTATAACCTTCCATAGAGTCCTAGGATCATCTTTGTCTTTTAAATTTTTTTTCCTATAATATTTATTTTTTATTTTTTTAGTTAATTTTTTTAATAGCTTTGAATATGCATCTAATTTTATTTTTAATTCCGTATTAAAAGGTTCTTTGCTTAGTTTTTTACTCATTTTATCTCTTTTCCTAATGGATATAATTAGACCATCAGTCATCCATGGTTTAATTTTTTTGTATTTATTTGACTTAAGTGTAGAGTATTTTTTTATTTCGTAACTATCATTCGCAATATTTTGAATCTTTTCAATTAACTTCTCCGCAATTAAATCAACATTATTTATTGATAATATGTCTGACCAATTCTCCCTCTCAATCAGCTCTGAAAATTTACTTTTATCTAAAATGTTTTTAGTTATGATTATTTTTGACTCAGATTTGTATGTTTTTACATTTTTTTCATAAAGGTTAATTGATAAGGCAAAGTGGTCAGTCACATTTGTTCTTATCACTTGAGCATGTGATTTAGGGAGAAGAGAATCGCTCACAAAAATGTGGTCTATAGTGGTGTTTGTTGTGTCTGTTACCCTGGTAGGATCCTGTATTAGAGAGTTGTATTTATTTATTGTCATTAAGTTTAAATAATCATTTTCGATTTTGCTAAAAATTCTATTATTGTTGTCTAGGATATTTATGTTTATATCTCCTATAAACATAGTTTTTTCTTTTTTATATTTATCTAATACAGGGTCCAACTCCTCTATAAATGGTTTGACCATCTTCGTTTGGAGACCTATATACCGCTATAATGTTTAATTTGTTTTGATGAGTTAAAACTAAGCAATTACTATTTGTCATTTTTATTTCTTGAGTTGTAATAAGATCTTTGAGATTCCTTTTAACATACACAACAATACCACTGTTTTGATTAAAGTTATGATTAGTATGTCTGATTTCATAAGTGGGAATGTTGTACATATCAAGAGGAATATCGCCTATCCAAGCTTCAGTCAGAATAATAATATCATATTCAGCTTGGTGAGCTTGTATTGACAAACAGAAATCATCAAAATTTTTTCTAATACTCCTAATATTCTGATGGATGATGTGAAGATCATTTTTTGTTGACATGGTTACTTTTAGAATGTTTATCTGATGTGAATTATTATTTCACATCAGGTATATTATTTGAATAAAAATATATCAAATAATTTACCAGATTATGCAGTTTATATATAACAACCAGATGGTCACCAGCAAGCTTCAGGTGGTCAATGGTTCAAATTTCCTAAAACAGCTAACAATTTTTTGTTAAGTTTAAATTTTATCAACTATATATATTTAAGTTATTTAAATTATTCTATGTATATTTTCTTTTAAGGTTTTTTATTTTTTTTTTTTTTTAGCTAATGATTTTTTTATACCTTTTAATAATTTATAAATAAAATAAAAGATTTAATAATAAGAGATTTTTTAATAATAAGTAAGTATAAAATAATCTTTTTTTTTATAATTGGTTTTTAGAAAATTTTTAGAATAATTTATTAACTTAAACTAATTTAACTTACTGTATATTAAGGGTTAGTAATACGTAATACACTTAAATACTACTTTTATATTTTATACTCTTTGCTTTTTTATATTTTTGTAGATGTATTATTTATTTATTGTTTATTATTTATGTATTATTTTATTTTATTATTTTAATCTGCTTTTTTTTAAGTAATATTTGAAATTATTTGTGTTAGAGTTGTTAAATTTTTATTTTGTATTTAGGGTTAGTTTTTAAAATATTATTAATTTTTTTTTTAAATATTTAATTTTTTAGTGGTGATAAGGTAGAACAAATGCCAAATCTCGTTTTGTATTAATTATCAATAGTGGCTTATTAATGTTTGTTTTTTTTTTACTATTTATGTTTTGTGTTTTACCGTATATTTAATTTGGAGAGCAAGAACTATTTTTACAAAATTATTTATTTATATTGTAAGCATTAGTTAAGCTGTTGATTGATATTAAGTTTCATGCATGTTATGTATTTATTTATTTTTTTATTTACAGGCTATAGTTACCTAATTTTTATTTTTTAAGAAATAATAACTTTTTTTTTATAAAATAATACTGATTTTTTTTTTAAAACTATAACAATGTTCTTATTTATCTCTAATGTCAGAGTTTCAATTTTTTTGTTTGTTTCTTTACTTATCCGTTGGCGCAACCCGAGATGTATACTCAGATAGCATTTTTGTCCTGTCTCTCTGGGACAGCAGGCTTACCAGGATGGAGCAAGAGGTAGAGGTCCATCTTTTATACTATGTCCCATCCTCTAACACTACTAACCCAACAGATATCGTACAAGTCTTTGACCTGGACGTATACATATATACAAGATTATATATATATGTATACTGTTTGCGCCATTTGTGATGGTTCGATTGAGCTGAAATTGGTCTTAATCGATTCAGCTAGTCGTCTACCTAAACACGAAATACCTTGTTTTAAAGCCATTTCAAGTTTCAATTTTTTTTTTCATGACGTCATAACTTTGATTGATGACGTCATAATTTTTTTATAAACAATAGGCCTCGTAACCTCCTCAACATCTCGCGATTTGCAAAGTTTCGTTTCAATTTGTGAACGCCTCGAGAGTTATCGTTCGCCATACGAAAGGGTAGAAACTCTTACATACATATATATATATATATATATATATATAATATATATATATATATATATATATATATATATATATATATATATATATATATATATATATATATATATATATATATATATATATAATATATAATATATATATATATATATATATATATATATATATAAACTTTTTTCGGACATATATATTTTTGTTATCAGGAAGCCAATAGGAACCGATTCCACTCACTGCCACCCTCAACTTCCGTCATCCGAACAACCTCATAAGCGTCATTTTCATTATGAAAATTCGCTAATAAAAATACGGGCCTTCGGCCCGTAGCCGCTACGCGGTCTCGGCGCTTCGCGCCTCGTCCGCTTCGCGGCCACATTGTTGTTGTTTTGTATTATGTATGGTTTCATTATCGTTTCTTGTTACATGGCATTTTGCCACGTATTTAGCGAATTTTCATAACCTCGTTTCACAGGCCCGCTTCGCGGGCCTGAAAGGCTTTCTCACAAATTTGATTTTATTAATCCTCTATTATTAATAGTAAGCAATGATATTACAGTTAACAAGCAATGTAAAAAAATAATAAGTATTTTAAAATACATAACTAATACGTTTTTTATAGAGGTACAAAGAATACAAGAAAGAAATCCATACGTTGCAACTGTTGGAGTAACCTTGTATAAAGGGTAAGAAAAGATTATACTTTCATCTTTCATCAGCTTTAGTAATCGTCCACCATACAAAAGGGCATTAACTCTTAAATACATTTATGATTGTTTATGCAATTTAAAGAAAAATGTCAAACTTTTGTTTGTAAACAAATTGTTTATTTGAGTATAATCTTTAGGTTGAAAAAAATATATTAATTATTTTTTAAAATAAAAATACCGTTTTCGTCACTTAGGATTGTCCGATTGAGCTGAAACCGGTCGCAATCGTTTTAGAATGACTTCGAATATGTAAAGACTACCTCGAGGTTTTTCCTCTTTACAGGCCTGCTTAGCTCGGCCTGGATCAGTGGAAGCCATTTTTGTCCTGTCTCTCTGGGACAGTAGGCTTACCAGGATGGAGCAAGAGGTAGAGGTCCTCTAATATACAAACATCCCACCCTCTAACACTACTGAACCCAACAGATATCGTACGAAGTCTTTGACCTAGACGTATACATATATACAAGATTATATATATATGTATACCGATTGCGCCATTTGTGATAGTTCGATTGAGCTGAAATTGGTCTTAATCGATTCAGCTAGCCGTCTACCTAAATACGAAATACCTTGTTTTAAAGCCATTTCAAGTTTCAAAAAAAAATTTTTTTCATGACGTCATAACTTTGATTGATGACGTCATAATGTTTTTATAAACAATAGGCCTCGTAACCTCCACAACATCTCGCGATTTGCAAAGTTTCGTTTCAATTTGAGAACGCCCTTCGAGAGTTATCGTTCGCCATACGAAAGGGTAGAAACTCTTACATACATATATATATATATATATACATATATATATATATATATATATATATATATATATATATATATATATATATATATAATATATATATATATATATACATATAATATATAAACTTTTTTGGGACATATATTTTTGTTATCAGGAAGCCAATAGGAACCGATTCCGCTCACTCCCACCCTCAACTTCCGCCATCCGAACAATCTCATAAGCGTCATTTTCATAATGAAAATTCGCTAAAAGGTGCTCTAAAAAAATACGGGCCTTCGGCCCGTAGCCGCTGCGCGGCCTCGGCCCACCGGGCCGCTTCGCGGCCCGGGGCCTCCCTGTGGCCGCTTTGCGGCCACATTGTGTTGTTTTGTATTATGTGTTGTTTCATTATTGTTCTTGTTACATGGCATTTTGCCATGTATCTAGCGAATTTTCACAGCCTCTCCACACAGGCCCGCTTCGCGGGCCTGAGTGGCTTTCTCACAAACTTGATTTTACTAATTGAGATTTTATTAATACTCTATTATTAATAGTATGCTATAATATTAAAATTAAGAAGCATTATAAACAAAAATATATTATTCATGATTTTTGTTTTTAAATAAAAATACCGTTTCCGTCACTAAAGATTGTCTAATTGAGCTGAAACCGGTCGCAATGGTTTTAGAGACTTCGACCATATAAAGACAACTTCAACTCTTACTTACATTTATGATTGTTTATAGAATTTAAAGAAAAATGTCAAATTTTTTTTTGTAAATAAATTGTTTATTTGAGTAAAATCTTAAGGTTAAAAAAAAATATTCATGATTATTTTAAAATAAAAATACCGTTTGCGTCACTTAGGATTGTCCGATTTGAGCTGAAACTGGTCGCATTCGTTTTAGAATAACTTCGACCATATAAAGACTACTTCGATGTTCTTCTCTTTACGGGTCTGCTTCGCTCGGCGTGGTTCAGTGGAAGCCATTTTTGCCCTGTCTCTCTGGGACAGTAGGCTTACCATGATGGAGCAAGAGGTATAGGTCTCTCTTTTATACTATATCCCCACCCTCTAACACTACTGAACCCAACAGATATCGTACGATTCTTTGACCTAGACGTATACATATATACAGATTATATATATTGTATACCAATTGCGGCATTTGTGATGGTTTCGATTGGGCTGAAATTGGTCTTAATCGATTCAGCTAGCCGTCTACCTAAATACTAAATACTTTGTTTTAAAGCCATTTCAAGTTTCAAAAAATTTTTTTTTCATGACGTCATAACTTTGGTTGATGACGTCATAATGTTTTATAAACAATAGGCCTCGTAACCTCCTCAACATCTCGCGATTGCAAAGTTTCGTTTCAATTTGAGAACGCCTCGAGAGTTATCGTTCGCCATACGAAAGGTAGAAACTCTTACATACATATATATAATATATATATATATATATATATATATATATATATATATATATTATATATATATATATATAATATTATATATATACTTTTTTTTGGACATATATTTTTGTTATCAGGAAGCCAATAGGAACGATTCCACTCATCCCACCCTCAACTTTCGTCATCCGAACAACCTCATAAGCGTCATTTTTCATTATGAAAATTCGCTATAGATTTGATAATTATTTTGCTACTATACCTATATCTTATGGTGAGTAAAAAATGACCAATATAAATTTTTTATGGTCACCCGTTCTTTTTTTATGGTCCACATTTTATGGTCTCCGACCCTAAAATTTAGTGATTTTTGACCTTCAAGATAAGCAGCCGATACTCGGTTCTCGCTTGTACTACAGGAAAAATATGAATGGATCTGTTTAAAGCAAGCTTGAGCTAAATTTGGCCCTTTGACACTTTTACTCTATGACCGCTCCTTGGGGGGGCAATGGGGGCTCCAAATTTTAGGGTTTCTTAAAAATATATTAAAATTTTAACATTTTTTTATAATATGAAGAAATCTGAATTAAGAGCTCCCAATTTTTTTAGGAGTTACTTACTTTAAAGACAAGCAATCAACAAAATTTTCAAAGCATTGATATAATTCGTTTATGAGCTATGATTTTGAAAATCCATATTTTTTAATTTTTGGTCATTTTTGACCTTCAATATCTCCCTTGGACATGTATACTTTTTAACAAAAATCATATCACAAAGACCCCTTACCAGTGTCCACATATACCACTAAAAACATTCTTGTGTATTTGCCCACAAGCAAAGTTATAGCTAATCATGTATGTGTGATTTTCCAAATATAAATAATATAAATTTTTTTAAAATGTGAAGAAATTTAAATTAAGTGCTATTAAATTTTTTAGCAGTTGCTTAGATTAAGACAAACATCCAACCAAATTTTTTAAAGCTTTGATGTAATTCGTTTATGAGCTATAATTTTTTGGAAAAATGACCAAAATTTAAAAAATCCATATTTTTCAAAAATTCATAGCTCATAAACGAATTACATCAAAGCTTTAAAAATTTAGTTGGATGTTTGTCTTAATCTAAGCAACTCATAAAAAAAATGGGAGCTCTTAATTTAAATTTCTTCACATTATAAAAAAATATATATTATTTGATATTTGGAAAATCACACATACATGATTTAGCTATAACTTTGCTTGTGGGCAAATACACAAGAATGTTTTTAGTGGTATATGTGGACACTGGTAAGGGGTCTTTGTGATATGATTTTTTGTTAAAAAGTATACATGTCCAAGGGAGATATTGAAGGTCAAAAATGACCAAAAATTAAAATACAGGCCTTCGGCCCGTAGCCGCTTCGCGGCCTCGGCGCTTCGCGCCTCGTCGCTCCGCAGCGTCGGCCCACCGGGCCGCTTCGGGCCCGGAGCCCCCTGTGGCCGCTTTACGGCCACATTGTTGTTGTTTTGTATTATGTGTTGTTTCATTATTGTTCTTGTTACATGGCATTTTGCCATGTATCTAGCGAATTTTCACAGCCTCTCCACACAGGCCCGCTTCGCGGGCCTGTGTGGCTTTCTCACAAACTTGATTTTACTAATTGAGATTTTATTAATACTCTATTATTAATAGTATGCTATAATATTAAAATTAATAAACATTATAAACAAAATATATTATTCATGATTTTTTGTTTTTAAATAAAAATACCGTTTCGTCATAAAGATTGTCTGATTGAGCTGAACCGGTCGCAATGGTTTTATAATGACTTCGACCATATAAAGACAACTTCAACTCTTACTTACATTTATGATTGTTTATAAAATTTAAAGAAAAAAATGTCAAATTTTTTTTTGTAAACAAATTGTTTATTTGAGTAAAATCTTAAGGTTGAAAAATATATTCATGATTATTTAAAATAAAAATACCGTTTGCGTCACTTAGATTGTCCGATTGAGCTGAAACTGGTCGCATTCGTTTTAGAATAACTTCGACCATATAAAGACTACTTCGATGTTTTCCTCTTTACGGGTCTGCTTAGCTCGGCGTGGTTCAGTGGAAGCCATTTTTGCCCTGTCTCTCTGGGACAGTAGGCTTACCATGATGGAGCAAGAGGTAGAGGTCTCTCTTTTATACTATATCCCACCCTCTAACACTACTGAACCCAACAGATATCGTACGAGTCTTTGACCTAGACGTATACATATATACAAGATTATATATATATGTATACCGATTGCGCATTTGTGATGGTTCGATTCAGCTGAAATTGGTCTTAATCGATTCAGCTAGCCGTCTACCTAAACACGAAATACTTTGTTTTAAAGCCATTTCAAGTTTCAAAAAATTTTTTTTTCATGACGTCATAACTTTGGTTGATGACGTCATAATGTTTTTTATAAACAATAGGCCTCGTAACCTCCTCAACATCTCGCGATTGCAAAGTTTCGTTTCAATTTGAGAACGCCTTCGAGAGTTATCGTTCGCCATACGAAAGGGTAGAAACTCTTACATACATATATATATATATATATATATATATATATATATATATATATATATATATATATATATATATATAATATACATATATATATAAACTTTTTTTGGACATATATTTTTGTTATCAGGAAGCCAATAGGAACCGATTCCACTCACTCCCACCCTCAACTTTCGTCATCCGAACAACCTCATAAGCGTCATTTTCATTATGAAAATTCGCTAATATAGATTTTGATAATTATTTTGCTACTGATACCTATATCTATGGTGAGTAAAAAATGACCAATATAAATTTTTTTGGTCACCCGTTCTTTTTTTATGGTCACTTTTATGGTCCTCGACCCTAAAATTTAGTGATTTTTGACCTTCAGATAAAGCAGCCCCGTACCTCGGTTCTCGCTTGTACTACAGGAAAATATGAATGGATCTGTTTAAAGCAAGCTTTGAGCTAAATTTGGCCCTTTGACACTTTTTACTCTATGACCGCTCCTTGGGGGGGCAATGGGGGCTCCAAATTTTAGGGTTTTTCTTAAAAATATATTAAAATTTTAACATTTTTTTTATAATATGAAGAAATCTGAATTAAGAGCTCCAATTTTTTTAGGAGTTACTTACTTTAAGACAAGCAATATCAACAAAAATTTTTCCAAGCATTAATATAATTCGTTTATGAGCTATGAATTTTTTAACAATCCATATTTTTTCAAATTTTGGTCATTTTTTTGACCTTCAATATCTCCCTTTGGACATGTATACTTTTTTAACAAAATCATATCACAAAGACCCCTTACCAGCTGTCCCACATATACCACTAAAAAACATTCTTGTGTATTTGCCACACAAGCAAAGTTTAATAGCTAAATCATGTATGCTGTGATTTTCAATTAAATAATATAATTTTTTTAAAATGTGAAAGAAATTTAATTTAAGTGCTATTAAATTTTTTTAGCAGTTGCTTAGATTAACAAACATCCAACCAAATTTTAAAGCTTTTGGATGTAATTCGTTTATGAGGCTATAATTTTTTTGAAAAAATGAACCAAAATTTAAAAAAATCCATATTTTTCCAAAAATTCATAGCTCATAAACGAATTACATCAAAGCTTTAAAAATTTAGTTTGATGTTTTGTCTTAATCTAAGCAACTCATAAAAAAATGGGAGCCTCTTAATTTAAAATTTTTCTTCACATTATAAAAATATTATATTATTTGATATTTGGAAAATCCACATACATGATTTAGCTATAAACTTTGCATTGTGGGCAAATACACAAGAATGTTTTTTAGTGGTATATGTGGACAACTGGTAGGGGTCTTTGTGATTGATTTTTGTTAAAAAAGTATAGCATGTCCAAGGGAGATATTGAAGGTCAAAAAAATGACCAAAAATTAAAATCAGGCGCCTTCGGCCCGTAGCCGCTTCGCGGCCTCGGCCGCTTCGCGCCTCGGTCCGCTCCGCAGCGTTCGGCCGCACCGGGCCGCCTTCGCGGCCGGAGCCCCCCTGTGGCCGCTTTACGGCCACATTGTGTTTGTTTTTTGTATTATGTGTTGTTTCATTATTGTCTTGTTACATGGCATTTTGCAGTATCTACGAATTTTTCCAGCCTCTCCACCAAGGCCCGCTTCGCGGGCCTTGTGTGGCTTTCTCACAAACTTGAAATTTTAGCTAATTGAGATTTTATTAATACTCTATTATTAAAATAGTATGCTATATATATTAAAAATTAATAAAACATTAATATAACAAAAAATATATTAATCATGTTTTTGTTTTTAAATAAAAATATACCGTTTCCGTCACTAAAAGATTGTCTGATTGAGCTTGAAACCGGTCGCAATGGTTTTAGAATGACTTNACGAATACATCAAAGCTTTAAATAAATTAAGTTGATGTTTGTCTTAATCTAAGCAACTCATAAAAAAAATGGGAGCTCTTAATTTAAATTTCTTCACATTATAAAAATAAATATGTTATATTTGATATTGGGAAAATCAAACATACATGATTTAGCTATAACTGCTTGTGGGCAAATACACAAAGAATGTTTTTATGGTATATTGGACACGGTAGGGGGTTTGTGTGATATGATTTTGTTAAAAGTATACATGTCCAGGGAGATAGATATTGAAGGTCAAAATGACCAAAAAATTAAAATACAGGCCTTCGGCCCGTAGCCGCTTCGCGGCCCTCGGCGCTTCGCGCCTCGTCCGCTCCGCAGCGGTCGGCCCACCGGCCGCTTCGCGGCCGGGAGCCCCCCGTGGCCGCTTACCGGCCAATTGTTGTTGTTTTGTATTATGTGTTGTTTCATTATTGTTTCTTGTTACATGGCATTTTTGCCATGATCTAGCGAATTTTCACAGCCCTCCACACAGGCCCGCTTCGCGGCCTGTGTGGCTTTCTCACAAACTTGATTATAATGAGATTTTATTAATACTCTATTATTAATAGTATGATAATATTAAAATTATAAAACATTATAAACAAAATATATTTCATGAATTTTTGTTTTTAAATAAAAATATACCGTTTCCGTCACTAAAAGATTGTCTGATTGAGCTGTGAACCGGTCGCAATGGTTTTAGAATGACTTCGACCATATAAAGACAACTTCAACATTACTCACATTTATTGTTTATAAAATTTAAAGAAAATGTCAAATTTTTTTTGTAAACAAATTGTTTATTTGAGTAAAATCTTAAGGTGAAAAAAATATATTCATGATTATTTAAAATAAAAAATACGTTTGCGTCACTTAAGATTGTCCGATTGAGCTGAAACTGTCGCATTCGTTTTAGAATAACTTCGGACCATATAAGACTACTTCGATGTTCTCCTTTTTACGGGTCTGCTTAGCTCGGCGTGGTTCAGTGGAAGCCATTTTTGCCCTGTCTCTCTGGACAGTAGGCTTACCAGATGGAGCAAGAGGTAGAGGTCTCTTTATACTATATCTTCACCCTCTAACACTACTGAACCCAACAGATATCGTACGATTCTTTGACCTAGACGTATACATATATACAAGATTATATATATATGTATACCAATTGCGCATTTGTGATGGTTCGATTCAGCTGAAAATTGGTCTTAATCGATTCAGCTAGCCGTCTACCTAAATACTAAATACCTTGTTTTAAAGCCATTTCAAGTTTCAAAAAATTTTTTTTTCATGACGTCATAACTTTGGTTGATGACGTCATAATGTTTTTATAAACAATAGGCCTCGTAACCTCCTCAACATCTCGCGACTTGCAAAGTTTCGTTTCAATTTGAGAACGCCTTCGAGAGTTATCGTTCGCCATACGAAAGGGTAGAAACTCTTACATACATTATATATATATATATATATATATATATATATATATATATATATATATATATATATATATATATATATATATATATATATATATATATATATATATTATATATATATATATATATATATATATATATATATATATATATATATATATATATACATATATTATATAACTTTTTTTGGACATATATTTTGTTTATCAGGAAGCCAATAGGAACCGATTCCACTCACTCCCACCCTCAACTTTCGTCATCCGAACAACCTCATAAGCGTCATTTTCATTATGAAAATTCGCTAATAGATTTTGATAATTATTTTGCTACTGATACCTATATCTATGGTGAGTAAAAAATGACCAATATAAATTTTTTATGGTCACCCGTTCTTTTTTTATGGTCACTTTTATGGTCCTCCGACCCTAAAATTTAGTGATTTTTGACCTTCAGATAAGCAGCCGATACTCGGTTCTCGCTTGTACTACAGGAAAAATATGAATGGATCTGTTTAAAGCAAGCTTTTGAGCTAAATTTGGCCCTTTGACACTTTACTCTATGACGCTCCTTGGGGGGCAATGGGGGCTCCAAATTTTAGGGTTTCTTAAAAATATATTAAAATTTTAACATTTTTTTATAATATGAAGAAATCTGAATTAAGAGCTCCCAATTTTTTTAGGAGTTACTTACTTTAAGACAAGCAATCAACAAAATTTTCAAAGCATTAATATAATTTCGTTTATGAGCTATGATTTTTTGAAAATCCATATTTTTTAATTTTTGGTCATTTTTGACCTTCAATATCTCCCTTGGACATGTATACTTTTTAACAAAAATCATATCACAAAGACCCCTTACCAGTGTCCACATATACCACTAAAAACATTCTTGTGTATTTGCCCACAAGCAAAGTTATAGCTAAATCATGTATGTGTGATTTTCCAAATATCAAATAATATAAATTTTTTTAAAATGTGAAGAAATTTAAATTAAGTGCTATTAAATTTTTTAGCAGTTGCTTAGATTAAGACAAACATCCAACCAAATTTTTAAAGCTTTGATGTAATTCGTTTATGAGCTATAATTTTTTGAAAAATGACCAAAATTTAAAAAATCCATATTTTTCAAAAATTCATAGCTCATAAACGAATTACATCAAAGCTTTAAAAATTTAGTTGGATGTTTTTCTTAATCTAAGCAACTCATAAAAAAAATGGGAGCTCTTAATTTAAATTTCCATATAAAGACTACTTCGATGTTCTTCCTTTTTACGGGTCTGCTTAGCTCGGCGTGGTTCAGTGGAAGCCATTTTTGCCCTGTCTCTCTGGGACAGTAGGCTTACCATGATGGAGCAAGAGGTAGAGGTCTCTCTTTTATACTATATCTTCACCTCTAACACTACTGAACCCAACAGATATCGTACGAGTCTTTGACCTAGACGTATACATATATACAAGATTATATATATATGTATACCAATTGCGCCATTTGTGATGGTTCGATTCAGCTGAAATTGGTCTTAATCGATTCATCTAGCCGTCTACCTAAATACTAGATACCTTGTTTTAAAGCCATTTTAAGTTTCAAAAAATTTTTTTTTTCATGACGTCATAACTTTGGTTGATGACGTCATAATGTTTTTATAAACATAGGCCACGTAACCTCCTCAACATCTCGCGATTTGCAAAGTTTCGTTTCAATTTGAGAACGCCTTCGAGAGTTATCGTTCGCCATACGAAAAGGGTAGAAACTCTTACATACATATATATATATATATATATACATATATATATATATATACATTTATATATAAACTTTTTTCGGACATATATTTTTGTTATCAGAAGCCAATAGGAACCGATTCCACTCACTCCACCCTCAACTTCTGTCATCCGAACAACCTCATAAGCGTCATTTTCATTATGAAAATTCGCTAAAATATGGATTTTCAAAAAATCATAGCTCATAAACGAATTATATTAATGCTTTGAAAATTTTGTTGATTGCTTGTCTTAAAGTAAGTAACTCCTAAAAAAATTGGGAGCTCTTAATTCAGATTTCTTCATATTATAAAAAAATGTTAAATTTTAATTAATTTTAAGAAACCCTAAAATTTGGAGCCCCCATTGCCCCCCCAAGGAGCGGTCATAGAGTAAAAGTGTCAAAGGACCAAATTTAGCTCAAAGCTTGCTTTAAACAGATCCATTCATTTTTTCCTGTAGTACAAGCGAGAACCGAGTATCGGCTGCTTATCTGAAGGTCAAAAATCACTAAATTTTAGGGTCGGAGGACCATAAAAGTGACCATAAAAAAAGAACGGGTGACCATAAAAAATTTATATTGGTCATTTTTTACTCACCATAGATATAGGTATCAGTAGCAAAATAATTATCAAAATCTATTTTTTTTGAGCATCCAAGTCTGGGACACTTGATATGGATTGACCCCATATATATATAAACTTTTTTCGGACATATTTTTTTGTTTCAGGAAGCCAATAGGAACTGATTCCGCTCACTCCCACCCTCAACTTCCGTCATCCGAACAACCTCTTAAGCGTCATTTTCATAATGAAAATTCGCTAATAACTTAGGTTTAAACTAATAATGGTGCAAATAATGCTGTGCACTGTCATGTTTAGAGGCATTGTTTTGTGTAACCAACCATCTGGAAAATTTTGCGCATTTCCCTTTAACAAATACTATACACACAGCGTATTTAATAGGCGATCGTATTGCATACGTATTCAATACGGTCAACTAACTCCACGGTTCTTACAGCGTATTTTTTTAGTTGATCGAGTGAGATTACGTGATAACTGATCCCGGCAAAACATGGCGTCTTGTATAGTGAAGGTTCACTTATGGTTATAAGGAAGTTTAAAACAAAAAATATATTTAATTAAATTGTGATTTCTTTGCATAATAATAAAGTTACACTTAAAAAAATAATATTCCAAAAGTTATTTGATCAAAAACGGTTATATAGAAGTGAAATAAAAGTTGGACGAGAAGGTTATCCGTTAAATACGATCGTCTCTAAAGGTACATACAGCGTATCGGGGGATCCATTTAGATTCCATCTCCCTAGTTCTAGCGTATGCGATCGGATCCCCTCCGCATGGTTCATACAACTAATATTACCGTATTGAGAGATCGTATTCTATACGATCCGCGGATCTAAAGTGTATGTGAACGTACTAAAATACAGACAAATGAGTTGCGGGCAAGAAATGGATTGTTAAGCATAGATCAGGCTTTGCAGAGGATATTGGCTTCGGCATTCGGATATTTGCCAAAATATATGTATTGATTGGTCAGATACTTAGGCCCGTATTCAGAATCATTTTAAAAAAATCTCTCCTAGGTTGTTCCTAGCCTTCTCCTAGGTTGTTCCTAGCTTTCTCCTAGGCCTAGCGGTATTCAGAATCAGTTTTTGAAATCTCTCCTAGGTTGTTCCTAGCTTCTTCCTAGCCTTCTCCTAGCTTTTAAAAAATCAACCCTAGGAATGATTTTACGTAAATTTATTCGTGCTAAAACGTTAATATAACAAAAATAGAATAAAAACTTACTTTAGAGTTAATTATAACTTAATTTTATTATTTATCTTTACAATAATTGGAACCTCAATTTTACGTAAACAGACATTTTTTGACAACTAGCGCTACCAATGATGTGCGAACCAATTTTAAACAAATGATGTGTAAACAAACCTGGCACAGAATAAACTCCCTTAAAATACGTAAATTTGTAATGACAACAAACTTATTTATAGTTGCCGATTATTTTAAAGTATATCTAATGTGAAAGTGCGTGACCTTGACCCAGTGAAGGTTTGAAACTAGAGAATGATTTGCATTTTATTTTCACTTATGTAGAAATCATTATATGTCATTAATGTACTATTTAAATGTTTTTACAATAACATAGTTAGTGATAATAAAAACAGGTTAAACTTTCGTAGAGTGTATGGGTGCCACATTTTTGAATTGTAAGTTTATAGGAGAAATTATTATACTTGACATAAATAAATCATCATATTATAGGGTTGTATAAACCCTACAGTTGGTACTTCCATTTTTCACACTGATCTATAAAGTCATATCACGTAAAGTCAAATTAGTTTACGTAGCAATTAGTTCGTTTTAAAAGCGGTTGATATTGTGAACAGTTTAAAAACTACACAAAACAAACAAAATGTATAATATACTTTTCAGTCTTGTTTACTTCTATAGTTAGCCAATTTGCCCGTAATTATTTAGTTTAGTTTAGACCTTTCCAGTAATTATTATATACTCAATAAAATATACTCAGCACTAGTATTATTTTATTTATTTTCTATAAGGTTTCATCAAGTTTATGATACTTTCCATTTATAATATTTGATAGCATTTATTGCAAGGTTAGCAATCAAAAAGACGGTCGCTCAAAACGGGGATTTTCAAAACAGTTAACAGCTCTACTTCATTCTAGATGGGAATATACAACACTACCACGTTAAGGCAGAGTTTTTAATCCCACATTTTAATGGGGAGATACATCAATAAGTATAATGACATAACGGATAAGATAAGTATAAGTATAATGTATAACGGATAAGAGATAAGAGTGACACGCATTTTTACAACCGGCTCAGATTAACTTTTTTAATATTATTAACTTAAATTTTAGCACTAAAAATGATACAATCGTGCGGGAAATGTACACCAAATTGTCCGGAAGGTGAAACTGAAGCAGTGGTTCCCTGTGATATGTGTTCATGACGTTTTTACTATGCCTGCGTCGGTCTGACAGCCACAGAGATCCAAACCGTAAGGTTAAAGAAGAAAACTTTAAAATTTATTTGCAACTGTTGTTGGGAAATAAATATTATGACAATCTCCAAACTGGATGAGATAAAGAAAGACATGATTTCTGTAAAAACAGAACTGAAACAAATGAATGATGGCAATAAAACGATCGCTACCGAGTTAAAAAATATCACTCGAAATCAAAGCTTAACTGTTGATATAATGACGGAAGTTACAAAAAACAACGATAACGTTTCTAAAAAACTCGATTTTCTTATGGAAAATTTAAGTAAAACAAAAAATAACGCAATATCAAAATCTAATACTTCCTCACCTCATAGAAATTAGGAAGTGATAAATGAAAATGGAGCAGACGAAAAAGAAGAAGAATCTAACAAAGAAAATAAAGAAGATACCATTAATGATAACGTCTATCAACAAAAAAAAAAATCCTGACGACTCAAACCAAGAAAACGAAAATTTAAATGCCTTAGAAGAACTCCAAGGAGCACCGAAAAAAGTTTATTTATACGTCGGCAGAACGGCAGTAAACACAAAACCAAATACAGTACTAGCCCACGTCAAAAGGAAGATTCCTACGGGTGTATTTAGTTGTGTTTCTCTAGAAAGTAAAAGCAAATTTCCGTGTTTCAAGCTTGAAGCCGACGTACAAAACAAAAATGCCTTACTCGAACCGAGTTTCTGGCCTAAAGATGTACAAGTACGTCCTTTTTTATGGAGAAGACAGACCGGGGGAAATTTCAGAAAGAAATAAAAACTTCCTCAAACAAAATAAAAGGTATGTACACTAATTTACGTAGTATAAGAAACAAGTGTGACGAGTTAGATTTGTATATTCAAGAACATGAGTTGGATGTACTGCTAACCACAGAACATTGGTTAACAGAAGAAGAAAATAACCTGTACACTTTGACAGGATTTGAACACCCGGTAGGGTTTTTTAGGAAAAATATACAACATGGAGGCTCTGCTATATATATAAGAAAAGGTATGAATTATAGACCATGTAACAAAATAATTGATATTTCACAAGATGAATATTGTGAAATTTCAGCAGTAGAATTAATTGACTATAAACTTATTTTAATGACTGTATATAGAGTACCCAGAGGAGACTTAAAGATCTTTCAAGAATGCATTGAAAAAGCACTTACTGAAGCTACAAAAGGAAATAAAGATGTAATTTTAGCTGGGGATTTTAACATAGATTTCAACCGCCGAGACAATAACACAAAAGAAATAGTCAACCTTCTAAAATCTTTTGGACTACGCGCGACTGTTAATGAACCCACCAGAGGAGAAAGGACATTAGATAACGTGTTTGTACCTGACTCCATTCCAACGGATACAATAGTTGGTCAATATCAGTTTTCCGACCATAAGAATATAATTATTAATCTCAACGTAAACAAAAACACAAAAAATGAAAAAATAACCGTCAGGCCTATAAATGAAGCAGGAACAATTGAACTAGTAGACAGATTAATAAAAACTGATTGGAATACATTAGTACAATATGAAAATGTGGAAGATCGTTTTAACCAATTTATTAATACTATAAGAAACCACCTACTAGACTCTTTCCCCTGCAGAACAATATATAAAAGAAAAAACCTGACAGTAAACCATGGTATAACGAAAACTTAAAAGAAATGCAAGATATTGTACAAACTTACTATGATCTAGGTAAGTCTGATCATAATAGTAATTTTTGGAAGTAGTACATAAAAATGAAAAAAGCGTATAGAAAAGCCTTACAAGATGCCAGGAAGAAATATAATGAAAATCTTATCAAAGACTCTGAGAATGTTTCTAAAACAACCTGGAATATCGTCAATCAGGAAATAGGAAAAGGAGAAAGGAATAAAACAGCATGCCAAATAAAACCTGATGAGTTTAATAATAGTTTTATTAAAATCAGTGAAAACAAAACTAATAGTGAAGAAGCAATTAAAATTGCAGATAAATGTTATTCTCCCAGTAAAAACAAGGATGTCCTCTTCTTAAAACCGCTACCTGAAACAGAAGTTATTAAAATAATTGAATCTATGAGTAACTCAAAATCAAGAGATTGTTTTGGGATCTCAAACCATTTACTAAAACAGATTTATCCATCAATATTAAGACCACTGACAAATCTTATTAACAGATGCCTTGTCGACGGATACTTCCCTCAAGTATTAAAAATAACAAGAATATCACCAATATATAAAAAGGGTAAAAGAAATGATGTCAGTAGTTACAGACCTATTTGCGTCACTCCTACTATAGGAAAAATTCTAGAAATTGCAATTAAAAACCAGCTTATAAAATACTTAAAAAAAATAAATTAATTGTTGAGTCTCAATATGAAAAATAAGTCCATTGTTAAAGCCCTGCAGAAGGTTATTGAATGTTTTGAAAAAGGTGAACACGCACAATTGTCGTGCATCGACCTTTCTAAAGCTTTTGACAGTGTCCCCAAGAATATTAATATCAAAATGTAAACTTCTAAATATCCAAGGAAATGCGCTAAACATCATCTATAGCTACCTGACAAACAGAAGACAGTACGTTGATTTCAATGGTGAAACATCAGAGCTTCGAGGAGTTGAAGGAGGGCTTGTACAGGGCTCAAATTTAGGTCCCGTTCTTTACCTGATCTCCGTTAATGATCTGGAGTCTTTCCTAGAGCAAGAAAAAACAAAAGAACAGGATGAAACAGAAGAAATACTCATTGCCTATGCAGATGATAACAATATCATTTCAATAGACAAAAACATAAATAAAGCCAAAATTTCAGCTCAAAAATCTCTAAAACGTGTAGAAAGATGGATGGAACCAAATAATATGATCATGAACAGAGATAAAACTCAATATCTCACAATGAGCCTGAGAATACCAGAAAAACAAGACACCCTTAATTTTCTTGGTCTAGTTATAGACCAAAAAATGACCTGGAAAGATAACATACAGAGTATAAATAAAAAAATAGCAAAATATATATATATTTTTAGAAAAATAGTAAAGTACTTACCTCAAAAAACTCTTGTGTTAGTCTATAAATCACTTGTTGAAAGTAGACTAAGTTACTGCTTAATAATATGGGGACATACAAACCTTAGCAAACTCTTAATTAGCCAGAAAAAAATATTAAGACTTATAGCTGGAGTCGGCCATAGAAGAAAATGTAAACCACTCTTTAAGGATCTCAGCATAATGACCATAGTAAATTTGTATATTTATGTAAGCCTGGTACATGTTAAAGCAAATCAAGCCATGTATAAAAAACCTCAACACGACCACCAAACCAGAAGTAAAAACCTCCTATCCATCCCAGAACACCGGCTGAATAAGGCCAGAGTTGGAGTCGGAGTTCTCGGAATCAAGCTGTATAATCACTTAGGCAAAAGCATCAGAGAAAAGACAGAAAAACAATTCTCATGTCACATAAAAGAATTCTTGTTGGAGAACCCGTTCTACACCATAGAGGAATTTTTCAAAGCTAAAGTTGTTTAATTTGAAATTATTTTGACGTATCGTAATGCTAGTTTTGTAATCAGCCTAAATGGAATAAAGTATTTATTTATTTATTTAATGTTTACTCTACCAACATAATGTAAACAATGCTTACTATCCCCGTTATGATTGTTAGTTAGCTGATCTTTCTAATCAAATCAGCATTAAACATCTCTGAGTTCATACGTTGTGAACGTAGAGATCACGATTTTCTTTACGTCGTCAACTGAGTGTATTTTTTATAGTATTCATAAGCCTATTGCTTAGGGAAAAACATTTGTTATAGCTTAACAAAAAACTAAAAAATGTAAATGGAATGTAAAAAATTTGCTTCGGGTATATAATCGACCATATCAAATATAAATACGTCACGGAAGTTACGTTTTGTTGCAGAACGTTTCTTTGTTTACATAATAAAGCAATGCTATTGGTCAATTTAGGATCACAAAAAATAAATAATAGGATCCTTTGTTTCATTTTGTTTTGATACGAGCCAATATGTATTTTGTGACGTCACACTTTCGCGACGATTAACATAGTGCTCATGAAGAAGATATACAGGGTGGTGCATTTCACCCTGCACTGGTGCATTTCACCAATACATCACTTTGATTAACTCAGCTTCGTATGGAGCTATCGCGATAAAATTCGTTACAACCCCACTAAGTTGACAACTGGAAGTTTGAATACCCAATTATTATGTTCTTAATCGTCTGGTATGTATGGTCATCATATTACCAATATGTGATTTTTTACAGTAACTTTAGATTATATTGGAGCAAACCTTTGCGTCATATTCTGAACATTTGATACTAATAAAATGAAATTCCGATAATTTTTTGTAATTTTCCCGGGAGTGGTACCCCCAAAATTTATTAGGGGACACGTCCAAAAAAACATTTTTTACTGGCGCAAAATCCGTTTCAGGTCAAAAGAAGTTGTTTGGAGCAATAAAAAAAAATTGACTTTTTGGGGTCAGCACCCCCAAAATTTATAAGGGGGTGACAACCAAAAAATTTTTCGCCCTGAACCACTCTTGTTTACCCAAAACGGATTTTAAGCTCAAAAACAATTATTAAAATAGAACAAAAAATGACTAGAGACAATACCTCTCTACCTACCTTGGATCTTCCTAGGTTGTTCCTAGCTTTTTCCTAGCCTTTTCCTAGAATTTAAGGTGCACGGGCCTTAAACTTATATAAAAAGTTTGTCAACTTCTTTATATTATGCCAAAGTTCTGATAGTTTACAAAAAAAATCAAATTAATTTAATAAAATATACGATACAATAAGACCGAAGTTCATATCGATCCTAAACTTTTTAACTTAAAATACGGGCCGCATAGTTCACTGTATTTATAGTACTTAATATATCGCTTGGCTTTATGTGTTTTTTATCACATATCTTAAAGCATAGATTAAAAATATAACATATTATTCTTAGTTTCGCTTCGCTCGCGGATTATGTGATTGTTTATTAGTACCTAATTTAGTAGCAAAGATTAGATGTATACAAATATATTGAATAATGGCTCTCTTCGCCTGATAACAAGGTGTTTATTTATTAGCTCCTAACTTAGAACATAGATTAAAAATATAACATAAAGTTTCAGTGTTCGTTTCGCTTGCCTTTATGTCTTTATTTATCAGACCTAACTAGAGCACAGAATCTGAATATAACATAATATTCTACCAAGTTCCAACTGCCTTGCTATCGTAGTGACGGAGATATTGAGACAGGACTGACAGACAGACGCACAACAGAACGTATTAGGGTTTCAAAAATCATCTTCGAAACCCTATTTATCATAATTTAAGTTTAATTTAATTTATAAAATATTCTCATAAATTTACGTATAAATAAAAACGTAATTAAATGGGCTCAAACGTAATAAGTCAATTTTCCTTCGGTATATTCACTAAAATAATTATCAATTTATGCCTATATAGCTGCTCCATTGGTTACTAAGATGTATTGAAATTATATAAAACATGACGTCACAGACTATACGTGTCTCCCTTCCACTACTCAATCCATAACGAACACTTATACCGAGGTAACCTCTAGAGTACAAAGTTATTAGATTAACGAGAGGTTAAAGTGGAAAGGTTCATTCCCCGGAATCAAGGAACTTAGATAAAGTAAAAGGAACATATCAGGCCCTTACAATGTGTAAAGTTGTCGCCAACCCCCACTTGCTTGGATTAAGCTATGTCGACATTATGTGTGTTAGACCTTAAGAGTAAAAACACAAACTTTATAGGCTTCCCAATACTTTTAAACTCATTCAGGACAACGGTGTCCCATGCCCGTCTATTTTGTAAAAAAGGCGGGGACACTTGTTGTTCCCCCGTGGATGGAGCGACCCAGCTAAGACCCTTGTTTCTCCCCCTGTGGATGGAGCGACCCAGCTAAGACACTTGTTCCCCCCGTGGATGGAGCGACCCAGCTAAGACACTTGTTCCCCCTGTGGGTAGAGCGACCCAGCTAAGACATTTGTTTCTCCCTCTGTGGAGTGAGCGACCCAGCTAAGACACTTGTTCCCCCCATGTATGGAGCGACCCAGCTAAGACACTTGTTCCCCCTGTGGATGGAGCGACCTAGCTAAGACACTTGTTCCCTCCGTGGATGGAGCGACCCAGCTAAGACACTTGTTCCCCCCATGTATGGAGCGACCCAGCTAAGACACTTGTTCCCCCCATGTATGGAGCGACCCAGCTAAGACACTTATTCCCCCTGTGGATGGAGCGACCTAGCTAAGACACTTGTTCCCTCCGTGGATGGAGCGACCCAGCTAAGACACTTCTTGTTCCCCCCGTGGATGGAGCGACCTAGCTAAGACCCTTGTTTCTCCCCCTGTGGATGGAGCGACCCAGCTAAGACCCTTGTTTCTCCCCCTGTGGATGGAGCGACCCAGCTAAGACACTTGTTTCTCCCCCTGTGGATGAATCGAGCCAGCTAAGACACTTGTTTCTCCCTCTGTGGATGGAGCGACCCACTTAAGACCCTTGTGGTGTGCTATCCACTTTTGTTATTTAGAGCATATTTAGTAAATAGTTATGTTTTGAAATGAGAGATAATGAAACCGCAAGTTTTCGAGTCCGGATAAGAAGGGTAGGCGGGAGAGGAAGTAAGATAAGCAGCTCTGGGCCAGCCGGTGCTGCATTAGTTCCTCTTAACTCTACGCAGACGACCCGGACCATCTTGCGGACTGCTTGCAGTGTAATCCTTCAACTCCCAACTCATCAATTCACTCCCAGGTCGTGCGAGGTTATTGTCTTTTTTATTTTATGCACCATGTTTATCGCTTCCTGCAATGTTTTGCTGATTGCATTTCGTTATTTATACCCTGTATGGGGGGGGGGGGTATCCTGCTATTTGTATGGACAAGGGAAGGGAACAACATAACCTGAACCTAAACTAAACAGTTTTTATAACATACACAACAGCCTTCTTAAAGTAACCTAACCGTAAAAATAAAACCGTAGTTGGTTGCTACGACAACAGACAACTTTGTCAAAACTACTCAGGTGTCTTAAAAACACTTGAACCGGATAATGAAGGTCAAATTCTGGTTTCGGAATATTTTTTGAACAACCACTTTCAAATAAACATACTTTTATATAATTTTCGAAGAAAAAATATGCTTATGAGATTGGGGTCATGGAGGGGAGGGGAGGTTTTGGATCGAAAAGAAAATTGGTACAAAATAACCTTGTTAAAGTCCCGAACCTATTGTTTAAGAAATATGTATGACGTCATAACCCACAAAAAGTGACCTCACAAACATTTAAAAAAGTCCCAACTCTTCATATAGTGTTTACAATGGGTTGAATTTTTTTACACGTGTACTACTATGTATGGTTCAAAAAATACGAAGTTTAATTTTTTGATTAGTATTAATTCTGGTTTTATTGATAGACATATGTTACATTTTTTAGATTACTAAGAAATTTTGCTGACTTGAAAACTCTCAAAATGATATATTACGCACTAGTAGAATCAATAATTAGTTATGGCATCATAGCATATGGTATCGCACCAGCATCAGTTTTAAACCCAGTAATAATATTACGAAGAAAAATAATTAAAGTTTGTTTACGAAAACCGTTAGATTACCCTACTGATGACTGTTTCAAAGATTTTCAAGTCCTACCGTTTAATTATTTATTTAAAAAATCCATTTTACTCCATACGTTTACAACTAATAAAATTCTTTATCAACATACATACTCTACTAGATCCACTGCACAGATAAAATATAATATTCCTAAATGTAACACTTCAAAAAAACAAAGATATATAAAATACACAGGAATAAAACTTTTCAATGAACTTCCTTTAAATTTTAGGGTAACATGTCATTTTGAGAGTTTTAAAAAACAAATAAAACAATATTTTTTTGAAATGATTAAAAAGAATTAGCAGTAAACTTGCTGGTCTTTATAGATATATTATGATTATTATTATTATTATGTTTTTTTAATAACATGTCATTAAATGAGTGGCAAATATGTACTTCATGGTTATATTTAGTTTTATTTATATATTAGGTTATTATTATATAATTATAATAGGTTATATTATATAAAATAATATAATATATATAATTTTTATATTAGGTTATATATTAGTTTTATTTAGGTTATATATTAGTTTTATGGTCAAATGAGTTTTATTTGCACTATTATGCTGTGTGTTGCTCCTATATAACAGTGCAAGTAAATCAAATACGGGTTCATGAAGCTATGAAGATAAGTAATACAGAATTTATAAAAGTATTATCTTTTCTTGTTTTCTAATCAATTCCAATATTATTAGTTTGTGATGATCTTTAGTAAGAAATTTCAATAAACAACAAAGAATAAGTATATTGTCAAAACAACATCTATTTATATTATTTTGATAAACATCTAAAAGACAAATAGTAAATCATTTAATTGTAACACCACCACCATGCTCTAAACTAATAATATTGAGAACGAGACGGAGCCCCCGCTCTAGTTTTCTACTGAGGGCTCTCATACTTTAGAAAAAAATCTTTAAAAGAAGTATATATTTCATTTATATCTGTCAAAAATATTATTTCATTATTCTATGTATATATATATGTCAAAGAAAACATTGTGTAATTGATTGACATATATTGTAAACAAATCACGTTTTCTGACTACACATTTCAAAAATTTGCCGCGAAGAGGCCCCTAGTGCCGACGCTGCGGATCGGCAAAGGGCCCGAAGTCCTCTTGTTTTATATACCTACGGTATAAATGAGGAAATTTCCAAATTTGAATGATTGAATGACCAAATTTCATTTGGAATGCGTGATTCCGCGCGTAACAGTCCTATTTCCAATCCACATCCATTTCTTACCTAAGGATCCGCTTTGCTTCATAAC
This sequence comes from Microvelia longipes, assembly GCA_018340805.1. Lineage (NCBI taxonomy): Eukaryota > Metazoa > Arthropoda > Insecta > Hemiptera > Veliidae > Microvelia > Microvelia longipes. The sequence continues at coordinate 138,117 of JACMZG010001863.1, forward strand.
TTGAACTGTTACTGAGGAAGACACGTTAGTAGAGTACAAAAAATAAAATTAATAAATAATTGGCTCGCTAGATTGCTACAAACAAAAGCGTAAAAAAATACGGGCCTTCGGCCCGTAGCCGCTACGCGATCTCGGCGCTTCGCGCCTCGTCCGCTCCGCAGCGTCGGCCTACCGGGCCGCTTCGCGGCCACATCGTTGTTGTTTTGTATTATGGATGGTTTCATTATCGTTTCTTGTTACATGGCATTTTGCCATGTATTTAGCGAATTTTCACAGCCTCGTTTCACAGGCACGCTTCGCGGGCCTGAGAGGCTTTCTCACAAATTTGATTATTAATCCTCTATTATTAATAGTAAGCAATAATATTACAGTTAACAAGCAATATAAAATAATAAGAAGTATATTTAGATATACATAACGAATACGTTTTTATAGAGGTATAAAGAATACAAGAAAACAATTCACACGGAGCAACTGTTGGAGTAACCTTGTGTAAAGGGTAAGAAAAGATTATAGTTTCATCAGTTTTAGTTATCGCCCACCATACAAAAGGGTATTAACTCTTACATAGATTTATGATTGTTTAGGCAATTTAAAGAAAAATGTCAAATTTTTTTCGTAAACAAATTGTTTATTTGAGTATAACCTTTAGGTTGAAAAAAATATATTCATGATTTTTTAAAATAAAAATACCGTTTTCGTCATTTAGGATTGTCCGATTGAGCTGAAACCGGTCGCAATCGTTTTAGAATGACTTCGACCATTTGAAGACTACTTCGAGGTTCTTCCTCTTTACAGGCCTGCTTAGCTCGGCGTGGATCAGTAGAAGCCATTTTTGTCCTATCTCTCTGGGACAGTAGGCTTACAAGGATGGAGCAAGAGGTAGAGGCCCCTCTTTGATACTATATCCCCACCCTCTAACACTGCTGAACCCAACAGATATCGTACGAGTCTTTGACCTAGACGTATACATATATACAAGATTATATATATATATATATATATATATATATATATATATATATATATATATATATATATATATGCATACCGTTTGCGCCATTTGTGATGGTTCGATTTAGCTAGCCGTCTACCTAAATACGAAATACCTTGTTTGGCTTTCAAGTTTCAAAAAAAACATATATTTTCACTTTTCTACTCTTTAAGAGCATTCAAATCACACACACACACACACACACACACACAACACACATATATATATATATATATATATATATATATATATATATATATATATATATATATATATATATATATATATATATATATATATACTTGATTTTTTATACAAAATTAATTTTTAAGTGGTCCGCCATATTGGCCGCCATTTTGAAATCAATTTTCGAATTTTATCCTAAAACTATACAGCTCTAACATGTAATTATAATAAAACCTCACAAATATAACACATAAATGAATAATTAACTATAGAACTAATAACACTAAACTTAATTAATAATCTAGGATTTAATAAAAATATATATTACACATAAAACTATATCATAGATATAATTGTCAAAATAAATAATAAATATAAGACGAATTTAATATATTAATAAAAATAACAATAAAATATTAAATAATAGGAATATTACAAAAATAATTTAAATATTTGTATAAAAGATTCTAATGTATGACTTGAAGCAATGTTTTAATAAAATCTAGATGGTGTGTATATCTGTTTAAGTATATTTCAATTAACTGTGAGGCTAAATAAAAGAAATGTAAAGAATTTAATTCTAACATTCAATTTTTATCAACAGCACAATTGGAAAATAACTTATTAAGTTATTTGCATAACTATTAACGTACTATAATTTGCATCTATTGATGTCTTTACCTGTTTGATTAGTTATGATTATAAGTTTTAAAACTATATATATAAAAAAATTACCATGGCAATACTAAAATAATAATTGTGTACGATTGCTATTAAAATGTATTCTAATTTTATTGAATTTTATACTAACTAATTATAAGAACACGTATTTATAGCATTGAAACATAAAGAAAAGAATTTCATGTTAAATATTATCGAGTTTGAATATCAAATGTACAATGTAAATTTAATAACATAGAACAAAACGTTAAACTACAATAATAATTACCTAGACTACATGGAATAGTTAATTTGAAATAAACTAATATCCAACACTTAGATGGAGACAGTATGAAATCCCGGCGCTTACTAACATTATATAATAAATTATTTAAATCCTAATATATTAATGTTGATATGAAAAATCACTGAAGCAGAAATGTTAACTAATAAACAGACGCAAGATGAAGATCTTTCATATAACATTACAACATTATTACCATCAACATAATTCAAAACTCTTTACTTTATTTTAAATAATTTAAGTTAGATATAAATAGTAATGTACATTTATCAAGTAAAATACATTTCAAAATATACTATATCAATCGACATAAATAATCCTAAAATCAAAAATAACAATTGCAGGTAAAGTATTTTATAGATATATTAACTGTCAGAAAAAGGACCCTGTACCTTGAGCAGTTACTAGCCGTAAGAGGGGAGTTAGACATTACCCATGTAAGATTATTATACTTTAATTTGATAATAAATAATAAAACAAATAAATAAATAAATAGATGTGTACATGTATATGTATATATATGTACGTGTGTGTGTGTGTTATATATGTATATATGTGGATACGTATGCATGTGTGTATGTATGTGTGTGTATATGTATGTATGTGTATGTGTGTGTGTATATATGTATATGTGTGTGCGTGTATATGTATGTATGTGTGTTTGCATGTTGCATGTTTATGTACAAATAAATAATACAAAAATACAAATAAATAACACAAAAATACAAATAAATAACTTTATTATAAAAACCATTGAATTATATTAAATTTATAAAATAACATAGGTTAAGTTCTAGAAATTACTAACATAGGTTAAGTTTATGTCTAGATTAAGTAGTTACTAGTGCTAAAAACTATCTATATGTACAGAGTTAAGGAACTCCCTCTCCGCAGCGCAAAGCGCAAGCTTTATAGCGGAGAGGTAGCCTTGTTTTTTTTAATATATTATGTATGTGATATAAATATTGTATAACTTATTATTTAATAAAGGCATTTAAAAAAAAAAAAAAAAAATTATAAAAAAAAAATAGTACTATACGCACACCAAATTTGATCAAAATCGGTAAATTTTTACAGTAGTTATCGCGAGACGTACAACCATACAAACAAAGAAACAATCAAATATCGTGCCATTTAGCCGTCTAATGAAGAACTCACTGACATTCGTTCAATTATACTTTGTTCAAATAAATTAGTTTGACAAGACCTATTTTCTCGTCTTCTAATAATGGAGATGTATAGCAGTGGATCTACTAATAGTAGTATGTAAGTAGAAAGAATCAGGTACCGGATCACATTCGATTCGCTACCCAGAAATTACAAGTCGTTAAATTTGTAGTGCAACATGTGTTCGGACTCGCTTCGCTCGTCCTAGAAGAAAATACATCCGTATTTATCCTATTTATCACATGAATGGATATTTCACCCAATTTCAACTCAGTTGCATTATTTTCCCATTTAAAAACATTTTTTAAAAAAACGTACACAAGTCATTTAATAAACATTTACTACGCACACACAGCGTATTTAATAGGCGATCGTATTGGATACGCATGCAATACTGTCAACTAACTCCACGGTTTTACAGCGTATTTGTTTAGTCGATCGAGTGATAACTGATCCCGCCAAAACATGCCGTCTTTTATAGTGAAGGTTCACTTTTGGTTATATGGAAGTTAAAAACAAACAATATATTTAATTAAATTGTGATTTCTTTGCATAATAATAAAGTTACAAAAAAAATTATATTCCAAAAGTTATTTGATCAAAAACGGTAATATTGAAGTGAAATAAAAGTTCGACGAGAAGGTTATCCGTTAAATACGATCGTGTCTAAAGGTACATACAGCGTATCGGGGGATCCATTTAGATTCCATCTTCCTAGTTCTAGCGTATGCGATCGGATCTCCTCCGCCTGGTTCATACAGCTAATATTACCGTATTGAGAGATCGTATCCTATACGATCCGTGGATCTAGAAGTGTGTGTGAACGTACTAATTGAGCTAATGCAGACATAAGATGAAACTTGGCACTTATGCTAGTCCTATTATATGGCTATATGCGCGCCAAATCTTAAATTGATGGAACATGTTTTCGCCTTGCAGGGTATGGCAACATTATTGCAGGGTAAAGATCGAGCGTAATGAAAACATAGTTTCCGGGTAGCTCAATTACACATGTAGAATGATTTTAGCGAATTTTCATAATGAAAATGACGCTTATGAGGTTGTTCGGATGACGGAAGTTGAGGGTGGGAGTGAGTGGAATCGGTTCCTATTGGCTTCCTGATAACAAAAATATATGTCCGAAAAAAGTTTATATATATATATATATATATATATATATATATATATATATATATATATATATATATTATATATATATATATATATATATATGTATGTAAGAGTTTCTACCCTTTCGTATGGCGAACGATAACTCTCGAAGGCGTTATCAAATTGAAACGAAACTTTGCAAGTCGCGAGATGATGAGGAGGTTACGAGGCCTATTGTTTATAAAAACATTATGACGTCATCAACCAAAGTTATGACGTCATGAAAAAAAAATTTTTTGAAACTTGAAATGGCTTTAAAACAAGTATTTAGTATTTAGGTAGACGGCTAGCTGAATCGATTAAGACCAATTTCAGCTGAATCGAACCATCACAAATGCCGCAATTGGTATACATATATATATAATCTTGTATATATGTATACGTCTAGGTCAAAGACTCGTACGATATCTGTTGGGTTCAGTAGTGTTAGAGGGTGGGATATAGTATAAAAGAGAGACCTCTACCTCTTGCTCCATCATGGTAAGCCTACTGTCCCAGAGAGACAGGGCAAAAATGGCTTCCACTGAACCACGCCGAGCTAAGCAGACCCGTAAAGAGGAAGAACATCGAAGTAGTCTTTATATGGTCGAAGTTATTCTAAAACGAATGCGACCAGTTTCAGCTCAATCGGACAATCTTAAGTGACGCAAACGGTATTTTTATTTTAAATAATCATGAATATATTTTTTTCAACCTTAAGATTTTACTCAAATAAACAATTTGTTTACAAAAAAAATTTGACATATTTCTTTAAATTCTATAAACAATTATAAATGTAAGTAAGAGTTGAAGTTGTCTTTATATGGTCGAAGTCATTCTAAAACCATTGCGACCGGTTTCAGCTCAATCAGACAATCTTTAGAGACGAAAACGGTATTTTTATTTAAAAACAAAAATCATGAATAATATATTTTTGTTTATAATGCTTCTTAAATTTAATATTATAACATACTATTAATAATAGAGTATTAATAAAGTCTCAATTAGTAAAATCAAGTTTGTGAGAAAGCCTCTCAGGCCCGCGAAGCGGGCCTGTGTGGAGAGGCTGTGAAAATTCGCTAGATACATGGCAAAATGCCATGTAACAAGAACAATAATGAAACAACACATAATACAAAACAACAACAATGTGGCCGCAAAGCGGCCACAGAGAATTCCCCGGGCCGCGAAGCGGCCCGGTGGGCCGACGCCGCGGAGCGGACGAGGCGCGAAGCGCCAGGGCGCGTAGCGGCTACGGGCCGAAGGCCCGTATTTATATAAAGGTTCAACTCACTAGCATAAATACACTGGTGGTTAACAGACACACACACACATATAGACAGACATCAGACAACTATGTGAAAACACATATTTTTAAGGAGCTATTAAAAACACCGTATGTATTCTTAATTATAAATGGATAATAGTCCTAATGTATTCTAAATAATAGTTCAGTTAAGGATTTAAGTATATGTGTATCAAATTGTTTGCCTTATGACTCAGTTTCTTAAAAAAATAATATCAAGGTTTGCTACAATTTAACTTTTTCAAGTTACTCTGGAAAAACACATTTTCATTATTAGATTACCATAGATGCCATAAGATTATCAAATAAATAATATATTGTTATAATATTATTTATTTATATAGTATAGTATTGTTTATGTTTACTTTCATTATTCCTCCTGGTCATTTGTTGACATTAGTATCTAGCCCCCCCCCCCTCTTAATTAAGCAGCCCACTAAGTTGGGCAAAATCTTTATCCATAACAATCCAAAGACTCTGATGGTGAGAGCGGGTGCAAAGATGAATCCCACACACTGTTGTATATGTCTATATATCCGTCTGACCGCCTCGACAGAACCGATACTCAAATTAGAAGCATTTACACGTATGGATTTATAAAGAGATTTTGTTACGAGTCTGCTTTGTCATATATCTCCTAATACTGTGTTTTATTTTAGATAATGGAAATAGAAATGAAGGAAGTCGTGGTAGTCGGAGGGGATAGTAACGTCTGTGCTCCAGACAATCACGTCTCTGCTTCAGTCAGTGGTGCAGCAGCTAGACCAGGCGGGATTGCTCTCGTCACTGTACGAGATGCTGAGAGTTCTGACAGCAGCTGGAGCCGGACTCCACCCTCGACCAGAGCATCAATTAGCAAGAACAAAAAAACGTTAGCTTCTGTCACTATCCTCGTTATATCCATGGCGTCTCTCTTACTCTTCGACATTGATCTTTCTGTGAGTTTATTGTTTCGGCACAGATCTAACTAACCAGCTATGAGATACATAAGCAATTCGCTCAGAAAAGAACTGGTTTTGCTCGCTAGATGGTAAAATTTGTTTGCTTTATTTCGTAAATTCCGTCATCTGAGCTTAATAAGCGTCATTTTCATGATGAAAATTCGCTCAAAGTGATGAAGAGTAGAAAGGAGATGTTTTGCAAACATTTTAACAGATAGTAAATTGACAAGGGGGGGGGGGAGGGCATGTGTAATTCAGGAAGTGTAGTAAAAGGAGGCTCGGTCTCTTACCATCTTATCTTGTTTAGTAAGTATAGGAAAAATCTAGCTTCCCTCGCTCTGCTTGTCAAAATAAATTTAAATATAGAAAAAATTGCCTTGCTTAGTTTAATTATGAAATTGTATGTAGAGAAAGGTGTTCGCTAGTTTGCTACATTTTTGTGTTTTGTTATAAAATAAATACCCGGTATAATTCGTTTAATTGATTTGCAGCCTTTAATGGAAGCTTTGGTTACTCTAGAAGACCAAGCCGAGCACGAGGACAAAGTTGAAACTGATTCTGACGGCAGAGTCAGAATCAACGTCTCTGAGGGTGCCGAGTACGTCCACCAGGAGTCTAGTGAGAACTTTGATGAAGATGCAGAGGTCGGCGCATGGCTTGGACCGTCTCATATTCTGCGCCATTCTTCTGGAACCGAGTCTCATATCTCCGGTAGCTAGACTCAACTCACGTAATTTGAATGGCCAGTCTTAATCGAAACATCATCTCAATCTAACAATCTTCAGTTGAAGTATGATATTGCATCACTCATTAGCGCTATTAATATAATTAACTTGACTTATAATTCGTGATTCAAAGAGATAGTTGTAAGGTTGGCAATACCAATGGCGGGAAAACGAAAGGGTGATCAAATTTTTTTTTATCATAGGATTATTATGGGAGCCGTTGAAAATTCTTCTTTTATTCTTTTATTGTTCGTTAATTTGTAATAAATGAGGGAAAAATTAATAGAGCGACCATCGGTGCTAAAAAAATGGCCAATGTTTCATAGATAAATACTTCGATTATTCCAGGATTTCAAATATAGAATCAGGCTCTATCACTACAGACTTGGATTTGTCTAATTTAACCCAGAAATAATAAAACCTAAATAGATAATTCAAACAAACATTTTACAAAAACGTGAATTTATTGAGTTATTTATTATTTTCGTGTGTAAATAAAATTTATTGATAAATTAAAACACCATTACGGTGAAAATCGGCTTGTTATCAGTTAATTTAAATACCTGTAACAACTAATTTATACAATTTAATGCAATTAAAAGGTAATTTTGTGTGTTTGTGTAAACTAAAATTATTTAAAAGTAACTTTAATTAACAATAACTAAAATAAAACACAATATTGTGATTTTCACGTTCTTATCACTTAATATAAATACTTGTAACAACCCATTAAAACCCTATTTTTCAACGAAATAGTGATTCTACTGAGTTCATACGCCCTAAAATTAATTAAATTAAACCACTTTGATAAAAAATTTAAAAAAATAATCGACACAAATAAGAAAAACCAAAAAACTCCCATAAGGACTTTAACAACGATCTTTCCGTTATCAATTTCTTATCAGCGACAGTGGCGCTGCTACGGACTTTGAATCGCGAATAAGATGAAACGAAATAGATCTGATGACAGTAATAGTACTTTATATACTAAAAAAACCCTATAATTATTATTCTGTAAAATACAATAATTCCCTCTTGTCATAACATTGCACAGTTGTATAACAGTTTCTTATGGTCAATAGACATTGATAATTTTACACGTTGTAAACAAATAGATTTTTCTGATGAAATAGAAGTTGTATCGGAGGGTTAGGTTGCTTTGTATTCCTATCACAGGGACAAGGTGACACTGGATAGGAAAGGGAGGGGGAGGTGGAGGGGAGGCAGGGAAGAGGAGAGGACCAGGCCAAGCAATCTCGTCACGTCCCATCTAATCAGTGCTTGTCTGCCGTCCAATTATCCGACGACCACTTGAACCGAAACCTGTCCTAGTAAACATTTCTGTTGCGGACACTATGTCCCGCATACAATCTGTAAGAAATCTAACAGGGAAAGAAATAACTGGAGACACTTGTATAGAATGGTTTGTACATGATGCTGCTATTGCCATGTACAGCTGTGAGGAGGCGTCCGAGTGATCACTACACCGCTCACCAGGTAACCATAGTAACCAGTAATAGTATATTATGCTACTAGGCAGCAAAATGGAATTTTGCAGACGAGTTTTATCAATTTGCCCCCGAGCCGAAGGCGAGGGCGGGCTATGGAAATTACCTGCAAAGGCGTAAGCCGAGGCAGGTAATTAATTGCACGAGTCTGCAATGTTTCCTTTGCTGCATAGTAGCATATACTATTTTATCTACTAACGGCAGAAAAAATACACAAGAAATTATTTTAAATACTTGCTGCGAGATTTTACAGGCACTGAAGTAGATGCAACGCTGACAATATCAGGTGGAGTGTGGTCCAATAACTCGTCAATGTCAACAATGTTTGTATCTTTATTCACTTCACTGTTGTTCTCACTCATTATGTTTTAGTAACTTAACTTTAGTTTACAGATTTAGTTTTAGATAACGTTCTATTTTTGTAACTTTATATACTTAAACTAAATATAACAACATGAAATACAAAATCTGACGACTTAAACATTAAAAATCTGTCGATTCATAAACAGCTGGTAAATAATTTAATTTTTTTGAGGTAGTACGTAATTGAGCACTTTATTGGACCGTTTTTAGTATGAGAAGCCAATCATTATTGTACTAAGAGGTTATTTAGTACTTTTCACCTCCGAGGACAATAATGAATGTAAAAAAACTCCTAGGACGTAAAAGTAATTCATATATTGCCGCCATTACTGTAATGTAGCGTGTTCAAAAAAAACAATCTGTGTTAAACCCTCATGTGGTTTATTTAAAAACATTCATTTTGTTTCTGTTTTTGTTCGTAGACTAAATTTTTATTCGTTTTTAAAAGGTGTTTTAATTGACAATTTGTGTGTGTTTATTTGTAAAGCTTTTACATTTTTGAGTAAAAGTGTGAAGCTATGAATGAATTCAATGACGACGATAATATGGAGTTAATTGGACGTTTGTTTTTTTTTCAATTAAGTATATAGCGCAATGTATTTAATGAGTGCTACCTCAAAGAAAATAGTGTATGCCATCCGGCTGAGAATGTCTTTATGTCTTGGCAATTTTTCCCGACTCGCTTCGCTCGTCGGTAAATCTAATTGCCGTGACATAAAGACACACTTCTCAGCCTTATGGCATAAATAACTATTTTTTGAGGTAGTACGTAATTGAGCACTTTATTGGACCGTTTTTAGGATGAGAAGCCAATCATTATTGTTATAGGATGTTATTTAGTACTTTTCACCTCCGAGGACAATAATGAATGTAAAAAAACTCCTAGGACGTAAAAGTAATTCATATGTTGCCGCCATTACTGTAATGTAGCGTGTTCAATAAAACAATCTGTGTTAAAACTTCATGAGTTTTCTTTAAAAACGTTCATTTTGTTTCTGTTTTTGTTCGTAGACTAATTTTTTTTTGTTTTTAAAAGGTGTTTTAATTGACAATTTCTGTGTGTTTATTTGTAATGCTTTTACATTTTTGAGTAAAAGTGTGAAGCTATGGATGAATTTAATGACGACGATAATATGGAGTTAATAATAATTGGAAGTTTGTTTTTTTTTCAATTAAGTATATGGCGCAGTTTAATGAGTGCCATTTTTTGATTTTTTTTAATGAGTGCTGTAGTTAATGAGTGCTACCTCAAAAAAAATAGTGTATGCCATCCGGCTGAGAATGTCTTTATGTCTTGGCAATTTTTCCCGACTCGCTTCGCTCGTCGGTAAATCTAATTGCCGTGACATAAAGACACACTTCTCAGCCTTATGCCATAAATAACTATTAATGCCAAAATTATCAGTGTTGCCAATTTGTTTCCAAAACATTATATATTATTAGATAAACAAATGTTAAACATTTAATAATAATATCTTAATTTTAAGTAACAATAAAGAAAGTTACATACTAGAAACAAGCTAGAATAAATCATAGTTTACAAAATAAAACAATACCGAAATTCACGCAATAATTTGTAAAATAATAACCTCCGCTCATTCATTTTCCCGCCTAGGGAGTTTAGACTTGTTTCCCATGTTATTTAAATGAGCCATAACTCCCTAATACTTTTTCATTACCAAAACATTTTGCGTACTGTTTTGAAACATTTTGCGTACTGTTTTAAAATATCTCCCGTATTGTTTGACAGTGTAGGTAAAATGACATTTTGCAGCTTAAAAACAGTCCAGTAATGGCTAATTTTGCTGCCGTGAGTAGATAATAGTATATTATGCTACTAGGCAGCAAAATGGAATTTTGCAGACGAGTTTTATAAATTTGCCCCCGAGCCGAAGGCGAGGGCAGGTAATTAGTTGCACGAGTCTGCAATGTTTCCTTTGCTGCATAGTAGCATCTACTATATTTTTATCTACTAACGGCAGAAAAAATACACAAGAAATTATTTTAAATACTTGCTGCGAGATTTTACAGGCACTGAAGTAGATGCAACGCTGAAAATATCAGGTGGAGTGTGGTCCAATAACTCGTCAATGTCAACAATGTTTGTATCTTTATTCACTTCACTGTTGTTCTCACTCATTATGTTTTAGTAACTTAACTTTAGTTTACAGATTTAGTTTTTGATAACGTTCTATTTTTGTAACTTTATATACTTAAACTAAATATAACAACATGAAATACAAAATCTGACGACTTAAACATTAAAAATCTGTCGATTCATAAACAGCTGGTAAATAATTTAATTTAATGCCAAAATTATCAGTGTTGCCAATTTGTTTCCAAAACATCATATGTTATTAGATAAACAAATGTTAAATGTTAAACATTAAAAATAATATCGTAACTTTAAGTAACAATAAAGAAAGTTACATACTAAAAACAAGCTAGAATAAATCATAGTTTACAAAATAAAACAATACCGTAATTCACGCAATAATTTGTAAAATAATAACCTCCGCTCATCATTTTCCCGCCTAGGGAGTTTTGACTTGTTTTCCATGTTATTTAAATGAGCCATAACTCCCTAGTACTGTTTTCATTACCAAAACAATTTGCGTACTGTTTTGAAACATTTTGCGTACTGTTTTAAAATATCTCCCGTATTGTTTGACAGTGTAGGTAAAATGACATTTTGCAGCTTAAAAACAGTCCAGTAATGGCTAATTTTGCTGCCGTGAGTAGATAAATGTAGTTAATCTACTCACGGCAGCAAAATTAGTAGCATAATATACTATTGTAGTAATTCGCTACCCGAATCTTGGTTTACCGCGGTTTATTATGACCGGAATATCCGCTTATTAGAATCCATTAGAAAGCCAGTAGGTCATGACGAGTCAGATATTTGTTACTTGTCTTCTCTTACTACGGCGGCTATGTGAGCATAGAAATGATGCTTAACATCTCTTCTATTTATCTCAAGTCCCTCTTTGTTATAAACAAAAATCGGGTACGGGTACAGGGTACCTCGCAACTTTTCCTCATTACATCGGATCGCTACGCTCATCCTCTCTGCTTCGCTCGTCCTCAGAAATACAGTTCGCCAAATTTATACTGCAACATGCCATTGGACTCGTTTTCGCTCGTCTTGAGATAGTAAATGCGTCCGTTTCATTCTTAGCGGTCACCCATACAGCACTGAGCACGCTCAATGCTCCTTAGTTTTTATAATCCAACAACATGGATATACTTGTCGTATTAAAAAGAAACTTAGTGTACTTATTTATTAGGTAATAGTATACCCTTTTCAACACAAGTGGACTATTTCCCAGTTTTATACATTTTTTAACAAACGCACACAATGTCATTCAATAAAAATTGAACTAAAGCTGATAAGGGGATGAGACTTGGCACATATCTTAGTCTTATACATACATGGTCACATGCCATGGTCACATGTCATGGTCACATGCGGCCCAAATCCCAATCCGATCGCATCATTTTTCCGTGTTTTACGATTTTTCAAAATTTTCACTGAGTCATTACTGCAAGTTAATGACGTTATAAAAAATTTATTTCCGAAGAGCACAAATACAGCGGTAGACTGATTTTTGTACAAAATTTCAACTCTCTAACATAAATACACTGGGCGCTACGATGATAACAGACACACACACACCTACAGACAGACAACTATGCGAAATCCATTCAGGAGGCATTAAAATGCCTGAAACGAATAGTTCCGGTTTCATCCCTACTTATGATTTTTTTTTTGCAAACACAATACTTTTCCTGTATACCTGCCGTATAAATGAGGAAAAGTAAAATATTTAAATTGTTGTAAGAAGAATGATAAACTTTTCATTTTTTTATTAAAATAGTTTAATAAAAAAAAAAAATATCCTGACCAGTTGAGTGACTGGTTCCCCTCCATCAGCACAGGACTTTTCCCAGAGATGGAGAGAAGTGTTTTTGTTAAGTTATAATGTAACAATTATTGTATGTCATTTTTAGGATTAATTAATTATTTTATCTTTGAATGATATTAATTGTATATTTATTTAATAAATACATATTTATAAAAAAAATCTATACAAACTTTCATTTCATAATAGTGGCCTTTTGAAAATATTGACTTTTGAATCTTAAAAGGTCTATAACATAACTAGTAATCTTATTGCTGCTTTTTGACGACATATTGTCTGATAGCGTAGAACATAGTCCATTAGAATAGTAATAGACCATTCTAACTAATAGTCAAAACTCGTAAGCGTCATTATTTTATTTGTAAGTTATTGGGGAAAATATGTAATTTGAGCAACAATTTATATGGAAAGGTTTGCTTACATCTCTTAAAATTATGACGTATTACTTAATAAAAACATTAATTTTTCCTAAAAATCTAACGTATTTTTAAATTTAAACTGAAATACCGTTACAAATTAGGATGATACGGTTGTGCTGAAACCGGTCCCTATAGTTTTAGAATGCCTGCGACTTTATAAACATTACTTCGAGGTCCTTTGGCTCTGCGCGCCTGCTTAGATCGCTGTGGTTCCGAGGGAGCCATTTTTGTCCTGTCAGCCTGGGATAGTAGGTTAACCAGGGGGGAACAAAAGGCAAGGGCCCTTCGTCTATACTACCTCCCTACCCTCTAGCTCCACTGAACCTAACAAATAACATAGAGGTCATTGACCAAAATGGTGACACTCTTTTATGTTGCTCCTTTATTATGTTGTAGGTATATTGTAAAAGTATTGTTTGCATAAAAAATCCGAAACGGGAATATCACCTAAATTATCCGTTTCAGGTGTTTTTTGGACCTCCTGAGTGGTTTTCACAATGGTGTGTGTAAGGCCTCCTGAGTGGTCAGTATGTGCGTGTATGTGTGCCTGTTATCATCTTATCTCCCAGTATATTTACGCTAAAGCATTGACACACAAAAATCAATCTTTTGGTCTAGTTGTGCTAATGCTCTGTAAATTTTATGTATGACGTTACTAACCCGCCATAACGACTCAATTTTTTAAAATTATGATATTCATAATAATGAAAAAAAAATTGTTGATCGGTTTTAGATTTGACACGCATACAGTCATATATATAAGTGCTAAGTTTTATCTTATTATCAGCATTAGTTTATATTTTTTTTCGTCGAAAAAAAAATATATATATATATGTGTGTGTGTGTGTGTGTGTGTGTGTGTGTGTGTGTGTGTGTGTGTATAAAATAACTTTCGTTTCAATGCGGCAAGTTTATCTATGGTTTTTGTTTGATCATATAAGTTAAGGAACCAAAGCATTTAACTCCTGGAGCGAAGCCGAGGAAGGTAATTGGTAGGGGAAAATTGCATTTTACTCCCAAGTAGCATACAAGATTTTATCTCCAGATGTTGATGCCGTTTAATTATTAATCATTGTTATATTATCAACAGTTTGACATACGAGTATTGTAATTTTATGTAAAGAAATAATGTTTTTATAACTAAATACATTAGAAACTTTCCTATTGTGTGATAGAGAAACCGGAGAGCGTTTTATTGCCCACAACTAAACTGAAGGCATTTTAGTTCGAGTCTATATTTTATTTATTTATTAATGCCGCCTCCGTGGCCGAGATCGTTAAGGCGTTAGTCTTTACACTGACCTTTGACACCCATACAGAGGTCTGGGGTTCGCATCCCAGGTTACGCTCTCAGTTTATAGAAGATTATTGTATAGATAAATTTTTTGAATACACTTTGAGCGTAACGGTTGCTACTACCACCCGAGGTGGTTCCCGCAGGGTTAATCCCTGATGATCCACAAGGCTCTAAACGGGCATTATTATTATTTATTTATTAATACAGTAACGGGCAAAATTACCTTTTTTACAAAAATGACAAGAAAAAATTAAATTAAAGAATAATTGCACACGCAAACAAAATTTTTTTATACATTATAAAAATTTAAGTACAAAAAAGAATTTAAAATTATAATTTAATTAAAATATGATTAGACTAAAAAAGAAATAACAAATTTGAATATATTCTAAAGTTTTCTTGTTTAAACTTTATTTATATTGTTTAATAATAAAGAAAATAATTTTACATAATAGGATGATAGATTAGTAATATAAAGATATAGAAATAATTTAGATTTAAAATAATATAATAAATAGAAATAAGATAGTTATAATAAAATTAAAAAAAAAAGAAGAATACAAACAAAGTATAAAAATTTATATTGATAAAGAATTGTCACCAAAGTTAAAATAATGTATCAATGACATATAGGTAGAAAATAAATAAAATGATAATAGTATATTAATTTTTAAATATTCTTTATTTAAAAAAAAAGAAACTTTTATTTCTTTATTTAATTAGGTAAAATTTTTAAAATAAAATAAAAAATTGAAATACAGTAACGTTGGGTTAATACAAAAAAGAGTAAAAATTAAATTAAAAATGTTAACATAATATAATTAAGAAAGAAAATTATATTTATAAAACAAAAGGAAAAACACAGATAATTAGGGACATAATTTGAGTCATTTAGTACGTTCACACACACTCTAGATCCGCGGATCGTATAGAATACGTATACAATACGGTCAACTAACTTTACGGTTCTTGCAGCGTATTTGTTTAGTCGATCGAGTGATAACTGATCCCGCCAAAACATGGCGTCTTGTATAGTGAACCTTCCCTTTTGGTTATAAGGAAGTTTAAAACAAAAAATATATTTAAATAAAAACAGATTAGTTACACAAAAAGTCCTTTTATTTTTTAATATATAATAATAACTAAGCTTTCGACTAAAAATTAGTCATCATCAGAGTTTAACAAATATAAAACATAAAATGAAAAAATATATATATAATATATATATATATATATATATATATATATATATATATATATATATATAATATATATATATATATATATATATATATATATATATATATATATATATATATTATATATATATATATATATATATATAATATATATATATAAAAATATATTTAATTAAATTGTGATTTCTTTGCATAATAATAAAGTTACACTTAAAAAAATAATATTCCAAATGTTATTTGATCAAAAACGGTTATATAGAAGTGAAATAAAGTGAAATAAAAGTTCGACGACAAGGTTATCCGTTAAATACGATCGTCTCTAAAGGTACACTCACAAAAAGACAGCGTATCGGGGGATCCATTTAGATTCCATCTCCCTATAGTTCTAGTGTATGCGATCGGATCCCCTCCGCATGGTTCATACAGCTTAAATTACCGTATTGAGTGATCGTACTCTATACGATACGCGGATCTAAAGTGTGTGTGAACGTACTAATTGTAAATTAACATGATCAAGTGATCTAATGCAAATGAAAAAGGTAGAAAATTTAGAATTCTAAATTTGTATATTCTAAATATCTATATATATATATAAATATTTAAACAGTGTATATTCTAAATATCTATATATATATAAATATCTATACAGTGTATATTCTAAATATACACTGTTGACTGTCACTAGAATCATGAATGAGATTATACCATGTCACTAGCTAATGGAGACCATTATGGCTTCTAACCGCGGCATGTGGCGTACAGTCTATGACTCCCCTTTCACAATAACACTATGTTGAATTAGATGACATGATTATCAAATAAATAGGCACTTTATCTCCTCAGGGAGTAATCTAGTACGGAGGGGAGAAACTTAATTTTTATTACTTTTTTACCCTCCGAAGAAAGAAAACCACTCCAAGGTTATTATTTGTTTATGGAAAGGTTGATCTCGACTGGGCGGTCTAGTAGCAGATTAGACTGTAGAGGGGTAGTGTTCAGTACTGCTATGTCAGTCGCTAATTACTAAGCCCTATTAATAAGTTAAAGGCATTTTTTGAGATAACTTGCAACACGTAAACTCGACGTATATAAAACATTATATTTATAAGTATTCATAGCAACAACAGCTATAATATTTCAACATTTACGAACACCGATACCTTAGAATATGACAGACAAAAGTTATTTTTATGACGTCACTAAACCACAAGAGCGACTAAGCAAAACAATGGAAAATCATAAAACGCGGAAAAATTCGTGGATCGGTTTAAGATTTGGCGCGCATGTAGCCATATATAAGAACAGCAAGTGTACTATGTTTCATCTCATTATCAGAATTAATTCAATTTATATCGAATGACTTGTATACTTCTTAAAATGAAAATAATGGGAAAATGGTGCTATTGAGTTGAAATTTGGTACAAGCGAGTACCTTTGTTTAATAAATAAGTCTACTAAGTTAGGTTTCAATACGCAATCATATCTACAAATGTTTTTCTTGTCTTTAATTACCAAGTGATCAGACTCTTAGTATGGAGTTTTGATAAGCGGCTTTAACAAAGCATATGTTTGTTTTAGAAAGTAATAAACTGGTGGGAGGCGAGGTTACCAACACACAGGCAGGCCCTATTGTCTATCAAGTGGATCCGTTACGTGCTGCCATACAAAGCTTTGCTCATTACATTGATTTCAACTTCATCTCTACTTCCTCCTCACGCGTTTCCTTCGTCATAACCCAACATTCGGCACATATTTCTCATTCTTCTTACAGAGTTTGGCTTGGCGAGCAAGACCGTAGGGTTTTGACTGTCTTGTATACAGGTTTCGAGTCAAACAGGAATTTTTCATCCCTAGAGCCGTCCTATCCCCTAATCCATCGAGACAGTACCAAAAACAAACGATACTAATTATCTGAACACAAAACAAAATGCCATGTAACAACAACAAAGACATAAAACAACAAATAATACATAACAAAATGCCATGTAACAACAACAAAAACATAAAACAACAAACAATACAGAACAAAATGCCACGTAACAACAACAAACACATAAAACAACAAATAATACAGAACAAAATGCATGTAACAACAACAAAAATAAAACAACAAATAATACAGACCAAATGCCATGAAACAACAAATAATACAGAACAAAATGCCGTGTAACAACAAAAGCATAAAACAACAAATAATACAGAACAAAATGCCATGTAAAACAACAAAAACATAAACAACAAATAATACAACAATGCCATGAAACAACAAATAATACAGAACAAAATGCCGTGTAACAACAAAAGCATAAAACAACAAATAATACAGAACAAAATGCCATGTAACAACAACAAAAACATAAAACAACAATAATACATACAAAATGCCATGAACAACAAATAATACAGACCAAATGCCATGAAACAACAAATAATACAGAACAAAATGCCGTGTAACAACAAAAGCATAAAACACAAATAATACAGAACAAAATGCCATGTAACAACAACAAAAACATAAAACAACAAATAATACAGAACAAAATGCCACGTAACAACAACAAAAACATAAAACAACAAATAATACAAACAAATGCCACGTAACACAACAAAAACATAAAACAAACAAATAATACAGAACAAAATGCATGTAACAACAACAAAAACAACAAATAAACAGAACAACAAAAACATAAAACAACAAATAATACAGAACAAAATGCCGTGTAACAACAAAAACATAAAACAACAAATAATACAGAACAAAATGCCAAGTAACAACAACAAATAATACAGAACAAAATGCCATGTAACAACAACAAAAACATAAAACAACAAAAATACAGAACAAAATGCAGCAACAACAACAAAAACATAAAAAACACAAATAATACAGAAACAAATGCACGTAACAACAACAAAAACAAAAAACAACAAATAATACAGAACAAAATGCCATGTAACAACAACAAATAATACAGAACAAAATGCATGTACAACAAACAAATAATACAGAACAAATGCCATGTAAAACAACAACAAAAACATAAAACAACAAACAATACAGAACAAATGCCACGTAACACAACAAACACATAAAACAAAAAATAAACAGAACAAAATGCAGTACAACAACAAAAAACATAAAACAACAAATAATACAGACCAAATGCCATGAAACAACAAATAATACAGAACAAATGCCGTGTAACAACAAAAGCATAAAACAACAAAATACAGAACAAAATGCCATGTAACAACAACAAAAACATAAACAACAAATAATACAGACAAATGCCATGAACAACAAAATACAAACCCGTGTATAACAAAGCATAAAAACACAAATAATACAAAACAAAAATGCCATGTAACAACAACAAAAACATAAACAACAAATAATACATAACAAAATGCCATGAAACAACAAATAATACAGAACAAAATGCCATGAAACAACAAATAATGCAGAACAAAAATGAACAACAAATAATACGAACAAATGCCGTGTAACAACAAAAGCATAAAACAACAAATAATACAGAACAAAATGCCAGTAACAACAACAAAAACATAAAACAACAAAATAACAGAACAAAATGCCACGTAACAACAACAAAAAACATAAAACAACAAATAATACAGAACAAAAATGCCACGTAACAACAACAAAAACATAAAACAACAATAATACAGAACAAAATGCCACGTAACAAAAACAAAAACATAAAACAACAAATAATACAGAACAAAATGCCATGTAACAACAA
>JACMZG010001863.1:163024-178024 GCA_018340805.1 Microvelia longipes
AGCATGCAAAAAAAAATTAAAAAATTGGTATGTCAAATATAAAAGTATTTAACACTAGTAATGCGTTGCATCAAGAACTCACGGCAAAATACATAAAAAAATATTAATTTAAAACAAGCGAAATGAGTTTATCAAAACATTCGGATGCTATACTATTTTAAAGTATAAACTCAAAAAGGCTCGCATGGCTAGTTTAGGTATCTTTAACATTTACATAGTAAAAAGGTACGCTCGCTAGATTATTTTATAATAATACAAGTAAAAAAGGCTCGCTTCGCTCGCTAGATTGCTTATATTTATAATAAATATATTGTAAAAAGGCTCGCTTCGCTTGCTAGATTGCTTATATTTGTAATAATAAACACGTTAAAAATAGGCTTGCTTCGCTCGCTAGATTGCTTATATTTATAATAAATATATTGTTAAAAGGCTCGCTTCGCTCGCTAGATTGCGTAATTTATTTAATGCATAGCAAAAAAGGCTCGCTTCGCTCGCTTGATTGCGTATATTTATAATAATAATGTAAAAAAGGCTCGCTTCGCTCGCTAGATTGCGTAGATTTATATTCATGCATGTAAAAGAAGGCTCGCTTCGCTCGCTAGATTGCTTATATTTATAATAAAATATATTGTAAAAAAGGCTCGCTTCGCTCGCTAGATTGCTTTATATTAATGCATATTAAAAAGGCTCGCTTCGCTCGCTATTGCGTATATTTATAATAATAATGGTAAAAGAAGGCTCGCTTCGCTCGCTAGATTGCGTTTATAATAAATCGCTTCGCTCGCTAGATTGCTTATATTATATAAATTATGTAAAAAGGCTCGCTTCGTCGCTAGATTGCGTAATTTTATTATGCAAGTAATCGCTTCGCTCGCTAATTGCTATATTATAATAATACATAGTAAAGAGGCTCGCTTCGCTCGCTAGATTGCTTATATTAAATATTAATGCATAGTAAAAAGGCTCGCTTCGCTCGCTAGATTGCTATATTAATAATACAACGTTAAAATAGGCTCGCTTCGCTCGCTAGATTGCTTATATTTTAATATTTAATGCATAGTAAAAAAGGCTCGCTTCGCTCGCTAGATTGCTATATATAATAATACAACGTTAAAATAGGCTCGCTTCGCTCGCTAGTTTGCTTATATTTATAATAATATATATTAAAAAAGGCTCGCTTCGCTCGCTAGATTGCTTATATTTATAATAATACACGTTAAAAATAGGCTCGCTTCGCTCGCTAGTTTGCTTATATTTATAATAAAATATATATTAAAAAGGCTCGCTTCGC
Source organism: Microvelia longipes (assembly GCA_018340805.1). Lineage (NCBI taxonomy): Eukaryota > Metazoa > Arthropoda > Insecta > Hemiptera > Veliidae > Microvelia > Microvelia longipes. The sequence continues at coordinate 164,316 of JACMZG010001863.1, forward strand.
TCGCTAGATTGCTTAGTTAAAATAGGCTCGCTAGTTGCTTATATTTATAATAAAATATATTGTAAAAAAGGCTCGCTTCGCTCGCTAGATTGCTTATTTTAATATTAATGCATAGTAAAAAAGGCTCGCTTCGCTCGCTAGATTGCTTATATTGTTATATACAACGTTAAAAATAGGCTCGCTTCGCTCGCTAGATTGCTTATATTTAATATTAATGCATATTAAAAAAGGCTCGCGTATATTTATAATAATAAATGGTAAAAGAAGGCTCGCTTTAAATTTTATTTTTTTGAGTTTATTATTTTAGCCGCCATTTTTAAATTAATAAAAAATTTGAATGTTGACCATGAAAATATATTTTTTTTTTCTACTCTTTAAGAGCTTTTAAACGATATACAACACGATTTTTTGCTCAAAAATTTTTATCCGGTCCGCCATATTGGCCGCCATTTTGAATATTTTTTCGGAATATTACCAAAAACTATACAGCTCTGACATATAGTTAATTTTACTTGTATAAAAGTATCTAAAGTATATTACAATAGATCTTTATCTTGTAAATTCTTATAAAATTAGTAAAAACTAATTATTATATTAAATTATGGCCGCCATGTTGAATTTTTCGGAATTTAGTATATAACATTTTTTGTTCTACTAATCAAGAGCTTTACAACGATATATTACTCGAGTTATTCCTTTAATTTTAAATTTTTTGGTTCATTATTTTAGCCGCCATTTTTAAATTTTTCAAAAAATTTAAATTTTGACCATGAAACATATATTTTCTTTTTCTACTCTTTAAGAGCTTTCAAACGATATACAACACGATTTTTTCGCTCAAAATTTTTTTTATCCGGTCCGCCATTTTGGCTGCCATTTTGAAAATATTTTTCGGAATATTACCAAAAACTATACAGCTCTGACACATAATTAGTTTTACCTGTATACAAAATTTTATCAAAATCGGTCAATTTTTACGGCAGTTATCGCGACACGTACAAACAAACACACAAACACACAAACACACAAACACAAAACAAACGCGCCGTCCCAATCTTCTGAAATGTAAGAACTCACTTACGTTCGTTCAATAAAAATGATATAACCTTTACTATAAATTTAGATTAATTATTATATATTGACCACATTTTATATCTGAACGAAATTCGTTCACGAATAAAAATAGGGGATTAGTGTAACTCATTTTGTCTGTATTTTTCAAAGGAAATGCGCATAATTAATTATCCAGTTGGTTGTACAAAACTATGCCTCTAAAATTAGAAGTACGCTCTATTATTAGCACTAGTTTAAAGCTTAGTTACTTATCTTTAAGCTTAGTCAGTTATCTGTAAAGGTTTTAGCGCATTTCCTTTGGAAAATACCGACAAAATGAGTTACGAGTGCTTGACAATTGCAGTTACAAACTCTCAAGTGCTTGACAATTGAGTAACTGCTTAGGTTCTGAAGCATGAACCGGAACCACGCAATGGGCATGGTTCATGCATAAGCAAGAAATGGGTTGTTTAGCTCGGAAACACTTATCCAAGGAATTCGCCCGACATGCGGACCACCGCGCCAGAATTATTTTCTAGTTGTAAACTTATATAGGTAAAAAACGATAAAAATTATCGTCCCTACTAGGATTTGAACCCAGGTACTCTGGGTTGAGCGCTCGCATCCAAAGGAAATTCGCCCGACATGCGGACCACCGCGCCAGAATTATTTTCTAGCTGTAAACTATATTAAGTAAAAGAAGATAAAAAAAATGTTTTCCGTTCCAGGAGTTGAACCCAGGTCCCCTGAGTTTGAGTGCTCGTATTGACTCCAGACACTGCCATTCAACTCAGGCCCATGGAAACCGATACCCTACTCGAAATTTAATTTTTAACGACCGTAATTTTGGTTTTCGATTTTTTTTGGTTTTTTCGACTTTTTGGTCACTTAGAGTGTTGTCGTATTACTTCGGACCGTTTCATTCGATTCAGCGCCCAAAAATACATAGAAAACAACACCCTACTCGAAATTTATTTTTTATCGACCTAAATTTTGGTTTTCGGTAATTTACAATGGTTTTTTAACTTTTTGGTCACTTAGAGTGGTCGTATTGATATCGGACCGGGTTCATTCGATTCAGCACCCAAAAATACATAGAAAACGACACCCTACTCGAAATTTATGGTTTTTTCGATTTTTAGGTCACTTAGAGTGTTGTATCGACTTCGGACCGGTTTTCATTCAATTTAGCGTCTCAAAAACATAATTATTAACCTTTTTCGCGGCAAAAATATTAACCCTGAATTTTGCCGATTTTTTGAAAATTGACTCAGCAAACCAGGTTAATGACGTCACAAAAACCTGGTTTTCAATAGGGTTCGTTTTTCTAAAGTTCTACTTTAGACTACTCTTCGGTCTGAATGTTTTACCTTATTAAGGTTTATATATATATATATATATATATATATATATATATATATATATATATATATATATATATATATATATATATATATATATATATATATATATATATATATATATATATATATATATAGCTTGATTTAGCTAAGCATTCGATACTGTTTCTCATAAACTATTAATTAAGAATTTGCAAGCTATGGGAATTAGAGGAACAGTTCTTGAATGGTTTACAAGCTACCTAAATTCTAGGAAATCTCGAGTCAGAATTAATAATGAAATAAGCAAAGATTTTACATCTGAATACTCTATTCCCCAGGGCACGGTACTCGGCGGAATTTTATTTTTAATACATATAAATGATATTTTTAGTTTACAATTAAATTTCAAAATAATCGGCTACTGTGACGATTTGGCGATCTTATGCGCTGCCAACTCATTCGCAGAAACCGACATGATGCGTTTAAAACACTGGCTTGATACAAACTTACTGACACTAAACATAAACAATAATTATTATTACTTTTTATTTTTATTTATTTTTTTTTTCTTCTTTTCTTTTTATTTATTTATTTATTTATTATTATTTTTTTTTTGTCAGGTTTTGAGGTTGGTTCTAGGCGTTGCAGATTTCCTTGCAACGTCTAGACCCACATTAAAGCTTTGACAAAAGGAGACATAGGGGGGTAAAATGGGAGGGAGCCGGAAGGCTCAAGATAAGACCTAGCCTGAAGTAATGTGAATAACGGTTCCAGGCTAGGTTTAAGGGGTTTCGCGGAGTGAGTTTTAGTTGGTATGAGGTAGACCCTGAGTCCAACACTGTTGACAGACCGCTGTCTTCGTGCGTAAATGCATTTCTCTCTCTTTTTTGGTAACATTTTTCCCGCAAGAAAAATTTTGCCAGAAAAAAAAAACATAAACAAAACCTGCTACATGACTATTACCAATCAGACAAACAAACAAAACTAAGAGTACTCGCGACAGACTGCCACGCAACTTATCCATTACCATGCAAATGTCCTTCATTAGCAAAGGTGAAACATACTAAATACTTAGGACTAATTATAGACGAATGCTTGAACTGGACTACTCATATCCAACAACTTACGACTAGACTTAGAGTATTTATATTTTCTCCAGAGTTACAGGCTTCTTGTCACTATCCCAGATCAGATCCCTATACTATGGAATAATCAATTCTATTATTCAATACGGTTTAATAGCATGGGGATCTGCCTGTGAAACAGCTAAACAAATGGTACTGAAAGCACAGAAAGCTGTCATTAGAACAATATTTAGGAAACCTAAAGGTCATAGCACTAAAAAACTGTACGATAAGTTTAACGTACTTAATATAAAAAATATGTATAAGATGACTTGTGTACTGTATGGACTTAAAAACAGAAACAAACTGACGGAAGTAATACACGGCAAAGGGACGCGAATTGAAACAATGAAGTTATACCAAGTAACCAGGACTAACACTACAAGAGCGCAACAATACTGCACTTATTACGGAATAACTATTATTAACCATCCACTGACATGACAAAAACCGAAACGTTCAAAAAGCACTGACGTACCTACCTGACTGAATTACAAAATCAAGAGAATAAATAAGACGAAATAGAAATTAATAGTAATTATTACAACCTTTCCTTGAACAAGATCAATTCGTTATTTTTCTCGCCAATATACCTCTAAGGATAAGATAGTAAAAAGTTATTTTAATAATAAGTATTAAGCTATATATAAAATAAAATAAAAATATAAATTAAAAGAATGCATGCTTCCCTAACACTAGATAACTTTTAAGTTTAGTTTATAAGTAAATGCCACACAGGACAGAATTTCTCAATTGTTTGGTGTGGCATGTTATTCCTTTACCTGTATACTCTAATAAGTTTCTTACTAGGAACAACACGTGGCTCACTGCCTCACCAGGCTGCAATCTGCTATAAGGCAGCAACTTGTATATAATTTATATGAACTACTTTTGAGGTTCCTATAATAGGGTTAAGGATCTTTAACGAGAACCTAACATCGCACAGGCTCGGAACCGCAGGCTTAACGTCCCTTTCAAAGGACGGCACGAGAAAGGATTTCCGTCCTTCGCATGAAAATCTTAGAGGCCCCGATCGGGATCGAACCCGGGCTGTCTGGGTGGCAGGCCCTCGTGCTAACCGTTATACCGACGGGACGTTGGGAATTAGAAGGAAATTAGAACAGAGTAGGATTGAGCAAAGTGACATGAAAACTTTTAATGTCTCGTGAGAACTGACCACAGGTTCCTCCCAAACTGTATTCAGTTATTTTTATACGTTTGGTCTTTAAGTTTGAGCTAAGTTATGTTGAAATAAGCCGAGGCTATGGGATAGAGGCCACTGAAAGTCGCAGCTGGTAATGTTGGACGACATTTACATTTTACATATGACTCAATGAAAGACCAAGAACTTGGAGGTTGTAAGAAACACAGAGTTGGGATTAGATAGAGCGGCTACTCCTCCCCTTCCTTGTAGTCCGTCTAATTGACTTTTTACTTCATAGACACCCCATCCTGTAGATCAGGCAGAGTAAAACTCCTAGCAGACGAGTCTATAGTTTCTCTATGGTTTGACGTCATCGCTCTCCTATGTAAGGGAGGAGTGGTGACGTTATTTATCAACAACAGGTCTAGTTTATTACCAACTGGTCGACAGGGGTATTTAAAGGAGTTTTATTTTTTAAATGGAATTTCGGTTGTAATGTCTGTTGGCAGAACTGTTTTATCGTCGTATTTTAACGCCGTGTGATTGGTTCTTCACAAAACTTGGGCCGGCATGCCGGAATCTACCAAATTTAATTTTATTAATAGGAAGATTAAAAGATTAGAAAATTTTGTTAATTTTTTTAAAGAAAATGCGCTAAAACTTAGCATAAACTGAGCTCCTAGTAGTTTCTAATCATAACGTGTCGTGAAATATAATTATAATCTATAGAATAAATATGTATTGTATTTGTTGTTTTTTTGAAGAATTCGAAAAAAAATTGAGACGCTAAGTTTGTAAAAAATACCCGAAATCGGGCTTTACCTGAATTTTCCGTTTCAAGACAATTTCAATGTTTTTAAGACCTCCCGTGTGGTTTTTACGAAGTTATCGTCTGTCTAGTTATGCGATCCTAAATATCGTCTGTCTAGTTATGCGATCCTAAATATCGTCTATCTAGTAATGCTATCCTAAAATGATTTATCACGGCATTAACCCGTAATAATGACATTTCAAGTTTCATCTCATCATCAGCATTAGTTCAATTTTTATCGAAAAATAATATTTTTTTCGTTTATTAAAAAATGGAAAATAATCTAAGTTAAAATTTGGTACAAGTGTATCCCTTCATATATTATAAGTAAGTATTGTTGGATCATAAAAGTTAAGCACCATGGAGCGAGGTCAGTGCCTGGATGGGTGAACGTTGGGAATAAAACCAATGTATTTACTAAGTGAGAACGAACGATGCGAGTCTCAAGTCGTCTTGTAGTATATTTGGTGTTTTTAAAAACAAATTTCAGACGAGGCTTCTAATAATATAATGTTGCTCAAAAAATGCGATGTAATGAGAAAAAGTTGCGAGGCACTCCGTACCTGATATTTACATCGAAACAATCTTGTTTTATCAGGATCGGTTTCCATGTGCAACTGAGTTTGATGTTTTCCTCTGTATTCCTCTTTCCTTTCCTACTATCATTTCTTTTTATCCTTCTGTTTTAGGGGTAGGTTGATGTCTTTAGTTTATAGGGGGTAGGTTGCTGTCTATAGTTTTAGGGGTAGGTTGCTGTCTATAGTTTTAGGGGTAGGTTGCTGTCTATGGTTTTAGGTAGGTGCTGTCTATAGTTTTAGGGTAGTTCCTGTCTATAGTTTTTAGGGGTAGGTTCTGTCTATAGTTTTGGGGTAGGTTTTGTCTATTAGTTTTAGGGGTAGGTTGCTGTCTATAGTTTTAGGGGTAGGTTGCTGTCTATAGTTTTAGGGGTAGGTTGCTGTCTATAATTTTTATACTCAATACTTTGGTTCTTGTAATAAATAAAATCCTAATCAGTATAATTAAGGACAGGATTGGACTGTTGATACCTTGAGTATTAACTGTTAATTAGAATGGGTACTTGAGCATAGTGATAGAAGAAGTGTGTATTAAGTATTTGAGTATATTGATAGGAGAAGTGTGTATTAAGTATTTGAGCATAGTGATAGGAGAAGTGTGTATTAAGTATTTGATAGTGATAGGAGAAGTGTGTATTAAGTATTTGATAGCATAGTGATAGAGAAGTGTGTATTAAGTATTTGACATAGTGATAGAAGAAGTATTAAGTATTTGAGTATAGTGATAGGAGAAGTGTGTATTAAGTATTTGAGCAAGTGATAGAAGAGTGTGTATTAGTATTTGTGATAGAAGAGGTGTGTATTATTGAGTATATTGATAGAGAAGTGTGTATTAAGTATTTGGGCAAGTGATAGGAGAAGTTTGTATGTATTTACCTATTTGAGCATAGTGAGTGAAGTAAGTAGTGAAGTGTGTATAAGTATTTGAAGCATAGTGATATAGTATTGAGCATAGTGATTTTGTATTAAGTATTTGAGCATAGTGATAGGAGAAGTGTTGTATTAAGTATTTGAGTATATTGATAGGAGAAGGTGTATTAAGTATTTGAGTATATTGATAGGAGAAGTGTGTATTAGTATTTGAGCATAGTGATAGGAGAAGTGTGTATTAAGTATTTGAGCATAGTGATAGGAGAAGTGTGTATTAAGTATTTGAGTATATTTGATAGGAGAAGTGTGTATTAAGTATTTGAGCATAGTGATAGAAGAAGGTGTGTATTAAGTATTTGAACATAGTGATAGAAGAAGTGTGTATTAAGTATTTGAACATAGTGATAGAAGAAGTGTGTATTAAGTATTTGAGCATAGTGATAGAAGAAGTGTGTATTAAGTATTTGAGCATAGTGATAGGAGAAGTTTGTATTAAGTATTTGAGTATATTGATAGGAGAAGTGTGTATTAAGTATTTGAGCATAGTGATAGAAGAAGTGTGTATTAAGTATTTGAACATAGTGATAGAAGAAGTGTGTATTAAGTATTTGAGTATATTGATAGGAGAAGTGTGTATTAAGGTATTTGAGCATAGTGATAGGGAGAAGTGTATTAAATATTTGAGCATAGTATATGTGTATTTGAGCATAGTGATAGGAGAAGTGTGTATTAAGTATTTGAGTATATTGATAGGAGAAGTGTGTATTAAGTATTTGAGCATAGTGATAGGAGAAGGTGTATTAAGTATTTGAGCATAGTGATAGGAGAAGTGGTATTAAGTATTTGAGTATATTGAAGGAGTGTGTATTAAGTATTTGAGCATAGTGATAGGAGAAGTGTGTATTAAGTTATTTGAAACATAGTGATAGAAGAAGTGTGTATTAAGTATTTGAACATAGTGATAGAAGAAGTGTGTATTAAGTATTTGAGTATATTGATAGGAGAAGTGTGTATTAAGTATTTGGCATAGTGATAGAAGAAGTGTGTATTAAGTATTTGAACATAGTGATAGAAGAAGTGTGTATTAAGTATTTGAACATAGGTGATAGAAGAAAGTGTGTATTAAGTATTTGACATAGTGATAAAGAAGAAGTGTTATTAAGTATTGAGGCATAGTGATAGGAGAAGTGTTGTATTAAGTATTTGGATAGAGAAGTGTGTATTAAGTATTTGAGCATAGTGATAGAAAGAAGGTGTGTATTAAGTATTGAACATAGTGAAGGAAGTGTGTATTAAGTATTTGGTATATTGATAGGATAAGTGTGTTTAGTATTTGAGCATGAACGTGTGTATTAAGTATTTGAGCATATGATAGGAGAGTGTGTATTAAGTATTTGAGTATATTGATAGGAGAAGTGTGTATTAAGTATTTGAGCATAGGATAGGAGAAGTGTGTATAAGTATTTGAGCATAGTGATAGGAGAAGTGTGTATTAAGTATTTGAGCATAGTTGATAGGAGAAAGTGTGTATTAAGTATTTGAAGTATTTGATAGGAGAAGTGTGTATTAAGTATTTGAGCATAGTGATAGAAGAAGTGTGTATTAAGTATTTGAACATAGTGATAGAAGAAGTGTGTATTAAGTATTTGAACATAGTGATAGAAGAAGTGTGTATTAAGTATTTGAACATAGTGATAGAAGAAGTGTGTATTAAGTATTTGAGCATAGTGATAGAAGAGTGGTGTATTTAAGTATTTGAGTATATTGATAGAGAAGTGTGTATTAAGTATTTGAGCATAGTGATAGGAGAAGTGTGTTATTGAAGTTATTTGAGACATAGTGATAGGAGAAGTGTGTATTAAGTATTTGAACATAGGTGATAGGAGAGTGTGTATTAAGTATTTGAACATAGTGATAGGAAGAAGTGTGTATTAAGTATTTGAACATTAGTGATAGAAGAATGTGTGTATTTAAGTATTTGAACATAGTGATAGAAGAAGTGTGTATTAAGTATTTGAGCATAGTGATAGAAGAAGTTTGTATGTATTACCTATTTGAGCATAGTGATAGGAGAAGTGTCAATCAAGTTTATACTTTATAAAATAAAAAAAATATATTAAATACAATAGAATTCGCAAATAAAATAATCTATTCCTCCCTGCCTCAACAAATCAAAACTAGAGATAAATCCACAATAGGTAAACCCTCAAACGTAAAAAATAATAATAAAACCTTTACACCCTGGAACCGCGTGTCCGCGCGTGTCAACTTGATTAAGGTTTTTATGTGGTTTTCTTCAATATTAAAGGCAAATGCCAGGTTGAATAATAAAAAGTCACTTCACTGACTAAAAAGAATAAAACACAAAAATAAAACGCACGATTAAAACACACGGCTAAAACATAAGAACAAAACACACGCCTTCAACACAAGAAACTACTCAAGACTAAAACACGAGAATTAAACACAGGACTAAAACACAAGAAATACACAAAAATGAAATTAACTACTAAACACAAAACTAAACACAAGACTAAACCTCACGAATAAAACACAAGAATAAAACTTACAAATAAAACACATTAATTTAACACTAGAAGAAAACATAAGAAAAAAAAGAATGAAACACAAGAATAAAACACACGGAGAAAACACAATAGTAGAACGCTGAAAATACAAGTGAAAACACAAACAATGGGCAGGAAGTCGAAAACAATTAATTGGTTTCTTATGACCTTAACCTAATCTTAGAAGAGGTTTCATTGAGGTTACACAGAGCCCCTGAGAGCCCCAAAGTGATGTTTCAGGACTCTTAATGCATTGAGATAGGCTATGCCCTCTCTAGTATATATATCTCTATGCATATTTGTTCTTGGGTTTCTTCTTTCTAGACCTGTTTTTATTGATTAGTCTACTTTTTTAACTGTTTTATTGGGTAAACTTATAGTTTTAGCTTAGGTATTCGATCTGTTTTACGCTGTCAAACGAATGTTGATTTTATTATTTTATCTTGTTTTTTTCCTTCTACCTTTCTTTTATCTCCTTCATGTTTTCTTTTCTTCTCTTTTATAAGGATGGTAAGGTGGGGAGTCGCCCCCCGTGGACGACTGGGGCCAGTGACTGGAGAGGCCAAGACGTCTTAGTGAAAGCAAGGGCCGGTGGCCCATTTTAAAATATTTTTTTCTTCGTTTGGAAGTTCACGTTTTAATCAAACTACTTCGTTAACTGATTTTCAACGGAACAGAAGAGGAAAAGTCTCTCCATGAAATGTCATTCTCTATCCTATTCTATTTAAAATGAAAATAGAATAATAAGTAGAATTACGGTGGCATATTCTTAACTGGAAACCATTTCTCGTTTCCTTCGTTGAAAAATTTAATTTAATTAAACTGTTTGATATTTAAATTTGGCTTTTAGCTAAAATTGATATTAACTTAAATATTGACTTTGCGAACAACGTTATCATAGTTACATGGGGTGGGAACAGACTACGAGGTTTAGTTGCAAAGTAATTTCCCTAAAACCACGGCATTGGGGCGGCGAAAATATTAATATTTATTTCCAAGATGAGAGCTAAACTGGAGTTTTACGGCACAGGATAACCGAAGCACGTCATTTTATTGGGACCGGGTTCTATTGAAGTGTAATACAGCATTACATGCTGAGTGTTTGTGGAGCCAGTACTCAATTCTGTTTGCAGGATCTTTGTCAATGGGACTCGGTGAATAACAAGGAGGGAACAACACAAAGGATTATCGGGGGGGGGGGGTCCTCCCCCCGTTCTAGTGTCAACACATTTGCATTCAACTTCTCCCCGCAGAGGGAGGAGGGGGGTGGGCTCCAAAGAATATCGCTACCAAGGAATTAAATGAATATTAAATACTTTCAACTTAAGAATAATTATCATTTTTAAATATTTCTTCTTTATTCTCTGTTTTAAAGAATCTTAAACTACATTTTTCAACATTTAAATACAAGAAGCATGGTCATGATCATGATCTGTGCATAGACTGCCAAATAATAAAATTGTTTCTCTTTCTGATTTGATCCAGCTGAACTTGATTGTCAGTCCAGCCCAATGTGCAAATATTGCAATCTGGATTATTAAAGGGTTTTTGCTAAAAAGGTTATCCTAGAATTCCCCTTTATTTATTTATTTAACTATACATACATTAATTATAAAGATCATGTATAATCAGAGACCCCAACAGTATAAGCCAAAAAAGGGGGCACTCATCAACTTGAATACATTAAAAAACATAAAAAGAATTGGAGTAATATAAGATTTAAATTAAAAAAATAAATACAAATACAATACAGGAATGAAATAAGTTATTAACAAGCAAACTAGAAAAATGTATTAAGGAAATGTAAAACTTAATAAATAAATAGAATACTGATTGAATAAAAAGATTTACACAAATTTAAATAATAACAATAAAATGTACGGTAAGAATATATTAAAAAATTAAAAATAAATAACAGACTAGACAAGAAATGGTCGTAAACGGAAATTTACTGACCAGAGGAAACATAGGGAATAATGGTCTGGATACTGGTTATAGGGAGAGAATATTAGGACAGTTTGTTAGGGAATTACAGGACGACACACATCGGACAAGAGGACTGGTAGGATTATCTTCCCTTATATAGAAGGCGACCAGCTCTGCGTCCATGTGGAAGCACCATGACTAAGTTCTGCACTGGTATAACTTATTATAATTATGTCATGGCCAACTCCTCCCTTACGGCTTGTTACTCTAGTTACAAGATCCCTTACTCATTGTTATCATATCTATAAAATCAAATTCTTTTTCTTTTCCTCACCTTCGTTTACAGAAGGTATATAGAGGAAAAGTATTGGTTTCACTCAAAAAAATGTAACCCGAGATTTCACTTGAATTATCCATTTTAGGTGTTTTTAGAACCATCTGAACCGATTTCAGCTTGATGTCTGTCAGTGTGTCTATGTATGTCTGTGTCACGTATAACTCCCACTGTGTTTATGCTAGATAGTTGAAACTTAGTACAAAAATCAAACTTTGGGTCTAGTTGTGCTGCCCAGAATATCAAAAGTTGATGTCACCATTAACCCTATTTTATTAGTCAGTAAAAAAATTGTAAAAAATTGAAAAATTACTTGATGAACTTGAAATGTGACAGGAATATACGTCTCAATATGACAAACAAATCTTCCGAATTTCGCTTTGATATTGGCCGCCATTTTGAAATTATTTACTTTTGAAATTTTAAATTTTGACTCTTAATAATACGAAAAGTTTACACGTGTTTTTGACCTATAACATGTCGTTGGAACTGCAAAAAAATAAGAGCAAATATAAAAAACTCCGATCAAAATCTTCTAATTAGTTATAAAGTTACTAAGTTATAGTTATATAGTTATAGTTTAGCGAACTTAATTACTAATTAGTGCGACACTTTTATTAAACGTAAACGTTTGTTTACATTTGTCAAGATTACAAATTTCCGGCAAAAATTCAAATAATTTAATAAAACCGAGTAAAAATCGGAACTTTTTCTCATTTAAGATTATGCGAAGTTTAACGTTTTCGTATGCTTTATTATACTAATTAAATTATTATTTGTTAAAAATAATGGAAAAACTCGGGGACGGGGTACCTCGGAAGTTTAAAAACCCTAGGCCTTGGGTGAGGAAAAGTTCCGGGGAATCCCGTATCCGATTTTTGGTTTTGTTGTTTAGTGATATAAGTAGACGGACTCCCAGACGTAGCAGATAAAGGTTTCTTCTTCGTTAAAGAGGGAGTTGGTTTGCTTCTACTTGTGGACCATTCTATCTCAAATCAGGCAGATGACCAAATATCTTGTCACGTGACCCCCGCCGATGTTCTTGAAAATTGCATATGATGAAATTTTCTATTCTGGAGAGAAACTAAGTTGCCCAAACGGTTTTGCTGAAAAACAATTATTTGTGTTACGGGGGGTCGAATTTTAAAAAAATCACCAAATTTCGTTCGTTTTAGGAAAAAATTATGTTTAATAAAAACCGTCATTATTAATGAACTAATTGTGATAAAATGGAGTTATTGGTCTCGTTTTGAAAAGAAAAGATGGGTCTATAATGAAAATTATGTATTTGAGTTCCTGCATAAGTGTGTTTTTCTTTATGCTCCCATTTATAGCCATTACGTATAAAACGAATTGCCAAAGAAAAAATAAGCTTACAAGATTGAGATGGAAGGAGATGGGGGTTCTGATCAGGGATGATCCCTGTAAAGGAATTTGTTTATGTAATGTCGTTATATCAGAGTACGGCACTGACCCACCCGGCCCCGGGACAAAAATGTTCCTAGAAGAACTGTCCCTTCTATCGATTATTAACAAAACAATACCGATACTAGCTCGTGCCTTCATAGACACCACATGGAACCCTCGCCTTGTACCCTCGTCCCGGTGTCAGTGTACCCACTAATCACCGTTCAATAATAACTTATAACTCCTTGTAAGGGTATATTGTATTATTTGCCCTTAAATACTACGCCGAACATGCTGAGACTCCATTCAATAAATAATAAGTTTAAAGTCAAATAAGACATGTCATCAATAAGTAAGAGTTTATATGGGATACAACTAATAACTGAGACGACTCGACTCGTAACTAACTGCCTCATAAACAAGACGCTGTTGTCAGTATGAAATAGTTAAGATATAAAACCAAAACTAAACAAATACATTAATATAAGATTGTTAGTAATAAAGATGTCATCCCGGCCAGTCTACTAAAGTAACACATAGTTCAGTTCATTTTCC
>JACMZG010001863.1:180524-277061 GCA_018340805.1 Microvelia longipes
TATATATATATATATATATATATATATATGTATATATATATATGTATATATATATATTAATATATATATATATATTATAATATATATATATATATATATAATATATATATATATATATATATATATATATATATATATATATAATATATATATATATATATAATATATGTATATATATAATATATGTATATATATATATAATATATATATATAATTATATATATAATATATATATACATATGGGTCCCTCCTAAAGGCAACGCTGGCTACGCCCAGGTTTCCCTCACCGAAATTTCATACTAACTCTTTACCCTTTCTTCCTGACTAACTACTGATGGTGGTAACTAACCTACCTGCCTTATGAACTCATCTTCTCTGCTGCTTACTCTCTTCTGTTGTGAGATATTCCTTTTTGTTGTAAGACTATCTGTTGTAAGTGATGAATGAATCAGAAACTACGCTCTGCTATCATGAGACAAAGCATTTAATTATTCTTCACCATTTTCATTCTACTCGCACTCGCATGCCCAAAAACATCGTCAACTACTCGAATTTCTTTATCGACTGTAATTTTGGTTTCCGTGATTTTACCAGGGGGTTTTTTCGACTTTTTGACCACTTGAAGTGGTCGTATCGATTTTGAAACGGTTTTCATTTGATTTAGCGCCCCAAAAAACACAAATAAAAACCATTTTCGCAACGAAAAATATTAACCCTGAATTTTAACGATTTTTTGAAAATTTAGCTGACTCAGCAAACCGGAGTATAGTGTGTTTACCAACGCCTACCCCATTAGCGAATTTTTTCTAAAGGGAATCCACTAAAAAGGTTAAAGGCCCTAGTGTCAGGGTTTGCTAGGTCGTGAGGATTGTCTCTTAGGGGTTGGATAATTTCTCACTCGAATATTGCACAACAAAACGGCTTAATTTGATGATTAGTTTAAACAATTGTGTGTATAGTAGAGTTGTATTGAAGGGCTGGGAGACTGTAAGACAATGCACATGCAGAAACAATACGTGGTAATGCCCCCCCCCCTCCTGGTGACTTCAATACGTCTCTAATAGACCCGGTGTAACCGCTAAATACTCTTCAGTCCAAATAACCAGTGAGGGTGCACATTATGTCAAACTATTTCCCAGCAATTAAATGGTGGCACGTGGTGTATCTAGAGGAGAAGCTGATACTGATAGCAGTGGCGTAACTATGGGCCCGCACGGGTCCGCAATGTGTGGGGCCCCCGACGGTTAGGGGGCCCCAAAAAGATAAAGTACAAAAAAGTTAATAAAATGGTTCTTCCGAGGCATAGTAGAGATTAGTATAGTCTGTCTTAACATCTTAATATATGTTTAATCTAATATTATTTAATCTTAGATTTCTCTTAAGATTATCAAATTACGGGCCCCCTTGGTAGAGTTTATAGAATATCTATACCTAAAATTAGGGCCCCGTTTAATCTTAGTATAGTCTATTTTATCATCATAAAGTCGTGGGGCCTGTGAGGTGTGCAAGTATAAAAATTAATGACTTGTAACTTCTAAGGACGAATAAGCGAGTCCGAAGTAGAGAGATGAGCCGAGCCGAGCGAATCCGACGTAATGAGGAAAAGTTGAGAAGTCCGAGGCACACCGTACTCGATTTTTTGTTATAATATAATATAATATAATATATATATTTTACATAAAGTATTATTTTCATAATATATTGTCCTTTTTATAAACTTTTTTTTTTAAATTGTTAATTGGCCCCAGCAATTATTTATGATTAATATTAATTTAATAATTATTATCTTGATTAGAGATAATATGGTACTTCTTGAAATTAATCTTTTACAAGGTTTGATTAAACCTCTTAAGGAACTCCCATGGGCCGCAGTTGGAAGGCCTATGTCATTTAAGGACACGAACCCTATTGAAAAGCTGGTAGTTATGACGTCATTAATCCCGGTTTGCTGACTCAGCAAAATTTTCAAAAAATCATTAAAATTAAGGTTATTATTTTTCGCCAAGAAAAAATTCATTATTTAATTTTAGTACCAAGTTACAACTTACACAGGGAGATACGATGATAACAGACATATGTGTGTCTGTGTGTGTGCACACACACAATCACAGACAACTTAGTGAAAACCACTTAGGAAGCCTTAAAAACACCAGAAACGGATAATTATGTCCCAGTTTGGGATTTTTGCAAAGAGAATAGTTGCCCTATACATCTCCGGTATATATGAGGAATAGTAATAGTTAGAGTGTAAAATATTTTTCCACTTTGCTTACTTCTTATAATGAATCTGGTAGAATCAATGTGACAGCTTTGCCAATACAAGCAGGAACGAGTCAACACTGCGGCTGCAAGATGCAGATAAAGCGATATCAGGGCAGAAAGTGCAGTGTTGCGCTTGAACCCAGATTTGACATCTAAGCACTCGTTGTCCCAGGTCAGGTTTGTTCATAACAAACCATTCTATTGTTTATTAAATTGCAAATAATTTTGTTGACATTTGATTATTTTCTGTTTGTTTTTTCAATTTTTTCCTAATTTTACAATATCCACCAGATATACCACCATCTGTGGTATCAGATAACCGTTCTTTAAAAATCAGAACATGATCTTCAATAGACATAAAGTGTTTTTCAATACACAGAAAATGTTCTTCAATAGACAGAACATGCTGTCAGATATTTTTTTAACATACCGAACGGTTTGTCTGCTGTTCTTTGGTTGACTAAGAATACGAATACAAATGGAACCCATGCTATACAACCTAAGGGAAGAACAGTGGGACCTACTCGGACATCTCCACTGCCCCCTTCTTACCGTCTGTACTGACTCGAGATTAACAAGTAATGGCTTCCAAGGCTATGTCGAGACAGATAAATCAAACTTCGGCCCGTACCTACATCTTGATCATTTCAGTCCAGAAATTTTCTTCTCTCCCCCGTCAATTTTAGATGTTACTAAGAGCGTAACGGTTGTCACTCCACCTAAGGTGATTCCTGCAAAGGTTTTCCCCGATAAACCAAAATGTTTTAAGAGAGCGTTATATTGTACAGCTACTGGATCCTACGCAATGCTTCGTGCAATTAGTTGACAAGGAAGTAAACTATGCGCCATTATGTATTTAAAAAATTAGTTACTGAATAAAAACATAACACAGCAAATGTTCCCACAGTCCAACTACACCGCATAATTACCTGCGTCAGCCAATTTGTAAATATGGCTGACACTTCCTTTTAACTTAACTCAGCTATTGTTTAGAAACTTGATTATTTCAGAGTTAGATTATTTTGATGAAACCAACAATACGACAGCTTATTGTTTCTGCGGAATCAGCCCTTCTTGTACCGCTTATTTTCTATATAATTATACTGTTTATAATAGCCGTATAAATCCCCTATAATATTGTGAGTAATATGAGAAAAGTTTAGACTCGTCAGGAGGAGATGAACTGCTGAACGCATCATGATGTGATGAACTGCTGAACGCAAACACGCGTCATGATGTGATGAACTGCTGAACGCAAACACGCGTCATGATGTGATGAACTGCTGAACGCAAACACGCGTCATGATGTGATGAACTGCTGAACGCAAACACGTGTCATGATGTGATGAACTGCTGAACGCAAACACGCGTCATGATGTGATGAACTGCTGAACGCAAGGATTTAATGAAGTGCAAGACACAAGGAGATGAACTGCAGAGTTATTACTTTATTGCTAAATTATTACTTTGATGCTGTAAATGCAATATTTTAATGCTTTTGAATTAAATGGTTTGACGTTTTCAGATAAATTGGTTTGATGCTTTCAAATAAATTAATTTGATGCTTTCAGATAAATAGGTTTGAAGCATTAAAAAAAAGTGGTTTGTCGTTTTCAGATAAATTGGTTTGATACTTTCAGATAAATTAATTTGATGCTTTGAGATAAATAGGTTTGATGCTATCAAAAGCAGTGGTTTGATGGTTTCCTCGGAAAGATTTTTTTATCTGAAGTAAACTCAGTGATAAAACTGAGCAAATTTTTTATTTATTTTTCCAACCCTTTTACGTTAGTATCAGCAGAAAGGTGGAGCAGGGCCGCCCCCGCGGTGAAACTTAGCCCCAATTAGCAGAGCTAAAACTCTAATTGAAGGCAACTATCTGCCGGTCTATTTATTCACAATTAAACTTAGCGGCGGGGTTATGCAAAGTTAAATAAAACTCAGTCAGATATAGCTAGGAGTGTTTGCTCCGAGGCAAGGGGTTGAGACAGACTTCGAGTAACCCCTGCCTCTCGTCACTCTAATCCTGCTTTAAAGAACTAGATTAACAAATAAATGAAAACCACTCATAAAGCTCTGGATCTAGTCAATACTTATTACCAAGTTAAACTCATTTCAATATGAGAAAATTCAAAATAATTCTACGGTAAGCTTAGAGGAGTGAACTAAATTCGAGCCCAACCTGGTTTCGAATTAGCCCCCCTCCCCATTAAAGCATATTGCCTTTTAACTACTAAAATTAAAATTAAATGTATCCTTTCTTAAATATATTCAGAAAAAAGGGGGGACCACGTAGCGCAGTGGTAGCGTGACTGACTTCTAATCAGAGGTTAGATGCTCTACCAGGTACGAGTTCTCCGCGCGGACATTTAAGCCCGTATTCAAAGACGTTTCCTAACATTTTCCTATCGTGTTTTAAAAGTCTTTTAGAGGCTTCGCATGATTTTATTTAGTTAGAACTTAAGGTAGTTATGTCAAAAGTGATACCATTGTAAGTAACGTAATATCGCAAAATATCAATGTTATTAACTTATTACCTGGAATTACGACACACTTTGTCATAAACAACAATGCGGCCTTGCTTTGACGAATGTTAAGTATATTAGAAACTTTATTTACATATGTTTTCAGTAAACAGTATTATACAAACAGTTTTCATTTTGGTGTTATACCAAAATTTTTTTGGTATAATAATGGCTGAATTATTCACACCGGACCAACTGAATTTCCTCTTTGAATCGATAGCCCGCCACAAACAGACCATAGAAAATAAAAAATCTGATTGTGTTAAAAGAAGGTAAGTGGATTAACAGTATTATGTAAATTTATGTAGATAGTTATTAATACGACAAAGTGTGTCGTAAGTTAATAACATTGATATTTTGCGATATATTACGTTATTTACATTGGTATCACTTTTTGACTTAACTACATTAGGTTCTTACTAAAAAAAATCATGCGAAGCCTCTAAATGACTTTTAAAACACGGGAACGATCATTTAATAAATTTCGTGGCTTAAAAACATTTCCCTTACCTAAACCTAAGGTGAGTGTTAGGAGAATGTTAAGAGAATGTTAGAAAAATGTTAGGAAAAAGTTAGGTGTTAGGAGAATGTTAGGAGAATGTTAGAAAAATGTTAGGAAAAAGTTAGGTGTTAGGAGAATATAAGAATGTTAGGAGAATGTGTGTGGAGAATGTGTTAGGAGAATGTTAGGAAAATGTTAGGAAAAAGTTAGGAGAATGTTAGGAAAACGTCTTTGAATACGGGCCTTAGTTTTTTCGCCACTTGGTGGGGTTTTATTAAGAATAAAGACCGAAATTCGTATCTTCCCCGCGAAATTTAAAAAACTTATTTTGTAATAAAATTAAATATGTATAAATGTCACGCTGGATCCCCGGTATTGGTAGTAAGATGACTAATTATAGTCAGTCAGCAATGCCGTGGGGTATCTGACCGCTACTTCGGCGTACTTTTAGTGTAAGTGTCTTACTACCATAGGGAGCAGATCTATGAACAAGTGGTTCTCACCTCTCCTAAGCTCTTAAAATTGACTCTGATTCTCAAATTCCTAGACTCTGTTAGAACGCGTATGTGTTAAGAGCGAAGTGTAAACTTTGAAAAAAAAATTCTCAGAAAAAAATTAATACATAATATACAGGGTGGTCCAAAAATCTCCCCCTGAAATTTTTAACCTTTCGAAAAAAATCAATAAAACTTTGGATTTTGCTGTGTTAGAGGAACTCGGTTTTGGCATGTCGTATGAAACACACGCAAAGTTATTTCGTATCAAAGAAACTTATCTTTGGCTTAGAACACTTATTCTTGTTTTAAGGTATTTATAGTCTCTAATGCTGCTAGATTTAGGGAAAATAGTTAACCTGAATTTGTTTATAATTAAGAATGTAATAAATGATTTTGCCGTTTTAGCTAGCGTGTTTACAAGGAAGGAATTGTGGCCCAAGGGTCCGCAAGCCGGGCGAATTTTGTTTAAAATGCGCGCTTTCTTACTTATCAATACAATTTTTGTTTAATCGGAATATATTTAATAACCTAAGACAACGTAGCATCACAACTTGTTAGTTAATTTTCTCGAATTCTTCAAAGAAAATGCGCACATTTATCCCATAGATTATAAAGTACACAGCACAGCATTATTTGCACTCAAATAAAGCTCAGTCTATGCTACTTTTTAGCGCATTGCGGGCATCCACATCAGAATTATTTTGAAGTTATAATCTTAAATACGGTAAAAATACGTTAAAAAATTAGCGCCGGTACCAAGATTCAAAGCTGGGAACCCTAGCTTTGAGTAAACTTATCGAATCCAGACCAAAACATCGAAAACGACACCCTACTCGAATCTAGTTTTTACTGAACTTTTTCTGTTTTTCAATGTTTTTTGACCATTTGGGCTCTTAGAGTGGTCGTATCGACTTCGGACCGGTTTCATTTCATTTGATTGCACAATCTAGCAAGCGAAGGGAGCTTTTTTTAATATGTATTATTACTATTTTTACGCGATCTAGCGTGCAAAGCATGCCTTAGTATTATGTATCATTGTGACTACATGCACTCATAAATATGAACAACCAAGCGAGAAGCGAGCCTTTTTAATTTGATAATTAAGTCATCTAGCGAGCGAAGCAAGCCCTAATGAATGATATTATATAAATATATATATATATATATATATATATATATATATATAATATATATATATATATATATATATATATATATATATATAATATATATATATATATATATATATATATATATATATATATATATATATATATATAATATATAATATATATATATATATATATATATAATATATATATATATATATATATATATATATATATATATATATACGCGACCAAGCGACTGAATCGAGTCCCTTTTTATTATTAATAATTAATTCATAATAAAAAGGAGCCCTTTTTACTTTTCCTCATTTATACCGCAGATATATAGAAAAGTATTGTGTTTGTAAAATAATCTGAAACCAGGATGAAACCGGAATTATCAGTTTCAGGCAATTTTAAGGCCTCCTCAGTGGTTTTCGCAAAACTGTCTGTGTATATGTGTGTGTTATCATCGTAGTGCCCAGTGTATTTATGCTAGAAAGTTAAAATTTGTACAAAGATCAGTCTAGCGTTGTAATTGTGCTATTCGGAAAATAGTTTTTTTATGAAGGCTAATGACTCCCAATAATGACAGCAAAAATTTCGGAAAATCTAATTGAACTTTGGCCGCATGTGACTATGTATAAGACTGAGATATGTGCTGAGTTTCATCTCATTATCAGCAGTAGTTCAATTTGTATTAAATGACTTGTGTACGTTTTTTAAAAAAAATATATAAAATTGGGAAATAGTGCAATTGTGTTGAAATATAATACAAGTGAATATTAAAATATACTTAGTTTCGTTTTAATGCGACAAGTAAGTCCATGACTTTTGTTAGATCATAAACATTAAGGAGCATTGAGCGTGGTCAGTGCTGTATGGGTGACCGTTGAGAATAATACGGATGCATTTAGAATCTGAAGACAAGCGAAGCGAGTCATGTTGCAGTATAAATTTGGCGAACTGTATTTCTGAGGACGAGCGAAGCTAGGATTCCGAAGCAGGGAGGAGGAGCGCAGCGAATGCGATGTAATGAAGGAAAGTAGCGAGGCACCCCGTACCCGATTTTTTTGAGTTCTTCTTGTGACAGAATTCAAAGTGTTTTAAATTTTATATTTTAAGAATATCTAAATAAGTTAATATCAGTAAGAACCTGCAAGTGAATAATTTAAGAAAAAAAGATTAAATTTAGGACTGTAGTGGTCCTGAGTGGCAAAGACTAAAAGTAGATAAATGGCAATCTAGTAAGGTAGATAAATCAAAATTTAACACAAGCAGAGAGTCCATTACGGAAGCAGCAATGACAAACACAACAAAAGTTGAGATGGACGATTTCTTTAGTAAATTTTCTTGTTACAACAAAACAAAAAAGATAATTAGTTGGATTTATAAATTTAAATTAAAAAAAAAAAACAAAAGCCCAAGGAAATAATTAAATTAAGTCGGCAACAAATCAAAAGTTTAGAGTTAGTTATGATGAGTGTGAAGTAGGAGAAAAACTACTAATAAAGTATATGCAAAGACATAGTGTGGAAAAGAGGCTATAAAAAATTAAAAACATTTGAAAATGGAGATAAGTTTATTATAGGGATATTAGTGTTAGATTTTGAAACTGATTTTAAAAATCCCATCGTGTTAGGTAGAAAATACCACATGGTTAAAAATTCTGGCACGGTGGTCCGCATGTCGGGCGAATTTCCTTTGGATGCGTGTTTCCGTACTTAACAACCCATTTCTTGCTTAAGGTTCCGGTTCATGCTTTAGAACCTAAGCAGTTACTCAATTGTCAAGCACTGCTCGTAACTCATTTATCTGTATTTTCCAAAGGAAATGCGCATAATTATCCAGTTGGTTGTACAAAACTATGCCACTAAAATTAGAAGTACGCAATATTATTTGCACAAGTTTAAAGCTTAGTTACTTATCTTTAAGCTTAGTCAGTTATCTTTAAAGGTTTTAGCGCGTTTCCTTTGAAAAGTACAGAGATGGAGTTTATGTGAAAATTGATTGGTATGAAATATACTCTGCTTTATATCGCTATATAGCAATTTAGCGAGCTCTTTTTTGTATTATAATATTTTAGCAATGTTGTAAGCGAAGCGAGTCTTTTTTCACACCCTCACGTATATATTTATAGCAAACTAGCAAGCGAAGCGAGCCCTTTTTTTGTACCTAATTTTACACTTTGCCATTTTGCGAGCGAAGCAAGCCTGTAATTAAATAATTTTATTTTATGTAATCTACTAATGCGAGTTTCTGATGCAACGCATTACTAGTTATAAGCATTAGTTCAATTTTATCAAATGGCTTTAGTAAGTTTTTAAAAAAATTGTACAAAATTATAAAATAATTTAATTGACTTGATATTATATCAAGTCACTAGTACCGAGTATTATATCGGTACAAGTATATACCTTTATAAATTTATTACAACATTAGTTAAATTAAAAATCTTATGTTAGTCTAAGATTTAAAGTAGAACTCAAAACTAAAATGAATAATTTATTAAAAAAAATAATAATAAATAACAAAAACTAATAGAAAGGCTAATTCAGAGAAAACATTTATACAAATAAAAATAATAAGCGCAAATTAAAAGAAAATTTTAAAAAATGAGCATAAATAAAAGGAAGGTTGATTAAAAGAAAACATTTAAGAAATTTTTATAAAAAAAAGCAAATTCAAATAAAATATTTAGAAAAATAATAGAATATAAATAACAAAATAAGTGAAAATTGTATAATAACAAAATAATATAAATGTACAGAGAGATATTGTATAACAAAATGTACAGAGAGATATTGTATATAATATACATGTACAGAGAGATATTGTATAACAAAAATAATATACATGTACAGAGAGATATGTATGTATATTGTATAAAAATAATATACATGTACAAGATATTGTATAGTACAGAGAGATATGTATAACAACATAATATAAATGTACAGAGAGATATTGTATAACAAAATAGTACAGAGAGATATTGTATAACAAAATATAACATGTACAGAGAGATATTGTATATGTACAGAGAGATATTGTATAACAAAATAATATATGTATAACAAAATAATATACATGTACAGAGAGATATTGTGTATTGTATACAAAATAATATCAACAGAGAGATATTGTATAACAAAATAATATACATGTACAGAGAGATATTGTATAACAAAATAATATACATGTACAGAGAGATATTGTATAACAAAATAATATACATGTACAGAGAGATGTACAGAGAGATATTGTTACAAAATAACATGTACAGATTGTATAACAAAATAATATACATGTACAGGAGAATTTGTATAACAAAATAATATACATGTACAGAGAGATATTGTATAGTACAGGAAATAAATTGATAACAAAATAATATACATGTACAGAGAGATATTGTATAACAAAATAATATACATGTACAGAGAGATATTGTATAACAAAATAATATAATGTACAGAGAGATATTGTATAACAAAATAATATACATGTACAGAGAGAATTGTATAACAAAATATATAATGTACAGAGAGATAATTGTATAACAAAATAATATACATGTACAGGGAGATATTGTATAACAAAATAATATACATGTACAGAGAGATATTGTATAACAAAATAATATACATGTACAGAGAGATATGTATAACAAAATATATAATGTACATATGTACAAAGTACAGAGAGATATTGTATAACAAAATAATATATGTACAGAGAGATATTGTATAACAAAATAATATACATGTACAGAGAGATATTGTATAACAAAATAATATACATGTACAGGGAGATATTGTATAATTAGAGAGATATTGTAACAAAATATATACATGTACAGAGATATTGTATAACAAAATAATATACATGTACACATAATATACATGTACAGGAGATTGTATAACAAAATAATATACATGTACAGGGAGATATTGTATACAAAATATATACATTACAAGAGATATGTGTTATTGTATAAACAAATATAATGTACAGAGAGCTATTGTATAACAAAATAATATAAATGTACAGAGAGATATTGTATAACAACATAATATAAAATCTTAAAACGCAGAAAAAATTGTTGATGAGGGTTAGCATGCAAGTAAAATCTAGAAATGTACCATCTCATTTGTATCAAATGATTTGTATACGTTGTTAGAAATGGTGAAGCCAATAATTTTTAAATAATTTTTATGAAAATTCGCTAATATCGGGGAAATGCGTTACCACTATAACAACATGACACTGGTTAGAAAGATGAGCTGGGGGCCGTACAGAGATGCCCTGCGCCTGAGGGAAAAGGGCTCTGGCTTAGTAGAAAAGAACTACATCAAGTCCTGAAAATGATACCTGAACAATATTATTATTTTACAATGTGCACCTGATATTAAGAAAACGCTACAACTTGTCCCACTTAGTGAGGTTAATGAATCTATTTAGCCAATTTGACTAAATAACCTCCGGGATGAGGATAATGGAGCTGACGAGGCACTGTCCCACATCGGGGACGTTCCCCCTCTCGTCTTTACTTCTCACCCAATATTTTATTTAAATTAGTTTTACGATGCTGTAGAAACTCGCTTCAGAAGAATACTTAAGATAAAAACGCAACCAACTTAGACACGCAATGCTCGTTAGATACGATAGCTGAGACATTTTTTGAAAATCGGGTACGGGGTACCACAAAACTTTTCCAAACCACTTCAGACTCGCTTCGCTCGTCCTTGGAGAATACAAATCACCAAATTTATACTGCAACACGTCTTCGTACTCGCTTCGCTCGTCCTTAGATATTAAATACATCCTTGCAGCGGGCACCCATCCAGGCACTGAGCTCGCTCGATACACTTGTACCAAATTTCTCCATGTATGAAAATATTTCATCTAAATTTCAGCTTAATTTGATTATTTTTGGAACTTTTACTTTTAAAAAAGTTTCATTGCATAACAATTGAACTAATGCTGATAATGAGATGAAACGTTGCACATATGTTAGTCTTATATATGAATAAATCCGTGCTAAATCTCAAATCTATCAAAATATTTTTCATATTTTATGGATTCCAGGCATTATTGCAAGTCGATAAAAAATAACGCCATAATAAATATGTTCTAGACAGCATAACTCGTCCTAAAGATTAATTTTAAACTAAATTTAAACTCATTAGCATGAATGCGCTAAGAGCTAATATGATAAAAGAAAAATAAAATAAAAAATCTAGAATTTGATCATTTTAAATTGTTCTTTAAAGATTTTTTTAAACTATCGAGGGCTCTCATATTGGCAAGATAAAGCAATTCTTAACAATTCTTTAAAAAATTAAAAAAAAAGGTGCAAAAAAGAATATAATTGTATTGTTTTTAAAATGTGAAATAAAAAATATTATATTATATTTTATTATATTATTATTATCTGATAGAAAATGAATTTTACAGCTTAAATAAAATATATAAAGATAGTTTTAAAATTATGAAATGCATTTTAATTTTTCAATATGTTCATTATGCTTCAGTTTATTTTATTATAAAGTTTAAGTAATTAATATGATTTTTCCTTATAAAATTTTTGTAATTAATTTATTTCGATGAATCAAGTAATGTTTTAATTTAATTATCGATTGACTTTACACTCTAATTATGTACTAATATGTATTGTATAACTACTTACGAATTATTGTATATTTATGTATATTAAAATAAATAAATAAGAGACACGCGCACACCCACACACAGACAGGGAATGAGATGGCCTTGTCATATGAAAGCTTTGCCATCGACTTGTGCAAAATTCCTGTATCATACGTCAACAATCTAGACCGTAATTACGAACTACATTCTTAGAAAGAAACATGGGATCTAACACCTAGTGGATCTCATATTAAATAGATTTCCCGACCATATCAGCCAAATTAAGGGCGTCAAATAACAAAATCGCCTTTAAAACAACGCAAGTCTTGAGTGGACAGGACAGGGTCAAATCTAAACTTATTAACACCGTTCTTATCTGGTTGATAACGAAGCTTGTTCGTGTAGTCTAGGAAGTCTCCAGACATGGAAGCACCTCATTTACGACTATGAACTATTAGAGCCTCGAAGATACAGATTAGCAACCATCCAAACAACGTGGGGATACATTGAGGCAAATGTTCATTGTCACAAATGGCCATTGGAGCAAAAATATTTCAAGACCGTCAAACTTGATCGATGGCGCAAGAGGTCGATGACACAAATGTTCGTTTGAGCAAATCTAATTTTTTTCGTTATTTTTGGTATTTCACGCCAAATTAGGTAAAAACTTGATAATAATAAGGTTTTCTAGTAGTTTTACTTTTTAAAATTATCAAAAATAAAGCATGTCAAAAATGTTCGAATGAGTAAATATCTTTTAGTAAGATTTTTAAATCTTCTCTCTTGACACCTCCTTTGGCTTCTCAGTTCCCATTCCACAACTTTGTAATAATGAGTATAAAAATAAAACCATTTAATTCCACTGTAATTCACTGTTAAACGACGTGTTTTAATAATGGAAGTATGGCTTGTTTACAATTTTTAGAAGTAGGTGGCGTGTTTGTCAAAAATGTTCGATGAAGCAAAAAGAATTTTTTTAATATAAATACATTTTTTGCAAAATCTTACATTTATGACCATTTTCCATGGAACACTTGTCTTTTTTTCGAAAATTACAGCTGGAAAACACTTAAAAAAATTAATGTCAAGAATGTTCATTGGGGCAAGTTAGGAGGAGTAGGGGATTTGCTCCAGTGGCTGTTTGTCACACTGAACATTTGCTTCAACGGAGGCGACTAATCCAACAAAGTAACGTCTATCCAGTCTATTTGCGCGACCTTACCCAGCACTTTTAAAATGATTTTATAACATTCATAAATTCTCGAGATTTTTTTGTAAACAAATCTATCATTGCCAATAAACCTATTTTTATAAAAAAAATATCTTAAATTTATTAAAGATAGGTAACCTGAGAATTAATCTGAGGTTAAGGCTTGAGGATGCTTCTATTTGATATTAATTTACTGGCCTGGAAGAGGACCTGAAGGATTGTGATACTTTATTGAAGTGTTGCGAAGCTCGGTATAGTATCAAATAATATAAAAGAAATAATTGATTAAATTAAGTTCTAGGATGAATAAATAAAAAAAAAATTTTTAACTAATAAATTAAATTATTAAAAAATAAAAGTGTACAAATAATTTTAGTTTTATGTATTTAAATTTTATTTAATTTCTTAAAAGTTTACCTAGATGTAAGTTTTTTTATAAAAATTAATTTTGCATGGTTTGTAGCTTGAACCCTGAAGGGTGCCTCGGCTAATAGCCGATTTGAAACTTGTTAATATCATTACTTTATGAATGCGTACTAAATATATTGAAAAAATTGTAAATCATTTAGTACGTTCACACACATTTATAGATCCGCGGATCGTATAGAATACGATCTCTCAATAAGGTAATATAAGCTGTATGAATTATGCGGAGGGGATCCGATGGCATACGCTAGAACTAGGGGGATGAAATCTAAATGGATCCCCCGATACGCTGTATGTACCTTTAGAGACAATCGTATTTAACGGATAACCTTCTCATCCAACTTTTATTTCACTTCTATTTAACCGTTTTTGATCAAATAACTTTTGAAATATTATTTTTTTTAGTGTAACTTTATTATTATGCAAAGAAATCACAATTTAATTTAATATATTTTTTGTTTTAAACTTTCTTATAACCAAAAGTAAACCTTTACTATACAAGACGCCATGTTTTGCCGGGATCAGTTATCACGTAATCTCACTTGATCGACTAAACAAATACGCTGTAAGAACCGTGAAGTTAGTTGACCGTATTAAATACGTATCCAATACGATCGCCTGTTAAATACGCTGTGTGTACGTAGTAATTATTACTAACCGTTTTAATAAAAGGCTTATTTATTTATATATTTTTGAGGTGCTCAACCGGCTTATTTATTTATATATATTTATTTAGGTGTCGAACCAAAACAACATATATATGTCCACCATTAACTTACAAAGTCAAAATTTTATAGCTATGGAATTTTCACTACTCATTCATTGAAAGGTTTGCTATCAGACAATTTGTCGAACGCCGAATTGCTGGAAATAAAGTTTTGGCCGTTACATTATTTTAAAATGTATTAGTCAATATTTTCATAATGGCGACCAATCAAAATGATATTTCGAGGGTGGAATAACTATCTACGAGTACATTTGTGTTCAATGTTAACCCAAACAGTCAAATTTTCAATTTCTAAAGAATTCATTTTTTTACGACAGTGAAAATATTATGTTATATCATCTTCTGGGAAGCACAACTGGACCTAAAATCTGTTTCGTGCCAGAATTAATCCTTTTAGCATAAACACAAAGCGAGTTTATGCGTGGCAATGGCACACAGGCACACACGATGCGATTTTATGCGTGACACGGGCACACAGAAACACACAACGAGAGTTTATGCGTGACACATGCATACAGAGCCACATAATGTGGGTTTATGCGTGATTATGACACACGCAACGCGAGTTTATACGTGACACAGGCACACAGAAGACAGCATGATGAAAAGCACTGAGAACGTCATGAAATGCCTGAAACGGATAATAATGTCTGTAAGTCGGATTTATGTGACACACAATACTTCTCGCTATACCTGCGGCAGAAAGCAACAAGTAAAAACCTGCTATGTTATTACTACTCTATAGGTTCTTTATACTATGTACCGGTCCCTTGTACCTGTAACATCATTAGTATTGGATAGAACAAGTATTAGAAGGAAGGAAATATGAGGTGGGACAGGAGTGGACGCACAGGATGTTGCCACTACTTGAAGCTAGGCATACTTTGTTTCTTGTACCAAATGTAATTTGTTGACATTAAGTCACGTAGCGATCTAAATGGTACAGAACAAGGCGCAAACACAACACAGAGTTGCAAGCTGCCCGTTAACACCAAGTCTTACCTGTCCTTATATCTCTACTCCTCGTAAATCAACATTACTTGCCATTGCTTTCCAAGTATCCGTCATAGGACTAATCAAAGCAAACTACATAATTGCACAATATTGAGCACCATGACCAACATAAAGAGCATGTAATAAATAGACAATCAAACAGCCTCTGCATAACACAACGGGCCATGGCCTGGCCAACAGGCCCTACATAACCCAACAGGCCATGACCTGGCAAACAGGCCCTATATAATACAACGGGCCATGGACAGGCTAAAAGGCCCTACATAACACAACGGGCCAACTCATAACTCTTTGAGACAATTGAGATCTGTGATATACCTAGCGGTCACCACACCAAGCACTGATATCGCTTGATCATACTTAACACAGTTATGCGTCAATATGTACAAATAAATAAATAAATATACCTTAGATATTCTAGTTTTATTGAACTGCGTGGATAAAAATGAAATGAAATGCGCATATAACATGCGCATGCATACATGCAAAATGCGCATTTTTTGCAATATTGATTTACTAGTACAAGTGTAATTGACCAGGTTCGAACACTCTTATCGGAAAATTCAAGCATGAAATAGTTTATTTGACAGAAATGCAGCGTTTACAAAAAAATACCCAAGTCTCGCGGCCCCCGGCCTGCGGAATCCCGCGTCAGAATTTTATTCTACTTGTTAGAAATCGTATAATCATCCTATGGAGTTGAAATCAAATATTTAATGAGGGCTGTAATTGACTAATTGGAGCGGTACTTGTAGGGAACTATGGCGTCTGCGAACACGTGTACCGGTGGAAACAAGATGGCCGCCTACAGAACCGACCCTGTACTGCTGAGTCAGTACATCGTGTCGTCTTTCTTGCATTTCCTTCTACTAACAGAAATAATTTATAACATTTTATAAGAAAAATAATTAAAATAAACCAATTAGATGTTGAACTCGTGGCATTAGTGTGCTGTGAGTATGTGGCTGTGTGGCTGTGTGAGTGTATGTGGCTGTGTGTGTGTGTGGCTGTGTGTGTATGTGGCTGTGTGTGTGTATGTGGCTGTGTGTGTGTGTGTGTGTGTGTGTGGCTGTGTGTGCTTAGTACGACGCGCTACGTACGAGCCAAAAACCTTTTGCAACACAGGTTTATGTTTGCTCCTGAGACAACCTGAATTATTTTAATTTCTTTATGCAATCTTTTATTTTGCTTGTTTTTATTAGTTTTAAGTTGCCACATAGTACAGGATTTTCCGAGTCTCCAGTGCCCACATGTAGTGCCACATAGTACAGGATTTTCGAGTCTCCAGTGCCACATAGTACAGGATTTTCCGAGTCTCCAGTGCCACATAGTACAGGATTTTCCGAGTCTCCAGTGCCACCCCGAGTAGTACACCGAGTCTCCAGTGCGGCCGAGTCTCCAGTGCGGCACTCCATTGTTTAAAATAGATATTGTCAATTTAATATGGTAATAATATATTATATGTAAACTAGTTATGCGTTCTGATGCGACGCATAACTCATAACATTTAGCTCACGTTAAAATTAAATAATTACAGGCTCTCTTCGTTCGCTAGATAGAATAAATAATCGATTGCTACAAATATATTCATGAATTCGTTAACATTCGTTAACAAAATTTTAACATAAAAATTAGGATAAAAAAGGGCTCGTTTCGCTCGCCAGGTTGCTATAATTGGATAAACATATATGTAGGAAAAGAGGCTCGCATCGTTCTTTAGAGCTCTATTATTTGCAAGAATATGCAAAGCGTAAACTACTGTAGCTCGCAAAATGCTACAGTATAGTTGTTAATACTACCTAATATACTTAGGTACATTAAGAAAGGCTCATTTAGCTCGCTAAGATGCTATAAATATACATGAAAACAGGCTTGCTTCGATCACAAGAAGCTAAAATAAAATATATAAATAGAAAAAGATAAAGAGAGTTAGAGAGAGGCTGTTATCCACAGCACAAGGCTAATGCCTTAAAGTGGATAATAGTCCGTTAATGATTTTTCTTTTGTATATCATATCTTTTGAGTTTATTCTGTAATTTTTATAAGAATCTTTTAATTTTATTATAAAACATAAAGGATATTTTATTTAAAACAAAATATTATACCAGATAAAACAGGGACTTGTTGTTACACATAAATATTGAAATATATCATTAGGTTTATTAAAAAAGGTTCGCTTCGCACGCTAGATTGTTCAAAATTTATCAAGTTAAGAAATTCGCTTCGCTCGCCAAATAATAACATACAAAATTTGGTTATATTAAAAAAAGACACTCGCTTTGCTCGCTAGAATGTTATAAATATATATGCAAAGAGGCTTACTTCGCTCAAATAATGCTAATATAAATAGCATGAATACATACGTTCATGTAGAAAATGTCCTCGCTTCCTTCAATAGATTGCTATAAATATAAATGCAAATATACCCAAAGAGGCTCGTTTTGCTCGCTAGAATGCTATAAATATATATGCAATTACATGCAAAGAGAAGTATGTCATAAGGTACGTAAAAAGGGGCTTGCTTCGCTCGCTTTAATATACATTAAAAGCCATAGGGCTCACTTGGCTCGCAAGGTTAATAAAGCCCTTATTTAATATGAAAGAAGGGTCTCAGTTCATACTCCCTGTAAGCCTAAATCAATTATATGAACTCATTATTTTCTTATTGTTTTGAAATTGTGGCAGCCATATTAAATTTTGCAAAACTGATATAACATTTTCTTCTCGACTCAAAAAGAGCTTTCAAAAAATTTATTACTCGACCTATTTCGTAAAATTTTTTAACCTCTGTCATTTTAGAGTATATATATATATATATATATATATATATATATATATATATATATATATTATATATATATATATTATATATATATATATATATATAATATATATATATATATAATTATTATTTCTAAAACCTTATACGTTTTGTCGAGCGGCCGTCTAACCGATTTTACATTTCCGGAACTACGGTAGCTAGGCTGTTGAAATTTGTACACATTTATAACTATTTTAGCCAACAACAGGAAAAATATATTAACGGCACCTTTTATGATTTTTGAGCGAACGCGTAAAATCGCCAAAACTGAATATTTTTTTGAAATAATTGATAGGGGTATCAAACTGTGTAGGTATTGATGGGTAGAACATATTGCTTTTTAAAAATGGCGACCATTACACCCCTCAAAAATATTATAATCCACAAAAATGTGGATTACTATCCATTATTATAAACATGCACACCATAGCGAGTGAAACGAGCCTTTTTTGCTATGCATTATTATAAACACACGTAATCTAACGACCGAAGCTAGCCTTTTTTAATGTCTTATATTCTTAACACGCACACTTTAGCGAGCGAAGCGAGCCTTCTTTATATTATTATTATACGCAATCCAACGAGGGAAGCGAGTCTTTTAGCTATGTTAAATTTAAAAGATACGTAATGTAGCGAGCGAAGCGAGCCTTCTTTATATTATTATTATACGCAATCCAACGAGGGAAGCGAGTCTTTTAGCTATGTTAAATTTAAATGATACGTAATGTAGCGAGCGAAGCGAGCCTTCTTTATATTATGTAAAATGTTAAAGATACCTAAACTAGCAAACGAAACGAGTCTTTCTGAATTTATTCTTCAGAATAGTATATCGTGCGAATGTTTCTCTATTTACTCTATGTTGCGAAGGGTAATAGACTCTCTTCGCTTGCTTTAAATAAATACTTTTATTTGATGTATTCTTTTGACGTGAGTTCTTGTTCCAACGCGTTGCTAGTTTTAATGTATGCTTATTAGGTACTGATATAGAAACACATAAGGTAAGCGAAGCGAGCCCTAGTATATTAAGTAAAATTTTGAGTATGCTGTAAAATTTGCCAGTAAGAAACAAACACATAATTACAATCAAAGCAAGTCCAAGAATATTGCATTATGTTATTAACCTGCATTAGGTACAAACAACCTTTTATTTTTGTCAAAACCTAAAAAATTCTTATAATGCTTGCAATACAAGCACTTTGATAGACATTTTATTTATTTTTATAGTCTATATATATATTAAGCTCCCTACCTCCTAGTAGGGAGCTACTATTGCCTTTGACTGAAATATATTCCATAGGTTCCTCCATACTCTACACGTTAAGGACCCACTAAGCAAGAAAGACCTATGTGCCGTGAATAAGCATTTACTGGGTCTATGTAATATTCATGTATATAGTTCTATAATTAATAGAAAGTGGTGAGTAAGAGAGACTTGGATGTGCTGAGTCAGCGTCTCCAGCATATCTCTCAGTACCGAGAACTCCGTCCTCGCCCAGAGAAATATTTTTATTCATTCCGACTGTAAATGTGAATTATTTTCCTACATTATAGATATGTATTACAGATCTAAAGTAAAATATATAGATATGTATAACAGATCTAAAGTAAAATATATAGATATGTATTACAGAGAGATAAACGCACACCTTGTGATTGTATTCAAAAGATAATCTAAAGAAAGTAACTCAGTACATCTGTACCTTAGTAGTAATGATAGTAAGCAGTGATTAGTTATAGATTGTTAGTAGTAATGATAGTAAGCAGTGATTAGTTATAGATTGTTAGTAGTAATGATAGATAATTAAAAAATTTGTATAAAATAAAGAAATATTCATATGTAATTAATTAAAAATAAAGTTTTCATTGATTCCTTTATAATACTGAACAGTGCCTGTAGTACTCAAGAGTGGAGCACGCACTATTAAAATGAAAAAAAAAAACATCTGTACCTTTTAATCAATTTCAATTTATTTATTAGTTTATTATACAATTGTACATTGTGCAAACATGGTCAATAATTAATATAAAAAAGCAAAAAATACATTCATAATCCAACATATTATATAAAATAGATCAAAGAAAACAAATTTTAAAGTATAATTTTTATAGGGTATCTCTTAATTATTTTTAGGGTAAAACTTATATTTTTATAAGTTTAATAATTTATAGGGTATCTGGGACTTTTCCTCATCACATCGTATTCGCTACGCTCTGCTTTAAAATTAAAAAAATCTTTTACTTTGTACAACTCTAACTCAATTAAGCAATGTTTTATAGTTTGTTTGAATTTGAAGTTTTTAATACTGTCTGCAAGGTGGTTATACAATTTTAAGCAATTAAAGAGTGGCCCTTTTTGATACAGAGTTGTCCTGTGCTTGGCAAGTATAAATAGCTTTTCATTCCTGTTGTTGTAAGCATGATTAGGTCTGAATTTCAAAAATAAGGATTCATTCTTTTTAACAAAAATTAAGCATTTAAAGATATAAATAGATGGGACAGTGGGAAATTTTCATTTCTTTAGATTTATTTTCACAAGATTCGTAAGGTTGAAGACCTTAAATAATTCTTACTATTCTTTTTTGTAAAATAAATATACTTAGTATTTCTGAAGAAGATCTCCAGCACATATGAAATCCTAGAATAAATTAAAGCAAAATATACAAATAATAAATAATTGTAGCATATTATAAACTTTAATTTTCTAAACAAAAAACTGTATTGACTTAATTTAGAGGCTAGCTTTCCTATATGCACATCCCATTTTAGGTTTTGATCAATTGTGAATCCTAAGAAATTAGCAGATTTAACAAAACTAGAAGAGGTCACAACAGCTAGATTGCGAACAGAAAATATTATATAATTAGTTTTAAAAAGTTTCTTTTTGTGGACTTATAAAAAATATATAAATAAATATTTAATTTGATAACAATGTTAATTTTTAAAAAAGATGTAGAAAAATTAAGCTCCATTTACTCTAATTTAATAAGGAACTCTTAAATCTTGAAAATCTTAATTTAGTTTAAAATATTGTTTTTCAACTAAAATTATTGGTAACACTGATTTTTTTAAATTCTTCAATGGAACAGTTTTTAACGGTTTTTAAACATAGCTTATACCAAACCATACCAAGGTGCAATATGAAGTAGTTTGTAAAATTGTATTTTTATTTTATATTTTTTAAACTCTGATGATGACTAATTTTTAGTCGAAAGCTTAGTTATTATATATTAAACAATAAAGGACTTTTGTGTAATTAACCTGTTTTTATTTATATAATTAGTTTTGTTGAGATTCAGTACTTAATGATTGTCTGAGAGCCAGCTATTACATTTCTTCATTACAACTTGAAACTTACTAATGTAATCAGTAACACTGGACCCTTCAGCTATGACTGTGTTGTCGTCTGCAAAGTTAACTACGGAAGCATTGACTTCAGATAAGCTTGAAGGTAGGTCGTTAATATACAAGATAAATAAAAGAGGACCTAAGACACTACCCTGAGGTACTCCTT
This sequence comes from Microvelia longipes, assembly GCA_018340805.1. Taxonomy (NCBI): domain Eukaryota; kingdom Metazoa; phylum Arthropoda; class Insecta; order Hemiptera; family Veliidae; genus Microvelia; species Microvelia longipes. Next base: position 202,781 of record JACMZG010001863.1, read on the forward strand.
GATTAACCGCACCGCACGTGTGGAAGAGTGAACCTTACTACCATTGTGCATAACACAGACAATGGCCTTTTAAACCTGTTTAAAAGGTACATTTCAAAGATACTCCATGCTTAACCATATATTTCATTATACCTTTAATAATTTATTTATTAATACCACAACGGGGAATATTACCCTATATACCTAACGCGGCGTCTGCATCTCGGGCCGCTTCGCAGCCACATTGGTGTTACATGACATTTTTCCATGTATCTAGCAGGTCTTCATCACTGCGCTGGCCAGTGAGGTTAACATGTATAGAGTAAGATATATGTACGAGTATAGCGTTGAACTATAATCTTATACAGATATGTATTTATAGGGTATCTCGAACTTTTCCTCATCACATCGTATTCGCTACGCTCTGCTTCGGACTCGCTTCGTTCATCCTCAGAAAATACAATTCGACAAATTTAAAAAGCAGCATGTCTTCGGACTCGCTTCGCTCCTTAGATAATAAATGCATCCGTTTCATTCTCAGCGGTTACCCTTACAGCATGATCCAATAAAAACCATGGATATACTTGCCGTATTGAAACGTAACTTAGTGTACTTATTGGTACTTGGTCTACTCACTAGGCTTGGCCTCCCCTCCCCTCCTACTACTACTACTAGTGTACTTATTTATTACGTTAAGGAACATTTGTAGTTAATTTTAACTCAATGATTTATTTTCTGTTTTTTATATTTTTTAAAAAAACAAACACAAGGCATTTAATAAAAATTGAACTAATGCTGATAATGAGATGATTATTTTCAGTTCTATTGATTGACATATATATATATATAACGTAAAAAAATCTTTTAGTACATTTACACCCACTTCTATCCGCGGATCGTATGGGATACGATCTCTCAATAAGGTAATATTAGCTGTATGAACCATGCGGAGGGGATCCGATCGCATACGCTAGAACTAGGGAGATGGAATACCCCCGATACGCTGTATGTACCTTTAGAGACGATCGAATTTAACGGATAACCTTCTCGTCGAACTATTATTTCACTTCAATATTACCGTTTTTGATCAAATAACTTTTGGAATATCATTTTTTTTTTGTAACTTTATTATTATGCAAAGAAATCACAATTTAATTAAATATATTTTTTGTTTTTAACTTCCATATAACCAAAAGTGAACCTTTATCATAAAAGACGGGATCAGTTATCACTCGATCGACTAAACAAATACGCTGTTAGTTGATCGTATTGCATACGTATCCAATACGATCGTCCTTTAAATACGCCCCTAGCGCTGAGGCAGCGATGTGGTTAAGAGGCCGAAGGCGTCGTGTTTTTTAATTTTGTGTGTTTATATTTTTGAATAATCTTGCAAATGATTCCCTATTTACTCTATCTAGCGAGCGAAGCGAGACGGTTTAAATATTTAATGAATTCGTTTAACATGAATTCTTGATGAAACTCTTTATTATTTTTAGTGTCTGATATTATTTTATGATGCATTAATCTCTGACAGAACTTCTTAAGGCTCTCGTTCCGTACCCGGGTACTGGTGCTATACGTATGAACTGGTACTTAGCCTACTTTAGCCTAAGTATTTAAAATATTGGACCTTTAACACCCTTGTGGAGTAGGGAGACGTGGGCCCTACATTTTTATTTCAACACTTTTATAACCTATTCATGACCTGATGCAAGACTACTAAGAAAGTAGATTTACTTATAGTTTAGAGAGAGATAAGGAAAAATATTTCGAGTCTATTTGAGAGAATACTGGAGGGAGACTTAGGAATCGATGCGAGTAGAATCGATAGCAGAGCTGAATGAAGGGGGAGTTTCGCTGAATCAGCGAGTTCTCCTTGCCGGCTTCGATCCACTCTACTTCTCTCTAATTCCGTCCTATACACTGTGCTCTAATTACACCGCTCTAATATTCATATCCTTCATGCACCTCTCTACTTAACTTTTCTTAACAGAATTAATCATTTAATAATAATAGAATTATTAGTTGTTATATTATTTTCATTTAAATGATACAAATAATCCTTTTGTATTACTACAATATAGATATTTAAAGAAATAAAAATTATAGCAAAAGAAAAGAAGAAAATACAAATAGCAAGTAGAGAATAGACAGTTAAAGAACAAAATACAAATAATAAGTAGAGAATAGACAGTTACAGAACAAAACAAATAATAAGTAGAGAATAGACAGTTAAAGAACAAAATACAAATAGTAAGTAGAGAATAGACAGTTACAGAACAAAATACAAATAATAAGTAGAGAATAGACAGTTAAAGAACAAAATACAAATAATAAGTAGAGAATAGACAGTTACAGAACAAAATACAAATAATAAGTAGAGAATAGACAGTTAAAGAACAAAATACAAATAGTAAGTAGAGAATAGACAGTCAAGAAATCACTATATTTTAAGCCAGCGTTCCTCCACTTCTTTGATCCCTGACCCAAATAATATTATGGTGACCACCCCGCGACCCAATCCTGATACTTTACAAGTAAACAAGTCTTGCGGGCGTAGTATATTAAAATGAAAGCTATATCAATAAAAAACAGAACTTACAGAGTACTGCATTACTGGAATAATAAATTATTATTATTATTATTATTATTATTATTATTATTATTATTAGTAATTAAATTATGAATTCTACACAGTTGCTTATTTAGTTGGAAAAATTTAACAAATGAGCGAGCGTGGCGAGCCAGAATTTGTTTATAGTATTGGAGTCTTGTTCTATTTTTTGAGAGTGTTGAGCTTATTCTTCAAGCTGGTTCCTGGACACTGGACAGCCTGACGCCAGACTAGAATTATGCTTTTACCTTGATTCTAATTTCTTTTTTAAGACGGGCAAAGAACATTCTAGGACAAGCAACTACACCATTTTCCTTTTTCCTAAATACAAATTAGAAACAATTTAATAAACCAACCAAATGTGCAAATTACAGAAATGAACCTATATCTAATGATAAGCAGAGGAGAACTGTCAAATACAAGGGAGACAGCCGACCTAAGGGGGAACCGTCAAATACAAAAGAGACAGCCAACCTAAGGAGAAACTGTCAAATACAAGGGAGACAACCGACCTAAGGGGGAACTTTTAAAAACTAGGGAGACAGCCGACCTAATGGGAACTGTTAAATACAAGGGAGACAGCCGACCTAAGGGGGAACTGTTAAATACTAGGGACAGCCGACCTAATGGAAAAATACAAGGGAGACAGCCGACCTAAGGGAACTGTCAAATACAAAGGAGACAGCCGACCTAAGGGAATTCAAGGGATACTGTCAAGGGAGACAACCGACCTAAGGTCGAACCTTCTGTTTGATATCACCTCATAGCACAACCAACGTATATATGGTATCACCTCATAGCAAACACAACCAACGTATGTATGTATCACCACATAGCAAACACAACCAACGTATGTATGTATCACCACATAGAAAACACAACCAACGTATGTATGTATCACCACATAGCAAACACTACCAACGTATGTATGTATCACCACATAGCAAACACTACCAACGTATGTATGGTATCACCTCAGAGCAATAACACAACCAACGAATCTATCAAATACGGGTGGGGGGGGGGGGGAGTGAATATATTTTTGTATGAGTAAATAAAAATCTTTATTTGCATAAATACTAATACAAGTACAATGGCAAATCGTCAAAAGTACAAAAATTTGAAGTAATATAAATTACTCAAACCTAATTTTATTAAAGAAGTACTCATTAATACTAAAAAAAGGCTGCTCTGTCAAGGCTTTTTTTACGGCTTTTTTGAAATGATCTATTGGCAACTCTTGCATTTTTACATCTAAATGATTAAAAAGTTTAACCCTCAATACACTATGACTCACTTCTGAGTACGAGGAATTTGTCTGAATGAATATTTATTTTGATGCAGATCTTTAGTATTCATATCTTGCAATGTCTAACATTGTGTCTATACGTGGAGGATATAAATGTCGGCCATATAGCAAGCCGATATCTACCCCTATCATCTCTAGATATGTGTCACTAGGGTAGACGCTGCACAGACTCTAGAGCTGTATATAGATCCAGGTCGACCACCAACTCCTTCAAACGCCCTTTTGGTCAAACACAGCTCACGTATGTGGAACACAATGTCGTCCCCACGCGTGAAACTATAAGCTCTATCTAATTAATATGTTAGATATTAATCGAATACTGTTAACTCAGGGGTTAAGCAATCGAGGATCTAAATACAGACAGGAGAGGCCCTTATATAAGGTTATATTTTTTACTGTTCTTTCGTAAAGTCTTAATTTTAAAACCAGCCAACCCAGCCCAGGTTTTCGTGTTTTCCTTTGACTGTTTAGACCGGCTTTGGGCAGAGGAAACCCTATAATAACTGACAGTTAAAAGCGAAAAAAAATAATTTGAATGGTTTGTTTTGTTGTATAATCAGTTTAGAGCAGGGTTGCCAACCCATGGAGATAGTTAGCTACATGAGTACTGATGTATTTTCGTGTAAATTTTAATGTTTAAAATTTTCACCTCCCCCCCTTCATTATATTTAAAGAATAATTATTATAGTTATGCTTAAAAATATGTCCTTCAACACAAGAAACATAAAAATGATAGACATCTTTTTGCTAATTACAATAAGAACAGTAAAAAATGAGTAAGAATGTTGTGCGGGATAACATACTCTAATGCAAAACTAGTAACAATTTTCAAAACAAATTTTCCACCTAAAAGTGGTTAGAATTCAATAACAATTCACACGCTTTGTTTTTTTGAAAAAAAAAAAAACAAAGCGTGTTTGTTGTTTTTTTTTTTGAAAAAAACAAACAAATCGCTTGTTTGAAAAAAAATTCGGCCCACCCTGATTAAATTGTGATCTTGAATGGACCAAAGAATGTCGGATACTACCTACACTCCAGTGACGCACATTCCACATTACAGCAATGTTACCTACACTCCAGTGACCATTACATTGCAATGCAGTTACCTACACTCCAGTGACCATTACATTGCAATGCAGTTACCTACACTCCAGTGAGCATTACATTGCAATGCAGTTACCTACACGCCAACATTGCAATGCAGTTACCTATCCTGTGACCATTACATTGCAATGCAGTTACCTACACTCCAGTGACCATACATTGGCAATGCAGTTACCTACACTCCAGTGACCATTACATTGCAATGCAGTTACCTACACTCCAGTGACCATTACATTGCAATGCAGTTACCTACACTCCAGTGACCATTACATTGCAATGCAGTTACCTACACTCCAGTGACCATTACATTGCAATGCAGTTACCTACACTCCAGTGACATTACATTGCAATGCAGTTACCTACACTCCAGTGAGCATTACATTGCAATGCAGTTACCTACACGCCAGTGAGCATTACATTGCAATGCAGTTACCTACACTCCTGTGACCATTACATTGCAATGCAGTTACCTACACTCCAGTGACCATTACATTGCAATGCAGTTACCTACACTCCAGTGACCATTACATTGCAATGCAGTTACCTACACTCCAGTGACATTACATTGCAATGCAGTTACCTACACTCAGTGAGCATTACATTGCAATGCAGTTACCTACACGCCAGTGAGCATTACATTGCAATGCAGTTACCTACACTCCAGTGACCATTACATTGCAATGCAGTTACCTACACTCCAGTGACATTACATTGCAATGCAGTTACCTACACTCCAGTGACCATTACATTGCAATGCAGTTACACTACCACATTGCAATGCAGTTACACACTTTTACTTGCAATGCAGTTACCTACACCAGTGAGCATTACATTGCAATGCATTACTACACTCCAGTGACCATTACATTGCAATGCAGTTACCTACACTCCAGTGAGCATTACATTGCAATGCAGTTACCTACACTCCATGACCATTACATTGCAATGCAGTTACCTACACTCCAGTGACATTACATTGCAATGCAGTTACCTACACTCCAGTGAGCATGAGCATTACATTGCAATGCAGTTACCTACACTGAGTGTGACCATTACATTGCAATGTAGTTATAAAACAGGCTCTGAGTCCCCTAAATTTATCAATGTCTGATACATAGGGAAAGTCATCTGTTCCCCGAGATCTTGAAAAAGGATATTTGTTTATCGTTATAATACGGTGTTTTAATATGATTCAAAGGAACAGAATGGTCTTGGGGCTTAGTGAAATAAGTTGATAAAGTATGAAATGAAACAATTTCTAATAATGCAATAAGGGTTCAGATAGTCTGAACAGGAGGAAGCCTAGTTGCCTACATGCCAGCTGGTTTTTGCAGAATATTTAGTGATAAATTATTTATGATAACGAAAGAAATGAGTGATAAGAGAGTTAAACGGTTTCAGGATGGAGACAGATGCAGGTCGGGTAACAGGAGGAGGGCGCTAGGCAGGCTGCATCGCCACTGCTTTCTCCTCCTGTAGCATGAAGAGATCAGAATCACATTGACTACGTTTAAAACTTAAAGACACTGTGTCATATTCTGTCAGGAGGTTCTCATTATTCCTGGACATACATAGGCAACACAGAAGACAAATTAACTTGGTGACACACACGTGCCACTCAAATTCAAATGATAACATTTAAAAACTAAATATTAATAAATTTAAAAAATCGAACCATTGCTTTAATTTATTTTCATTAAATAGTAATTATAAATTGCTGTTGTTTGCAGATTATAATCTAACGAGATATTTCTATTTAGTTTTTTCAAATAAACATACAAGATATGAGAAGCATTGATTTGTTTATCTATGATATTGTATTATAGATATAGAAATTAATGCTCACATTAGAGATGAGCAGAGCAGTCATGCCAGGGGAGTTAGGTCTAACCTTTGCCTTACTTCACTTATCACTTCATTTATCTCTTAATTTATCACTTCAAATTCACTTATACTTTACTTATCACTTTATTACATAACTTTCACTTATCACTTCACTTATCACTTCATTATACCTTCACTTATCACTTCACTTTCCCTTATAACTTCACTTATCACTTCACATATCACTTATCACTATTGCTCGTCTGACCTTCTGGTACAATGGATGAAAATGAGGAAGTGCCATCGTAGAGACTCTATTTCTTCTTCGAGTAGAACTCCAGTTCTAAATATCAACCCTAGCTGCAACACGTCTTGGGACTCGCTTTGCTCGCTCTCAGATAGCAAATACATTGGTTTCATTGCCAGTGGCCACCCATCCAGGCCCTTACCCCGCTCGATGCTGCTTAACTTGGTGTATTTATTTATTGCGTATGATGTACATTTGTACTTAATTTCAACTCAATTGCATTATTTTCCGTTTTTTACATTTTTTTTAAAAACGTGATCAAGTTTTTAATAAAAAATTGAACTAATGCTGATGATAAAATGAAACTTGGCACTCACTGAATGAAACTTGGCACATTTATAGTCACTGAATGAAATTGGCACATTTATAGTCACTGAATGAAACTTGGCACATTTATAGTCACTGAATGAAACTTGGCACATTTATAGTCACTGAACTTGGCATATAGTCTCATACATGGCTTCATGCTTTACAAGTTTTAAACCGATTGGAACTTTTTTCAGTGTCTTATAATTTTTCGAAATTGATTATTTTATGATTTGTGATTCATTATTCCGGGTTAATGACGTCATACAAATTATTTTCCGAATAGCACAACTACAGCGGTAGACTAATTTTTGTACAAAGTTTCGACTTTGTATAGCATAAATACTCTAAGAGCTACAATAATAACAGACACACACACCACACATACACAATCTCACATAACCACACCTACACAAATACACATACTGAAAGACAACATCTTTCTGTATGTGTTGTATAAAACGTCTTGTGTTAAACACAAGACGTTTTTAAGGAGTCCTTAAAAATAACTAAAACGGATAATTCCGGTGATATGTCGGTATCGGGTTTTGCAAACACAATACTTTTCCTGTAAACTACGGTATAAATAAGAAAAAGTAAAATGATAATTAATATTTTTAAAATAATGAATATGAGTTTTACAATCCAATCTGCCAGGATGTTGCCTCTCCGTGTCCAGGCTCAGGCCATAGTGAATTCTGCCAGGATGTTGCCTCTCCGTGTCCAGCCTCAGGCCATAGTGAATTCTGCCAGGATGTTGCCTCTCCGTGTCCAGGCTCAGGCCATAGTGAATTCTGCCAGGATGTTGCCTCTCCGTGTCCAGGCTCAGGCCATAGTGAATTCTGCCAGGATGTTGCCTCTCCGTGTCCAGGCTCAGGCCATCGTGAATTCTGCCAGGATGTTGCCTCTCCGTGTCCAGGCTTGAATTCTGTGTTGCCTCTCCTGTCCAGGCTCAGGCCACAGTGAATTCTTTTAAGATATTTATTAAATAATGTTTCTTACATTGGAAGTATTATCATTGACAGTCTGTATTATCCCTGACAGTCTGTATTATCCCTGACAGTCTGTATTATCTTTGATAGTCTGTATTATCTTTGACAATCTGTATTATCTTTGACAGTCTGTAATATCTTTGATAGTCTGTGATATCTTTGACAGTCTGTATTATCTTTGACAGTCTGTTTAATCTTTGACAGTCTGTATTATCTTTGACAGTTAGTAATATCTTTGATAGTCTGTAATATCTTTGACAGTCGCTTTAATCTTTGACAGGTTGTTAATCTTTGACAGTCTGTAATATCTTTGATATTTTTCCAAATGACCCTAGTTTTCTTTAAAATCCTATCTTTAACGTGAAATGTAGTTTTCCTTTCTGCCTCAGGCTCTGCCCTACAAAAGCCTTCAGATTCCTATTTAATAAATACTTAATGAGTTACTTTTTTGTTTTCAAGTTTGCTAGTGACCCAGGTACCCTGTCTGAATCACCAGTAAGTCCTCAAAAACCTGTTTCAGAGCTTCTCCTCCTTTCAGTGCGTATGAGAAAAATTGATGTTGGGGGAATCCAAACCTTGCAGACTGCTTAGCTGTCGCAGCGGCATTAGATATATCCCTATATGTTGGGGGTTTACACGTGGCTGTTTAATTGTTTCTAAAATACCATAGACTTGGGCTTCCAATACTACAGTCAAGTTAATGTTGAGCAAACAAATTGCAGCATGAGAACTGCTGGATTAGTAAAGCTAAAAGAGTAAACCTGTGTGGGGTCATCACTTGTCTCATTATTTTCCTAGTTTGCAATATTTACCACATCACAAAGCAACCGTTGGTCTCAATTCCATCTTGTCCGCCTTAGTTCAGGCCATGGGTGCTTGACTTTGATCTGCCTGTATTGTTTAGCTAGTCCGTCTAAAATATGACAGCTGGTCTAGAGTAAAAGTTGACAGACAAGACGTCTAGGTCGAATAAAACCGATCAAATCCAAGAATTCCAGGTTCGAATTATGATACTAGCGATTAAATTGTTATCTTGTAATTTTTTTATATTGTATTTTCTATTATATTGACAAAATGATATTTAGAAAATAATGCTGGCACAAAGGTCTGCAAGCTTGGTGAATTTTCTTTAAATGCGTGATTTCTCGCACAGGTTACGGTTTACCTGCGTTGTCGTCGGATCAGCAGAATTTTTGCAAGTCATTCAATTTACATGGACTTTTCAATGAAAATAAACAAGAACATTTTCACTATAATCCTACTCTAGTTATAAAGCATAAAACAAAAACCTTAGAATAATTCTATATATAGAAGGAGCGCAGGACCGTAAACACAATGTAATTCCACTCATAACACGAAAGCCGGTTGACTGGTGCACTTAAGTAGGGGTACCACCCAAACAACAAAACATTATTTTAAATATGAGTCATAAATATCTATTAATGAAAAAGATCGTAAAGAACAAATATAATAACTTAAAACACCTGCTGAGTATTTAATAAACCCGGTCTTAGATGGCAAAAGGGTGGCGGAATACAAGAATCTATATTTAGTTGACAAGGACTAATTTTAATATAATTTTAATTAATTAATAATAGAACATAATAATTCAGCAACCGGAAGTATTGCCAACTTTTTTTAGAAAATTGTATATTGTTAGGGTGGCAGCATTACTCAAGTCCACCAGTGAAACGCCTTTCGAGTTATCAGTAGTGCTCCTTCTATATATAGTATTATTCTAAGACAAAAACACTTAGACAGCGCAAAGCTAGACTACTTGATCTAAAAGATCAGCTTTGACTAAATTCTCTAGGTAGATGACAGCAGAGTTAACATAGCTAGGAGTCACACACACACACACAGACAGGCATTATTCTGAAAACCACTCAGAACGCTCTAAATTAAACAAAACCTGAATTATATAATTTAGACAATTTATGGGTCTTGAATTTTGTGATGACACAATACATTTCTTATGTATATAAAGAGTAAGCAAATACAGGGTAAAAACTCAAAATACAGATTGTAGTAAAACATAAGCAACAAAGACGCTGTCATAAGCAACAAGGAAAACACTGTCATGAGTCAGACAGCAAGAAAAACGCTGTCATGAGTCAGACAGCAAGAAAAACGCTGTCATGAGTCAGACAGCAAGAAAAACGCTGTCATGAGTCAGACAGCAAGAAAAAAGGTCATGAGTCAGACAGCAAAAAACGCTGTCATGAGTCAGACAGCAAAACGCTGTCATGAGTCAGACAGCAAGAAAAACAATGTCATGAGTCAGACAGCAAGAAACGCTGTCATGAGTCAGACAGCAAGAAAAAAGCTGTCATGAGTCAGACAGCAAGAAAAACGCTGTCATGAGTCAGACAGCAAGAAAAACGCTGTCAGACAGCAAAAACGCTGTCATGAGTCAGACAGCAAGAAAACGCTGTCTGTCATGAGTCAGACAGCAAGAAAAACGCTGTCATGAGTCAGACAGCAAGAAAAAGCTGTCATGAAGACAGCAAGAAAAACGCTGTCATGAAGACAGCAAGAAAAAGCAAAGTCAAAAGTCAAACAGCAGTTATATTTGTCTTTCACTTACCAACTAGACACATAAACTGCTGCTTGACTTTTGACTTGGCGTTTTTTTGTTGCCTAACTCCTGACAGCGTTTTACTTGCTGTCTGACTCATGACAGCGTTTTTCTTGCTGCTCATGACAGCGTCTTAGTTGCTTATGTTTTACTACTATCTGTAGTTTGAGTTTTACCCTGTATTTGCTTACTCTTTTTTACATAATAAAAGTATTGTGTTATCACAAAATTCAAGACTTTAAATTAGTAAGTTCTAGTTACAGATTATAGATTCTAACAATCATTAAACAGATACACTAGTTACCTTTACTATCATTACACAGGACACAGGACACAGGTACTCTAGTTTAATGCATTTATAATTTGTATAAATGAATTAAAATGTTAATCTATCTAAATAAAACAGCGATCAAAGAGTTTTACGTAACTTTGTTTGCCTGTAAACTTTACTGGTGGAAGCCGCTAAGTCCTGCCTAAGCCAATAACACTCCTAGCTTTAACTTAGCTTTTTTCTTACTAAACTTGCATTATCTGTTTATGCGTTTTTACTTCCCAGTAAAAGGAAAAATGTACTTAAGTATGATTTAGTGACAATGCATAGACGAGGCTGGTGGAGTAAGAGTCGGGTTGGCTTTGCCACTGCTAGTATATCTGTTGACGTACGTAGCTATATGGACGCGAGTAACTACCACTGTGTCGGAGAAGTGTTTTATTGGCTTCACTTAACATTATACAGCAGAAATTAACCCGTTTATACTTTACTTGTAAGTCATACTGCTTCGTAACTTTAAATGCAGATCCTCTGCGCTTAAATCAGCTAATAACAAGCGTATAGGGGGTTCCAATAGTTTTATAGCTGATACTTATCGAGGATACGTTGAGTGATTAACCTGTCAGCTTGGATCTTAAAAAGCTTCTCTAATTTGATTTTATGACATAAGCACTCTAGTTGCCTTTACTTTCATTACACAGACACATCTAAAACTAGAATCGTCTAAAAATTGCGTCTCCTTTGGAATGCTTGTTTCCTTGCGCAACTGTTTTTTTTTATCAGGGCCCTGTTTCACGAAGTTACTAGTATTTTATACTATACATACAAGAAAAAGCTACAAATTTATTAACAATTGTAAGAAACTTACAATTAATTTAATTAATGAAATTAGTTCATTAATAGTTTAATTAATGAACGAGTGTAGACTGGTAATTACTAGCGGGTTTTAAACAATTATATTAAAAAAACACTGAATAGTAGATTTCGAGGCATATCGTAAATCTATATGAGAGTTTTTTAACCAATATGTCAACATTATCAAGAGTAGAACTCTGCCACAAAGAGATCCACCTACGTCATGTTTACGTTTGTCAAATTAAAAAAATGTTGGCATGGAGGTTGGTAAGCCAGGCGAATTTTCTTTGAAACGCCCGCTATCTTGTCACCAATCCAATTTTTGCTTAATTTTTTGATATATATTAAATAACATAAGCAGTAGCGACACAACTTTTTTTCTCGAATTTTTCAAAAAGAAATGCGCCTATTTATGCCATAGATTATACAGTACACGGCACAGCACTAGTTGCACTAATTTAAAGCTGAGATTAATAAATATATTTGGAGAAATTAAGCAAAAATAGCATTGATGAGCAAAAAAGAGCGCATTTCAAAATTCGTCCGGCTTGAGGATCTTCGCGCCAGAATTATTATGTTATGCACTTAATTACTGTAAATAAGACGATAAAAAATAGCACTGGTACTAAGATTCGAACCTAGGAATTCGAGCTTTAAGTAATCTTATCGACTCTAGGTTTCATTAGGTTAAGCACCCCAAAAAACATCGAAAACGAAACCCTACTTGAAAATTATTTTTTTTGCTCTCCGTTATTTCGGTTTTTTGTTATTTTTGCGAGTCGTGTTTTTTCCGGGCGCCTCCCCCCCCCCTGTCCTATTTGCTAAAAATGCACCTCTATAAATGAATGTAAAGGAACTAAATCTGACTATGGCCAATAGAAACACAGGATTGTATATATTATGCAGCAGAGCGCTGTCCCTTGCGTTTTAATAGGCTTTCTATTATTATAATCTTTATTTTTTTATAACTTTACAATTGAATGAAGAAACAGTTTGTCACAGATACAAAGTACTTTAAGTATATTGAACAAATGTTAACTCTTTACAAATTACAATTTCTAATCAATCAAGGAATTAATTGATTTGATTGATATATATGCTGTTTCATTTTCTCTTTTTCCCTGATCTAAGTAATGTTATAAATCTAAGTGAGCCCTGGCCCTGCAAAATATCTCAACGAAGCTCAAATAAACAAGTACAAGGCCACTCATAAGAGTGGTAATACATTCAGATAAAATGGATCTCATGTATCTGAAGAGTTTAAGCAATGTATTGAAGAGCAATGTATCTGAAGAGTGTAAGCAATGTATCTGAAGAGTGTAAGCAATGTATCTGAAGAGTGTAAGCAATGTATCTGATGAGTGTAAGCAATGTATCTGAAGAGTGTAAGCAATGTATCTGATGAGTAAGCAATGTATCTGATGAGTGTAAGCAATGTATCTGAAGGTGAAGCAATGTATCTGACAAGTGTATGTATCTGAATGAGTGTAAGCAATGTATCTGATGAGTGTAAGCAATGTATTGAGAGTGTAAGCAATGTATGAAGAGTGTAAGCTATGTATCTGAAGAGTGTAAGCAATGTATTCATAAGCCGCTGTCCAGTGCATATATATAATGACCTTTATGTCGCTCTGTCACCTCTCCTGTAGTTTGAGTGTAAATGTTGAATAAAAACCATCTAAATGAACCCTTTTCTAAGTTTTAGGTTGTTTCAGGAAATATTAATAGTAGAAATAAATAAAAATTAATTTGTATTGTAGAGGTGAAGAGCGGGAGGGGCCAAAGGTCGAGGGTGGGAGACGGACCAATGAGAACGGAGTGGGCGGGAACTACAGGGGGTGGGCCCTACACTGGGTCCGATACGACACCAGTTTCACCGTGTCTACCGTCTAGTTACGATACCGTAATACGGACCAGTTTAGTGATATTGAACTTTAAAAAGGTCGAGTGATGTGAATGTGAAAACGATGGAACCGGAAGATACCAATCATCTTGCCGATCAGTACGTACAGGAATTCGTTTTGGACCATTTCGAGGATGTACCAGTCAAGAGAGAAATATCTGAGAGGATGGAGAGAATAACTTTAGCGTGTTGTGTACCCGCTCCTGTGGAGGAGTGGAATCCGCCGGCCAGTGTATTGGCGTACCCCGGGGACCCAGGTACACCACCTGACACGCCACCGGACGAGTCGGCACTGTCTCCTCCGAGGTGGCACCAGCTAGAGAGAGAACCGCCCCCGATGTGGCTGCCCCAGCCGCTGGACCTTAGGCCGCCACCTCCGCCCGACTGGTCTCATCCACCGCAACACTCGGTCATCAAGAGACCGGACTACCACGCTCCTCCGGAGCCGCCTCCCTCACCGGAAGACATCGTGTCCGACGAGATGCTCATGTCTCTGACGGTGAGGGAACTCAATAAGAAACTACACGGCTACCCCAGAGAGGAGGTTGTCCGGCTTAAACAAAAGCGACGAACTCTCAAAAACAGAGGTTACGCGCAGAACTGTCGCAGCAAACGACTCATTCAGCGTCACGAGCTGGAACTTACCAATAGGAATCTCCAGGGAGAGTTGACGAGGCTCAGGTCCGAGCTGAACAGGATAGGACAGGAGAGAGATATGTTCAAGCAACGATACGATCTTCTCAGGAAGCAACTGGCCTCCGTGCACTTAGCTCCTTCGTCTCCCGCCTCCCAGCACATATACCTGTGACACCTAGCTCGGCGTCTGTCTCCCCCGCCCCCTGCCAAATAACCCCTTCAGGTATTTTATTATATCACTTAGCTAATACTTTCTCAGAAATATTTCCATTCGTACTCTCATTAGCTTCTTGATGTATTTAAAATATTTAACTTACTTCAAATAATTCAATAAATTATTAATAATTGTAAAAAGCGAGACGACTCAGGTATCGACTTCTATCCCCTCGAGAGATTTCCAAGTCATCAGCAAAGTTTCATTAATTGAAAGGATAAATTAGAGAAAGCTTATCAGAACTGAGACGGGTTTATTTTGACTGACGTTGCCCTGATAGTGTAGAGCATATTTTAATATTCTATAATAAGATTTTATTCAGATACTAATTCACTGTAAAGTGCGTAAATGTCAATAAATACGATAATAGATTATTTTACAAATCTAAAGTGGCTTATCTTGCTGCGGACATTTGTAGTTGACCATTTATTGCGATTCAATGGTATCTTTAGTGTCTTGTAGTGTTTGCATGGCATTAACGTTGACAAGACGTTGGTCAACTGTTAACGGCAAAATCAAGACCAAAATTATAGAATGCCTTTAAGGCGCTATTATAGCTTGTAAGCGTGATAAAGTATTGCATTTCATGGGAGCTTTAATATATTTCTTACAAAAATTACTATGATCTGGCTTATTATATCAGTTTAAATTCATTTTGTTCTCCTGGCATGATAAATCAATATCAAAACTGAAAAACATTCTTACTATGGAAGAAAATATTTAACAACACTTTTAAACCATTTGTAATTATTAAAAAAAAAATGTAATTTCATAAGACGCTCCGCCCAACCTGACGCGGACACATTTAGTTTTAAACGACTTGGCAGAAAATAACCGACTTTTGCCATCGCCAATGCAATAACTTAACACTCATTGACTTTTAAGATAGTTAAGGAAATTTATTTTTGCATTTGATGTTTAAAACTACCTCCGCAAAGTTATTATCATGATATAATAACTTGTTAGATTACTCTAATGTAGTAATTATATCATTTCATCCTGATGTAGTAGACATTCATTTCATTTATTCCGTGCTTTATTGAACCAAGTTTCAATTATATTATAGAGCTTGGAGAGCCGAGAGCTGTGAGAAAGTGCCGAAGGACTAGATATCATGATAGCGTATCAAGAATAACAAAAAAATAAAAGTAGTGTGAATTGGCGGCAAAATATTTCACAAAACCTGTTAACTGTAGCGGGAAATAATTAAAAACAGGGTACTTTGTACCTCGGAACCTTTACTTGCCTTTCTCTGCGCTAATTCTTAATATTTCACACTTGATTCGTTCGTCCTCAGAATTTTAAAATTTATTTCATCTTTATACTTGATTCGCTCAAAAAAGATGAGTTACATTTGCAATGGTCACCCATTCACTACCTAACCACTCTCCCTGGAAAACGCTCGTTATTGCACCACGCGTATTGAAATGAAACTCGGGACACTTGTTTATTACTCGTAGGAACACACTCGGGCTGAGTTCAACTGACAACTCAATGCCATGCCTTTCCCATTTTTAATGATTTCTTGAGTACATGATTCTATATAAAGAACATGTTAGATACATCAGACCGACTGTAGCGCAAAACAATTAATAACTGACCCACTAACTAAAAATACAAACAAATATGGCGTTTTTGTCATTGGTTGTTTTTGTTATTTGTTTATATTAACTATAAATTAGAATCGTAATTTGTGTCAGAGGCGACAAGGATTACGCCACGCCGCACCGCTGCCCTTGATATCCTGTTTCATTTCTTAATTATTTATTTTATTAGACTAATGTTTTACAGTAAACTAAGAAATATTCAGCGATGTTGAAAATATGAGAAAGGGGAGGAATTTCTCCACCAACACATGTCACTACTTCCATTACTGTATATAGAGTTGTTATTGTAATTTCTTATTAAAAATAAATTGATGATAGTTAATTAAAATTAAAAATAAATAAATTAGAATTAAAAAAATAAATGGTAAAAAATTGGAATGACTAATTATAATTATTTGGTGTATAAGATTTAATAAAATTATAATAATTTGGTGTATACAAAAATTATTATTTAAAAGATAAATAAATTATAATAATTTAGTACAAAATATAAATAAGTTTTAATACTTTTAGATGTAACCAATAAATATATTAAAATAATCCGGTTACTATTAATATTATTTTGGCCGCAGGTTTTATAAGCCGGCTAATGTCATTGTAATGTCGTTTTTTTTAAAGAAAATGTGCTACAAATTAGCGCAAACAGGGCTTTAAATGTGTATGCGTTATACTTTGCAGTGCCAAATATATATATAATATATATATATATATATATATATATTATATATATATTATATATATATATTATATATATATATATATATATTATATATATATATATATATATATATATTATATATATATATATATATATATATATATATATATATATATATATATATATATATATATATATATATATAATATATATATATATATATATATATATATATATATATATATATATATATATAATTTATAGCTGAATTTGTGATAGCACTCAATTGTTAAAAATACTCAAAATATTTAAAAATATTAAATATTTTTAAATCAAACTTAGTGCAAAAAACTAACCCTATAGAGAATACACGAACCTAAATGTTCATCGGGTTTTTGTGACGTCATCAACCCGGCTGAGTCAACAAAATTCTTAAAAATTCACTAAAATTATAAAGGAGGAAATTAAAGAGAGGAGTAATGACTGTTCTGTTTCTCCTGGGGGGCCAACAACTTTATTCCTCTTGAAAGGAGACAATTTTAACAAAATAGATTTTTATTTTATTTACATATCAAATTAAATAATTTTTATTTTATTTACATATGCAAATTAAATAAATTTTATTTTTTATATATGCAAATTAAATAAATTTTTATTTTATTTACATATACAAATTAAATAGATTTTTATTTATTTACACATGCAAATTAAATAGATTTTTATTTTTTTATATGTACAAATTAAATAGATTTTTATTTTATTTACATATACAAATTAAATAGATTTTTATTTTATTTACATATGCAAATTAATAGATTTTTATTTTTTTATATATACAAATTAAATAGATTTTATTTTATTTACATCACATTAAATAGATTTTTATTTTATTTACATATGCAATTAAATAATTTAATTTTATTTACATATGCAAATTAAATAAATTTTATTTATGTATACAAATTAAATAGATTTTATTTTATTTATATATACAAATTAAATTAATTTTTATTTTATTTATATATACTAATATAAATAATTTATTTATTTATATATACAAATTAAATATATTTTTATTTTATTTATATATACAAATTAAATAGATTTTTTTATTTATATATACAAATCAAATATAGATTTTTATTTTATTTCTATATACAATGCATTGCTTAATTTAACTTATTACTCACTATAATTACACTAAATACGCATGAAAACCATAACATTGTTATTTACCTAACAACAAATGAGTAAAAAGTAAAAAAAAGAATCACTGATAAATGAAAAAAATATAGGAGTTAGCTTGCTTCATAGAGATGTATACTATAGAAGGGACATAGTCTTTCGCATTACATTGAAAGGCTGTTTTGGGACTCTGAGGGGCTCTGTGTTACCTCATTGAAACCTCCTTCAAGAGTGAGTTAAGGTTTATAATAAATAAATTGTTTTCGGCTTTCCGCACATTGTTTGTGTTGTGATTTGTATTTTAAACATTCTACTATATAATTTATTGTTTTTTTGTTCTGTTTATTTGATGATAATGATAATCGAATGTGCGGTCAGGTTACTTTTTCGATGTTTCAAAATTCAACCTATAGGGCCCCTCTAGTAATATATCTCTATGTCTATGGCTTGCTTAGTCATTTAGTTTAACAAATTAACAGTAATGCCAACTTAAATTTTTCTTTTAATATAACAACACTGATTTTTTTAAAAACTACCTTCCTAGCAATAAAAACATTTATCAAGTAATAATATAAACATTATCTTCGTTATATTTGATCTATTTGCGTATTTTTCTTCGTTTTGATTATTCATAAAACAAAGGTTTTAAGTCAAAGTATAACTATACTGCTACACTGTCAATCGTATTCATTTAAGACCACAACAAATAATATATAAAGAAACAAAAAGAACTATTTGTTTACTAGTTTTGTTCGTTTACTTTTGATTTAATAAAAGTTGAATATTGTTTAAAGGTGTAATTTTTCATTACTTCGCTGTAATAATTGTAACAGCTGATCTAATTACTTTTTTTACATGAAGTAAGATAAAGATAAGGTAGGAAAAGTCGTGACGTCATTTTTTACACCGTATTTAAGTCAAAATGATTGTTTTTTTCCAGTTTAGACGTTGCAACTTTATCAAAATACACAAAAAAAAGAGCAAATATCACATAAATTGAAGCGAGTGATGTTAAAAATATTAATAAAAGCCTCGGTATGAAGTAAAACAATAAAAACAACCGTTTCCTGATTAGATTTGAACAAATGAATCTTTAAATTTCCAGGCAAGTGTCTAACCGATTGCGCCGAGCCCTACTGAGCGGCAAGTAAATCACTTTCCGCCCTGATTTTACTTTTCGCCCTGATTTTTGTTCCTTCCTTTATTTTCACAAACAGGCCGTAATTCGGTTTGTTCCTTCCTTTATTTTCACAAACAGGCCGTAATACGGTTTGTTCCTTCCTTTATTTTCTCAAAACAGGCCGTAATACGGTTTGTGGCCGTAATTCGGTTGTTCCTTCCTTTATTTTCACAAACAGGCCGTAATTCGGTTTGTTCCTTCCTTTATTTTCACAAACAGGCCGTAATACGGTTTGTTCCTTCCTTTATTTCACAAACAGCCGTAATACGGTTTGTTCATTTTATTTTCACAAACAGGCCGTAATACGGTTTGTTCCTTCCTTTATTTTCACAAAACAGGCCGTAATACGGTTTGTTCGGCCGTAATTTTGTTCCTTCCTTTATTTAATACGGTTTGTTATTCCTTTATTTTCAACAACAGGCCGTAATAATTCACAAACAGGCCGTAATACGGTTTGTTCCTTTATTTTCACAAACAGGCCGTAATACGGTTTGTTCTTCCTTTATTTTCACCAGCAGGCCGTAATTCGGTTTGTTCCTTCCTTTATTTTCTAAACAGGCCGTAATACGGTTGTTCCTTCCTTTATTTTCACAAACAGGCCGTAAACGGTTTGTTCCTTCCTTTATTTCAAACAGGCCGTAATACGGTTTGTTCATTCCTTTATTTTCACAAACAGGCCGTAATACGGTTTGTTCATTGGCCGTAATACGGTTTGTTCTTCCTTTATTTTCACAAACAGGCCGTAATACGGTTTGTTCTTCCTTTATTTTCATTACGGTTTGTTCTTCCTTTATTTTCACAAACAGGCCGTAATAACGGTTTGTTCCTTCCTTTATTTTCATAAACAGGCCGTAATACGGTTTGTTCCTTCCTTTATTTCACAAACAGGCCGTAATACGGTTGTTCCTTCCTTATTTTCAACAGGCCGTAATACGGTTTGTTCCTTCCTTTATTTTCACAAACAGGCCGTAATACGGTTTGTTCCTTCCTTTTTTTCACAAACAGGCCGTAATACGGTTTGTTCTTCCTTTATTTTAAACAGAAATTTTCAAAACAGGCCGTAATACGGTTTGTTCCTTCCTTTATTTCACAAACAGGCCGTAATACGGTTGTTCCTTCCTTTATTTTCATAAACAGGCCGTAATACGGTTTGTTCCTTCCTTTATTTTCATAAACAGGCCGTAATACGGTTTGTTCCTTCCTTTATTTTCATAAACAGGCCGTAATACGGTTTGTTCCTTCCTTTATTTTCATAAAACAGGCCGTAATACGGTTTGTTCCTTCCTTTATTTTCAAAAACAGGCCGTAATACGGTTTGTTCTTCCTTTATTTTTCAAAACAGGCCCGTAATACGGTTTGTTCCTTCCTTTAATTCTCAAACAGGCCGTAATACGGTTTGTTCCTTCCTTTATTTTCACAAACAGGCCGTAATACGGTTTGTTCCTTCCTTTATTTTCACAAACAGGCCGTAATACGGTTTGTTCCTTCCTTTATTTTCTCAAACAGGCCGTAATACGGTTTGTTCCTTCCTTTATTTTCACAAACAGGCCGTAATACGGTTTGTTCCTTCCTTTATTTTCAAACAGGCCGTAATACGGTTTGTTCCTTCCTTATTTTTCAAACAGCCGTAATACGGTTTGTTCCTTCCTTTATTTTCACAAACAGGCCGTAATACGGTTTGTTCCTTCCTTTATTTTCACAAACAGGCCGTAATACGGTTTGTTCCTTCCTTTATTTTCTCAAACAGGCCGTAATACGGTTTTTCCTTCCTTTATTTTCACAAACAGGCCGTAATACGGTTTGTTCCTTCTTTATTTTCATAAACAGGCCGTAATACGGTTCCTGGCCGGTTTCCTTCCTTTATTTTCATAAAGGCCGTAATACGGTTTGTTCCTTCCTTATTTTCAAAACAGGCCGTAATACGGTTTGTTCCTTCCTTTATTTTCATAAACAGGCCGTAATACGGTTTGTTCCTTCCTTTATTTTCAGGCCGCGGTAATACGGTTTGTTCCTTCCTTTATTTTCACAAACAGGCCGTAATAAACAGGCCGTAATACGGTTTGTTCCTTCCTTTATTTTCCAAACAGGCCGTAATACGGTTTGTTCCTTCCTTTATTTTCCAAACAGGCCGTAATACGGTTTGTCCTTCCTTTATTTTACAGGCCGTAATACGGTTTGTTCCGTATACGGTTTGTTCCTTCCTTATTTTCTCAAACAGGCCGTAATACGGTTTGTTCCTTCCTTTATTTTCTCAATAATACGGTTTGTTCTTTTTATATCCTTTATAAATAGACGAAGTATAATATCCGTATTTTATAACTAGGGGCTTCGTGTTTAGAAAACAAAGTAGTGATACTGTGGAAGTATATATCATCATAATTCAAGCCCAATAAAAACGGAACAAACAGTAAATATATATGAATTTACTTTTAATCAAAATGTAGTTTTAAGTCGTCTGTTATGTCTGTTATGGGCAGTGAGTAGTTGGGGGGGGGGGGGGGCGGTGAGACGTTTGGGGAAATGATGGGAGTTATCGGCAAATATAGAGAAATATTATTTTAAGTTTTGCGAAGGATCTGACGTATAAACTAATTTAAATATAATGTAAGATGTTAAAAAATAATGTCTAAAAAATCTAATTATTAATGAAATAAAGATAACTTTTTGAATGGAAAAGGAAGATAACATTAAAATCCTGTTTGTTTTTGTCTTGAAGATCAAAAGTCCAACTTTTATCTTTTATTTGATAATTTATGTTTTTGCAGGTACATCTTATCTTTTTTAAGTTTTTATAAAAATTATTTGATTTTTATCATTTGCTTCCTAAACGTTGATCAGTAGGTATCAATTAGGTCCTAATGTGTAGTTTTATAACTTCTGTAACTTTATAACTTAGTAGAAAGACATTGTGGTACTTATTGTTGCTTTAATTTATTACTGTGAATTTGAACTGTGGTTTGCGGGGCCTTAAAACTAATTTTTTTCACAAATAAATAATACTTATGGCTACAAAACCGATAAAGACACAAACTAGTGCTACGATGTATAAAAATTGGGTCTTCAAAACAGTTGTTTTTAAATAAATTTACGTGATTCATTATTATGGAGTTAAAGAGAAGATGTTTGTGGCTACACTAATTGAGGTAAACACTACGAGATCTCTAAAAATCCTTTTTTTTATCCAGTCAGTATATAAACAGACTCAATTTTATTAAATATACTAAATATGTGTAATATTAGGCTATTAGTTGTTTAATTTCCTTAATTTAGAATATTAACACAAGCAATTAAATAATGTATTTACTATACAAAGATAATTAGCAGGTAATTTGGATACTGGTTTATCACCTTATAAGATAGAGGGGGCGATGATACTCGCAAGTTACTTAAAAGGGGGCAATGAGTAAAAAAAGGTTGAGAACCACTGTTTTATAGGACTACATGCGTGAACAATTTAACTTGATCCCATCATTTTCCGTGTTTTATGTATTTGTAAAATACATTATTGCGGGTACATTTTTTTTATAAAATTAATTTCGGATAGCAAAACTAGATCTAAATGTATTTTTCTACTACTTTTAACTCTCTAATATAAATACACTAGGATCAGCAGTGATAATATAATAGGCACACACATACAGACAGACAGCTTTGTGACAACTAATCAGGAGGTCTTGAAAACAACTGAAACAGATGATACGGTTTTGCAACTTTTTTTTGCAAACAAAACTTTTCTATACACTTACGGTATAAATGAGGAAAAGTCTAAATAGAGAAATAATCTAACGGAGTTGAAATAAATGTTAACTCATACTTGTACCAATTATAGTACAAATATAACTATACCAAATTTCGTTTCAATACGGCAAGGATATCTGCGGGTTTTGTTAGATCATTAAAGTTGTAACCTAATCAGTGCCTGGATAGGTTACCGCTGGGAATAAAATTAATGTATTTACTATCTGAGGACGAGCGAAGCGAGTTTCGCTTCGCCGAAGATGTGCTGAAGTACATTTGTGTGAATTGTATATTTTAAGGACGAGCGAAGCGAGTCCAAATTAGGGAGGCTGAGCGTAATGAATCCAAGAAAAAAGTTGCGAGGTACCCCGTACCCGATTTTAAATTAATTTAAAATGACTAAGAAATGAATAAGTTATTCTTAATGATAAAATTAATTATTATGAAGATCTTGAGTTCTTTTTAGCAAGTTTCTATTTCTTTTGAAGTTGTAATACACTTGAAAATACATTATAATTAAGATTAACTCTATGTTATAAACAAAATATTTGTCTGCTGAAATTATAACTTATGAATAATTTATGTACACAATTAAGGCTTAATATCTAATTAATTTGTCAGTCAAACCGATGGTAACATGTATAAGTCATTAATACATTTGGCCCTTTATGTATCGCTTTACTTAATACTATATAGAGTGCCTAAACACAACAAATATTTTTATATAGGTACTCTACATACTAAATTAATACACTAAATCATTTAATAGATTAAACTCGCATTACAAGTTTAAATAAACTCCAACATTTACATTAAACCTGGGTCAAAACATTAAATTTTTTCCCGTTACTGTTTATGTTCAAATCATCTAAACACAAATAAAAGAATAGGCAGCTGTGCTAGGTTGGCAAGACTGGCTGCGATAAGATCCCGAAAACCTCACGATTGCTTTGATGAAAATACATTCATTTGTATTTCTTTGCGTTTTTAAACCAATCTGGGTGCCTCTTATTTAACTTATAATTCTACTTTAGGACCATTAATTACTTGTACTTAATGGATGAAGATATTTAAATATCACTTTATATAAATAACCCCATTAAGGTTAGAGTCTTAATGGGAAAATATGATTAGTGGAAACCCCAGTTGCATATGATTCGTGCCCTTGCTAGAAAAATATGCCCCCAGGTACGTCATAGTGATGTGCTCAGCTGTCAATTGACCAAATAATTTTATTCATAATATGAGGTGTGTAATACACTGATTATACTTACTTGCACTCATCTGGGGTCCCCGGTCCCGGTACCCAATGATTTTGATTTAATTATCACTTTTTATCTACGTGTGCTATCTTATTTGTGTGTATGATGCACACACTCAGATACCTGCAACATAAAGAAGTAATAAGTACTCATCACTTCATATTTTATAATAAAATTATTTGCTAAATAGACGCTGAGCTCATCTCTGTAAACGTACCAAGGGTCAAAGTTTTCTACATACACACACACACACAGATATATATATATATATATATATATAATATATATATATATATATATATATATATATATATATATATATATATATATATATATATATATATATAAGCATAAAAATATATGATTTACAACTGTAGCAGATCCACCAGAAAGGGATAATTTATGATAAATTGATGATTTAATACGTAATATTTTTTCATCATATTTACGAAATAAATGAGGAAAAGTTAAAAAAAATCTTTTATCCGAATTGCACTTAATTTAAGCTTTGCACAAATTAGCTTTTAGCGTTCTTAGTCGTTACTTATTTTACTAGGAGGTATAAAATGAGTTTGTAATGAAATCGAGACTCGGAGCACGCTAGACTCCTTTGCAGTATTTGTTTCCCATCCATACAAAATGTCGTTTGTTTGTAATTAAAGTAACAGCTTGGTTTGTGACGCGGTTACAGAGCTGATTAAAGTAACAGCTTGCTTTGTGACGCGGTTACAGAGCTGATTAAAGTAACAGCTTGCTTTGTGACGCGGTTACAGGCCTAATTAAAGTAACAGCTTGGTTTGTGACGCGGTTGCAGGGCTAATTAAAGTAACAGCTTGGTTTGTGACGCGGTTACAGAGGTAATAAAAGTAACAGCTTGGTTTGTGACGCGGTTACGGAGGTAATTAAAGTAACAGCATGGTTTGTGACGCGGTTACAGGGCTGGTTGGAGTTACGGCAATATCATTGTTACTGAACTCGTAACTATAACTGTGTCTAATTTGTGCAACACAACCAGAAAACAATCTTTGAATAAATTAGAATGTTAATAAATAGCTTGTTGCCTGCGAACAAGTTAATAAATGATTTATGGTTATTGGGTGCGATTAACTCATCTTTGTGGTGTAGGGTTGGTCCCCCTGCTATGATGTAGGGTTGGTACCCCTGCTATGATGTAGGGGTTGTGGTACTCCTGCTTTATTATAGCTTCACCCCATACAACACTCGACCCAGTCCTTCCTTCTTGATTCCCCTAGCATTTAAAGTTATTTAAATGAATTTAAATCACTACCGGGACACTGTGTCAAAGCAAAGACATCCTCAGTTACTCGACTTTCTTCCCCCTTATAATAACAGTATTTAAAGTTATTTAAATGGTTTTATATGACTGGAAGCGGAACATAACTGTGTCAACAAGACCATAACAACGCCACCCTGTCTCTATATCTACAGTGCTTGATGCTTCCATTCGCAAGTCATCTTTGTAACCTGTGTAACTCACTTAAGGTGTCAAAAAAAAAAAAAAACAGTTTATTTCCAAGATGATAGACAATTATTAGGTGATTCAATTACCTGTAAACAAACCAAACGCAGTTGTAGCTTATAAACAGACTTTTTTATGAATGGCGTGACGTCATTGCAGGAATCAATATAGGAGACTTACATTGAAAATGATGAATAATTATCAATTGTAAACAAAAAAAAGCAAAACATTTGACCGAACATTTCTGAGATTATTAACTAACATCAGATTGATTAATTTACCTAGAAATAATTCATTTTTACTTAACATTTTAGTGAAATTTTCACATTTCTATAATTAAGTAGTTGTTTACGTTACATTTGTTTTAGAAAATAATCTGTCAATTACTCATAAGCCTTGATAGCGTTGAAGACACGGGTCGGGTTCGAGCCTCAGGTCTTCGCATTACATTTTGTTAAAAAACGATTAAAATTTTGTCGCATAATTGTTAATTTTCCTCATTTATTCCGTATGTATTTTATAGGAAAAGTATTTTATACAGTAGGTATACAGGAAAAGTATTATGTCTGCACTGAACATCTGAAACCGAGATTTACCTCCTTAGTAGTTTTCCATAGTTGTCTGTCTGTGTGTGTGAGAGTGCCTTACATACCTTTTAGAATATTTATGAAGAGAGTTGAAACTTGCTATAAAAATCAATCCTTAGGTTTAGTTGTGCTACTCGGTAAAAAATGTTTTTGAAATCAATATAACCGGCAATAATTTCGAAAAATGTTTGGATCCATTCGATCGAAAATTAACCGAATTCGATTGAAATTAGTCAGAAAATTATTTATTAGTAATGAACTCTTCGTTCGGCTTACTTCATTTAGCTGAAATGATTGGTCAGCAGATCTGATTGGTGAACAGATCTGCCTAAGGGCTCAAACCCTTAGGCAGTACAAATCTTCGTAGAGTAAGAAGTTAGTAGACATATAAAATATCTAGTGCCGTATTAGATCGTTACTTACTATGAAATGAATCTTACTGGATGATATCACGCTGCCTTCAAGTCTCTCTCAGACTCAAACTTATACAAAGAAATCAGAAATCAGCTGTACAACCTGAAGGTGCAGTTACGAGTTGAAAAGTAACATAATAATAAGTGGTGTAATCAAATCAATAGGAGATACTGGCGTGAGAAGTACTCTTATCGCCTTAATGCGCCACTGATAACCACTATTGTAATAGTATCGAATTTCATCTGTTGACAGCGTGAGCGTGAAACAAAGGAGTGATGCAAAGAGTTGTATTGGTGTATGCAGTGTCACAATAAACCAATACTGTTCCTTTTTCTTTCCTAATGGTGACTTGTCCACTGATTCATATGGAACCAATTAATTATTACAGCGCTCTTTTAAAACTTCATTTCAATAAATGTTTTTCAAGAAATATTTTTCCTTCCTCTACGTACTTACTCGTTTTCATTTTCACTTTTTTCACCTGCTACCGCTGGTATGAGGAAAAGTATTGCGTCCTCCCTGTAGCGAGGTTTCAACATAATTATCCGTTCCAGGCACTTTCATGTTCTTCCGAGTGTCTTTCATCATGCTGTGTGTGTTTGAGTGTCTGTGTCACGCATACCTCACGCTGTGCTTAAGCTAGAGAGTTAAAACTTGAGAATACAAGTCTAGTTTTGCTGCGCATAAGATGATATTTTTCAGACTGTGATGGCCTATTTGCCGGGTCATCGAAAATTAATAAAAATCGTTAAAAATCGGAAATTTTACTGATGGAGTCAAATTTGACACAAATATACATCTACAGGTAGTCAATAGATCCAAAAAATCATTTCGATGTCAGTCGGCGTATTGAAAATATTGATCCAAGATTGTCCAAGTATAGTCATTGTGGAGTATAGTTAATGAGTAAGCCCAAGTATAGTCATTGTGGATTATAGTCAATGAGTAAGTCAAGTATAGTCATCAATGAGTAAGTCCAAGTATAGTTATTGTGGATTATAGTTAATGAGTAAGCCCAAGTATAGTCATTGTGGATTATAGTAAATGAGTAAGTCCAAGTATAGTCATTGTGGATTATAGTAAATGAGTTAGTCCAAGTATAGTCATTGTGAATTATAGTCAATGAGTAAGTCCAAGTATAGTCATTGTGGATTATAGTCAATGAGTAAGTCCAAGTATAGTCATTGTGGATTATAGTCAATGAGTAAGTCCAAGTATAATCATTGTAGATTATAGTCAATGAGTAAGTCCATAGTCTGTTAGTAACTTCAGGTAGTGAAGAACTTTTTTCTCAGTAAGTTTGTGTAGTTTGGCTGGCAATGCTGTAAAGCACTAACTCCACGCAACTCTTGTCTCTCAACAGTCAACTCTCTGAGTCAATCAAAACGTTTTGTTAACCGCTATGGAACATTGTCAATGCCACGTGTTAATAAAATAATTTTTGGTATAAAATGTATAACTGGGTCGTGGACAGACAAATGTTGGCAGCACTAAAATCACTCTTTACAGCCGTAGTTCTCAGTATTTAATTGAAAGCTTTACCTCATTTTATGTTTCTATTGGTATTATGAAACTTCCTCATTTGCTGATGAGCTTTATTTTTAATTAACGCTGGATATCTCCGGACATCTATGTCATGATGACTTTCATTCCTATCTGATTCTTACTGCATCCTAAACATACCTCTGATACCTTTAGTATTAAGATAGAAGTCGATGTACCTACGTCTCGCTACTCACGTCAAATCAGGTGTACCAACCGCTATTGTTCAAATAATACTACTTGTAAATAATTAAAACCAAAGTGATACGTTATTTGTTAGTTTTGTTTGCTACTAATCATAGATTTACGCGTCCCTTTATTTCTCTTGTAAATATTTTTTTAAATATGTTTTTGGGACTCACAGGCAGGTTGGATCTCAGGCTGCTGGACAATGTCTCAGGCCTGCTCACAATGTCAGGCCACAATGTCTCAGGCCTCTGTCTCAGACAATGTTTCAGGCCTGCTCACAATGTCACAGGCCTGCCCACAATGTCTCAGGCCTGCTCACAATGTCTCAGGCCTGCTCACAATGTCTCAGGCCTGCTCACAATGTCACAGGCTGCTCACAATGTCTCAGGCCTGCTCACAATCAGGCCTGCTCACAATGTCACAGGCTGCTCACAATGTCTCAGGCCTGATCACAATGTTTCAGGCCTGCTCACAATGTCACAGGCCTGCTCACAATGTCTCAGGCCTGATCACAATGTCTCAGGCCTGCTCACAATGTCTCAGGCATGTTCACAATGTCATTCTGATTCAATTCTATCTAGGTAGCGTATGATTCCATTGTTTGTCTACATTGCCACTAATACAGTACTATCTAGATAACATATATATAAATGTATATTAATATGCAGATTTGATTCCCCCATTTGTAAAATACATGAATTTTTCTAGTTATGTCAAGTCGGAAGCTCACTGTGCAATGATTTAATAAGGGCCAACCAGTAATGGGCCAGGGATTTTGAGCCCCACTTGTCATTTGGAACCTAAATATTTCGTTGCATGCGTGTTCTGGATTTGAATATTTCAGTAAATTAATGCAAAATGTACATCCCTTTGAGTTTAGCCACCTTCTTAAAGTTGATATTCACCCTTACCTTTTTTCGTAATTATCTTGCGAATTTTGTAATATCGTTACTACTTTTAGTAACTTAAAAAGAACCATATTCTGATACTTATTATTATTTTAAATTATTTTTGACTGACATTGTAGATTTTTTTAATCTGTTTTTTGTTTTTTGTGATAATTTTGAACCATAAGTTACTAAAAATCGACCAATAGCTTGGTAAATAATGCTGCCAATATACTGATACAGGTATCCAATTTCATAGATAGATTAAACCTCGATTCCAATACAATCTGTATTTTACAGTTTGCTCTAATTTATCAGATACCATATTTAGGTAACAGTTTCCAAAAAAATATTAGTCAATTTCAGCTCCTAAAGATCGATTTACTGGGAGTAGAGACCATAGAAGTCTAGGACCTTGTTTTAATGTAGCTTTCAAGGGTTTAGCATGGACACCACCTATTGCAGCGTGTGTTCAGGTATATGGTTGTCCAGTTAGTATCGGATCCCATGGCATATTGTGTACTCACCCTGATGACAATCCTCACTTACCAATGCAATTTTGCTTTTAAATTAATACAATGACGATTAAAAGTAAAAAGTTATTTTAATGGTGGCAGGCCTGTATTAGCGTGCGTCAACTAAAATATCTTCTTTTACCTCGCCTCTCTAAAATTAAAATAATGAGTGGCGACCAAACCTGCCTGTCTTGTTATCAATTCTTTGTTTTTTGACTTTGTTATATAGTTTATATTTAATTTTAATTAATATTTTTTGTCATTTTCATTTGAAATAGTACATTTCCTTTACTATGATTAGTTATCATATTCTGTGTATTTATTTCATCTTTGATTTTATTGTAACTATTATTGATCCTTTGAAATACCTGCCATACGTTTTTATTGCAACGTCTCTTTTGGTTATTACCTGGAGTTTGTTGTAATGATGCAACTAATCCCGTCAAAGCTCCGATAAGTGAGTTGAGTTGCTGCTGATCCATGTTGCAACCTTTTAATCCTCGTCGCCAGATTTATCATGTATTAGAATAATAAAGTAAAAGAAAAGAAGTATTTTAACATATTAATCTTGTAATCATAAAAATAATAATGACAAATTTAACATTACAAAATCAAAACAAATGTGTTAAATCGTTGCTATGACAACAAAGTGAAGAAGAATAATAATTAAACATAACAGAATAATATCCAGTTAGTAGCAGAATTTGAAAACGTATCGCAGGTAATGTGTACAGAAAATACTGTAAAATGTTTATTTTTAAATTTAATAATTTAAGTAATTGTGTTCGACTTTATTTCTTGTTAAATATTTAATAAAATGTAAAACGACAAAAATATTTATATAAGTAACAAATCGGAAGATAAGTCATATCATAAGACGACGTAATGGTTTCTAGTTATTTAATGATATAAGTAGAATATTAAGGAATCGAGTCAGTCAGTCTGGTTCTACTCTGTCGACATGGTTGTATACTGCTTTATGAATCGGGTGTAAACACTGTGACAACTCCAAGGGAATGGATCATCCCATCCTATAAAATGTTTTTACAGAAGTATTTGCTTCAAATTTTTAGTAGAATAAGAAACAATTTGAAAAACGTTCAGTCGTGTTTGATGTGTGAGAACAAAGAGAACCCTGTCAACAAATAAGTAGAACCAGACGAGCATCAAGGCTGGTGCGGTTGGTAGCCCTTGCTAGGAGATATTAACTGCCCCACGGTGCGGTTGGTAGCCCTTGCTAGGAGATATCAACTGCCCCACAGTGCGGTTGGTAGCCCTTGCTTGGAGATATTAACTGCCCCTCGGTGCGGTTGGTAGCCCTTGCTAGGAGATATTAACCACCCCACGGTGCGGTTGGCAGCCTTAGGTGGGAGATATCGACCGCCTTACAGCAATGTATATGTTCATGAATGTAATATAAATAGTACAAAATTTACAATTAATTTTATTTTAATGAGACAGAGTGACTCAGCTAATTGTGAATATTCTTCTTTAAGCTCTTGTTATGCTTTCATGTGATACTTTACCAACAAATGGCGGGAATCTTAGGATCCCTTACCCGGTACATTGTTGAGTCATCACGTTTGTAAACATATAAATGGCGGTCATTGCTGTCAAGTCAAAATTTGATAATATTGCGGCAACATAAGTTGATTTATACGCGCGAACCTAAATGTAAGGGTGAAAGTTAATAATAATTAAAATATATAGAATTGAATTAGGGCACCAGATTTATGAAATTAGTCTCTACCTGCCCCCCTACTAATTTAATCCTTTGTGGTTTAAAATTACCAATATTTGTTTGGTCATTGTAACTAAAAATTGTTTATTTTGTTACTGCTGTTGCTCTTTTTTATTTTTGCTTCCATGAAAGATTTAAATTAGAGCATTTCGTAATAAGAAGCTCCTCTTTAGCTCCTTATATTAACGTTGTTCCGATGCAATTGCTTAGAACAAAACTTATCATCTTATATGTTACCATCATAACAACTATTCATATCAATGCCAAATATACGTGCTTAATTTTTTAATCGTCGGAGGATCTGATTGTCATTTCGGTAGAAAGGTATGGCTCGCCTCTTGAAGTTTTCGGTCTATTCGGACTGCAAGTTTCTGTCGAAAATCCACTTGACGTTCCGAGACTTGAAAATAAGTCATAACATGATAAGAGGTGCAAGACAATGTTCAGTGGGCTGAGTCGCTCAATTGTTTCTAATAGTGTTATAATGCAAAGAACTTATAAGTTTTATTTTAGTTGTACGAGTCTGAAACCGAGATTTCAGTGCTTACATGTTCATATACGAGATGCATTTAGTAACTATAACCTCTCTCAATTTCAATATTTACTCGGTGGGTTCGACCCAGGTTCGGCCGAACAACTGGATCCCTTGACGTGTAAACTCTTCAGGTTGTAGTTGAGCAATTTGGGGTTGGGATCTAATTTTATACTGCACTTTTAACTTCTTGTGCAAACAAAGTTAATAATTATTTCAATGAAGTTTGGGATCAACTGACGTATTATTTGTTCTTCTTAGGCTCTCAGACATCGATAGCGCTGTTAACTCGATTTCTATTTCTAATTTTACTAATTTGTTTAAGTGCAATATAGGATAGCAATTGACTAAAGTCAAGATCTCTGAAATGTAATGAATCATGTATGTATACGCTCTCTAATATGTAAAATAAATCTAGGTTTGGTTTGAAACGGTGTAATAGCATTGCAGAGTTGACACAGCCCTACCTAGACTTGACACAGCCCTACCTAGACTTGACACAGCCCTACCTAGACTTGACACAGCCTTACCTAGACTTGACACAGCCCTTCCTGGACTTGACGCAGCCCTTCCTAGACTTGACGCAGCCCTACCTAGACTTGACACAGCCCTTCCTAGACTTGACACAGCCCTACCTAGACTTGACACAGCCCCACAGCCCTACCTAGACTTGACACAGCCCTACCTAGACTTAACACAGCCTTACCTAGACTTGACACAGCCCTCCTAGACTTGACCTAGACTTGACGCAGCCCTACCTAGACTTGACGCAGCCCTACAGTCAGCTATGTCGAAAGGTGTGCTTTAGCTTTTATTTATAAAATAAAAATTAAAGTAAAAATATAAAATTTACAAAGTTAATTCAGTGACTCAGTGACAGGGTCATAGAGATTTCATGCCAAACTATGTCTTTACCAATATCAGCTAATATTTAAGATATTATCAACATACTTTTTATTTATAAAATAAAATTAGGAGTTTGGCAATTAAAATGCCCTAACACTCATCTTGTTTTGTCAAATATTTAAGACGATTTCGTGCTTCCAAATTTTGATGTGTTATCAGCTGTTTTACTGATACCAGTGTATGAGACAGCCCACTACAGCCTGCTACCATCTGGTAGCAAGTCAGTGATCTACTTTTTATTAAATGGTATTACTGCCTCCTTCTCGTGCTTGCTCTAGGATTGAAAGGTCAGGTTACAGTATTTCCAACTGTTTACTAAAAAGACCCTTGGTAAATGCCTAAAGACTTTGTGTTTTTCTTTACAATTGATGCTTTTGGTCTCAATAAATTCAAGCTCCAAATGTTCTCTGTCACTGCCCATACGTCATTAAAAAGGTCTCTTAAAATTGGAACATTAAAATTTTGCAACTTTGCTGTCTAAACTTGATAAGTTATAACAGTCCTGACAAATTATTGATCAACTCTGTAATCCTTTGTTTTTAAGAGGTAAAACAGTATTTTTTTAAACTTTTTGCGACAATTTTTCTTTTAACGTCGACTATTTATTTAGTTGATAATGAATTGATGATTTTAAAAGAAGTGAAATGTATCTTTAATCTGATAAGAAACTGATGAGGAATTGTGGAGTCAGACAAGGCGGACTTCATTTCATTTTTGATTGATTTTACTTTTTAAATTTTGAAATAATTTACAAAGTTAAATTATTTTTTTGCAATGTGCTTGTTATCACTGTAAATATGGAAGTTGAGTCACGCGCAGGCCCGGGTTGCGATGCCATCGCTTTCCTTGAAGACGTTTCATTAAAATGTCTTCAGGAGCGCTGTATGCTTGTTGGTGTGGACAACAAAGAAACTAGAGTATTGTTTTGATTTTCAACATAAACCTTCTAGTTTTCTTTTACCTCAGCCGTTGTAAAAGAAAATTCGTGACAAGTAGCTTGGCCAACTCAGGTCTGCGGCAGACAAGTGAGTCTATGTTAGGTCTATGTTGCTGACACCCCTGGGAGGGTGTCAGCACCTCTCCCCCCGGGGAGTGACAACCAAATGTAAATACGCCGCCTCCAGCCGGCTTTTAATTTTTTTCTTTATATTTATTGTAAATTTTGTCAAACATGAAAAGCAATAAAAATCAAATTTTGTTATTTTTTTCTAAATTTGTTTTATTTTGTTTGTTTTTACCCTGACGACGTCCTGAACACTACCCAACCTGATGCTTGAAACTATACCATGTTATTGGTGCCTTGACATTGTTTAGTTGTGCTAATAAAGCAAAATCATTGATTAGTCCAATTTCAATATATATATAATATATATATATATATTATATATATATATATATATCTCTCACATAGGAATGTGAGAGCAAACTCAAATAAGCACAGCTTGAGCTAATATAATGCCATAGGATTGTAACAAAGCAATATTGTAAAGAACCCGGCAAAATCCTTATGAAAAATGGCTCTCGGCTAAATTCGCTGAAACTTTGCATAAATACTAAACTTAACATGCTGATCAAAAGTGTCAATGGGCACAACGCTCTATCTTCAACCCTTAGCCTTGTAAGGGCCCTTAAACTCACCCCATCAGGGTAATGCTTATATGAAAAATGGCTCTGGATGGGGTGAGTTTAAGGGTTCTTACAAGGCTAAGGGTTGAAGATAGAGCGTTGAGCCCAATGACACTTTTGATCAGCATGTTAAGTTTAGTATTTATGCTAAGTTTCAGCGAATTTAGCCGAGAGCCATTTTTCATAAGGATTTTGCCGGGTCCTTTACTCTGTAAAATGCATTAATACATCCTATATTATTATTTATCTGAAGACATTGTTACTTTTCCTCAGTTATACTTATAGGAAAGTATTTATTATGTTTGCGAAAAATTCTGGCGCGGTGGTCCGCGTCTTAACAACAATCCTGGTTGGAATGATATTTTTTATAGTTTTTTTTAAAATTATATATAAGTTTACAACTACTAAATAAATAATTTCGGCGCGGTGGTCCGCTGTCGGGCGAATTTCATTTAGAATGCGTGTTTCCGTGCTTAACAACCCATTTCTTGCTTAAGGTCAAGCACTGCTCGTAACTCATTTTGTCTGTATTTTTCAAAGGAAATGCGCTAAAACCTTTAAAGAAAACTGACTAAGCTTAAAGATAGGTAACTAATCTTTAAACTAGTGCAAATAATAGTGCGTACTTCTAATTTTAGAGGCATAGTTTTGTACAACCAACTGGAGAATTATGCGCATTTCCTTTGGAAAATACAGACAAAATGAGTTACGAGCAGTGCTTGACAATTCAGTAACTGCTTAAGTTCTAAAGCATGAACCGCGGAACCACGCAATGGGCATGGTTCTTGTCAAGAAATGGGCTGTTTAGCACGGAAACACGCATTCTAAATGAATTTCGCCCGACAGCGGACCACCGCGCCGGAATTATTTATTTAGTAGTTTTGTACAATCAACTGATAATTATGCGCATTTCCTTTAAAAATACAGACAAAATGAGTTACGAGCAGAGCTTGACAATTGAGTAACTGCTTAGGTTCTAAAGCATAAACCGGAACCTTAAGCAAGAAATAGGTTGTTAAACACGGAAACACGCATTCTAAATGAAATTCGCCCGACAGCGGACCACCGCGCCGGAATTATTTATTTAGTAGTTGTAACTTATATAATGAAAAACTATAAAATTATCATTCCAACCAGAATTGTGTTCAGCACGGAAACACGCATCCAAAGGAAATTCGCCCGACATGCGGACCACCGCGCCAGAATTATTTGTATTCGTGAACTTATATTAAGTAAAAAAAAAGGATAAAAAAATATTGTCCTTACTGGGATTTGAACCCAGGTACCCTGAGTTTGAGTGCTCGTATTGACTTAGGACCACTGCCATTCAACTCTGAGGCCCAAAAAACATGGAAAACAACACCCTACTCGAAATTTAATTTTCATCGACCGTAATTTTAGTTTTCGATTATTTTTTGTGGGGTTTTCAACCTTTTGGTCACTTAGAGTGGTCTTATTGACTTTGGACCGGTTTCATTCGATTCAGTGCCCAAAAATACATAGAAAACGACACCCTACTCGAAATTTATTTTTTATCGACCAAAATTTTCGTTTTCGCTAATTTACAATGGTTTGTTCGACTTTTTGGTCACTTGGAGTGATCGTATCGACTTCGGACTGGTTTCAATTGATTCGACGTCTCAAAAATCATAAATATTGACCTTTTTACGGCAAAAAATATTAACTTTGTATTTTGCCGATTTTTTGAAAATTTCGCTGAATCAGCAAACCGGTTAATGACGTCACAAAACCTGGTTTTCAAAATGATTT
This sequence comes from Microvelia longipes, assembly GCA_018340805.1. Lineage (NCBI taxonomy): Eukaryota > Metazoa > Arthropoda > Insecta > Hemiptera > Veliidae > Microvelia > Microvelia longipes. Next base: position 239,495 of record JACMZG010001863.1, read on the forward strand.
GTGTCCTCAAAGGTTGATTTTGCACCAAGTGATTTTAAAATATTAATCCGTTGGAAAGATAGAGTGTCAAGAGGGAAAACTCGTGCAAGGAATAGTAAAGCTTGTGAAATCACTTTAATGCTTTTCTCGCACCAGGTTGGGCGACAACGGAATCTGTCAAACTGTCATATTGCTCTCAAAATTAGTAAACTTTGTAGCTGCTCTTCAATTTAATTAAAAGAGTAACTTAATCTGCATTAAGTTCAACTTGGCACTCAGCAAAGTGCATTGGTTGGTCATTATCATAAGCAAGGAATAGAAGAGGCTATAATATTGAGTCTTGAGGCACCCCCTCCCATACTTCATACTAGAGTCAAGTATCTCCTGAATTGTTGCTGACATAGCCTTGGGTTGTGGAATGACAGGTAATTTTTAAGTCGACTTCAATTTTTGTTGTCGGTTGGTCCTGTACTTTGTTATCAAGGAAACATTCCCACTGTTTCGGCACCTATTTTTCTAGTTTTGGAATTAGTTGGTGCTGAAACGTGGACATTTTATGAAAAACGTCAGCTCTTGCTGCATTGCTTCCCCTCTCACTGTAGGAGACAGGTTTGTGATACCATATGAATATAATGTTTTATGTAGAAATGCCTTGGAAACTAATAGTCTGGCATGTATAACCACAAAAATCAAACCAGGATCTTGTTTTATTATTATAAAAATTATAAAAGTTAAATGTTTGTTAAATTTACCAGAAAAGTCCGGTTGTAGAATGGAGCTGTAGAATAGAGCTATAGAATGGAGCTGTAGAATAGAGCTGTAGAATGGATCAGTAGAATAGAGCTGTAGAATGGAGCTGCCTCTGCTTGAGATGAAGCCGCCCCTGATACTTAGTCGTATCGTTATAAATCTTGTTAAAACTTTGTTTGAAATTAGTTGTATTACAATATTTGCCGGTAGAGGGCGGTGCAGGTCCCGCCTTCTGACACCTCATTATACAAGACTTGACTTGTCCGCCCCCGACAACTACGAGTCTAATGAACCATCAAGTAAGAAAACGAGGGTGCCGTCCCCGGCATAGTGATGCCGGGCCCGGCCCCCGGCCTCCACAGCATGCCTCACTGTTGAGAGACATGAACCCGCCGGATGTAAGGTTTGGTATTCAGCACCGAGTTCAAACTGACAAAGTTGCAAGAGACTAGTTAAAGCCCATTTCATGGTAACGATGAAACTTTCTACAAAAATCAACCTTATTAATGTACCGGGTCCTATTGTTTATGAAATATGTATTTATACATATTTTGTATAATACATATTTTTTGATAATATATATTTATCAAAAATCGCCAAACTTCAAAAAGTTGTTCAGGGGGGGGGGGGTAATGTTATATACGTGTACAAGTATCAAATAAATGTTTACCAATATGCAATAATTGCAAAGTTAATTGTCAATACATTAATATTAAAATACAGGTACAAATATGAAATATTAACTGTATTAAATTGTACAGAAATATAAAAGGGATATATAATAAAAACAAGTTAATTACACAAAGTCCTTTATTGTTTAATATATTATAATAACTAAGCTTTCGACTAAAAATTAGTCATCATCAGAGTTTAAAAAATATAAACTACTTCATATTGCACCTTGGTATGGTTTAGTAAGCTATTTTAAACATAGCTTACCAAACCATACCAAGGTGCAATATGAAGTAATTTGTAAATTTTTATTTTTATTTTATTTTATATATTTTTAAACTCTGATGATGACTAATTTTTAGTCGAAAGCTTAGTTTATTTATATTAAACAATAAAGGACTTTTGTGTAATTAACCTGTTTTTATTTATATATTTTTTTATAAGTCCACAAAAAGAAACTTTTTAATAAAAAGGGATGTTTAATAATGTATTATTAAACACAATGGGTAAATATATATTAAATTTAGGAACAAAAAACAAATTAGTCTGCCTTGTAAAATAAGAATGAAAACTTAGTACTACAGTTAGAGGAGTAAATACTCGTACTGTCAAAACAGTTTTCTCATTATTTAATTTTACCCAATTAGCATTGCACCAATCTGCAAGGATACTTAAAGCAAGGGGTTGGAGTTGCTGCAAACAGATCATTTTGTGGATGTTAATACATCATTATCATCGGCAAAGAAAAACGCAGCTGCTGCTATGTAACGCATCGCGTATGACAGGTCATGTATGTCAATTAAAAACTCAATAAGACCTAAAACAGAACCTTTTTAAGGTTTTAATCGTAAAAAAATATCAACCTAATCAACAAGAAGGGCACTATTTCTAGCCCTTCAAATATAAAATTATAAAATTTATTGATTTCTCATTTGATCCGTCATAAATAAGTTTGAGCCGCATAACCTCTAGCGGCACGTCATCAAAGACTTATGAGGAACAAATGGGCTAAACTTTTTTTAGAGATCATAATTTTCGAGTCAGCCTTGGTTTTACTCAAACCTTTTGTAGCCATTTTAGTGTTTATAAAACATTTTATTTGATTCAAGGTAATCAAATCTACCAAACTATTTTTAATCCTTATTCCAATAACCTTACCCAACGCGGGAATATAGAATATGGGGCCCATATCTCTTATTTCCCCATTATTTCTATAGACCTCTTTTCTACCTTTCTTGTGTCATAGGATGACTCTAGCTATTTTTAAAAAGGGGACTCATAGAAAAGTTTTATTCATCCATTTTTCAGTATATTTCCCCCTCCCATCAACCCCTTAGTTCCCATTTTTTACCTTTAAAAAGGGGGAAATCTAATCAGGAAAAGTGCCAAATCCAGTCATTATTTCAGTGCATTATTTCATTGAGGAAGTAAACTCCAACTCAGTGATAAATATGACCAGAAATTTTGAAAGTCGGCATAAAGTTGCCTTCCTGTATTTCATGACATCCAATGAATGTCAAAGCTAAAAAGTTATTATATGATCAAAAAATATTTCTCTACGGACATCTTCACCAGGCAATGAGTCCATTAAATCTTTTGGCAAGTCTGACACAGTTGGCAATTATAATATTAAGTTGGTAACTCCCTTAGATTCAGACTTTTATTTCGTAGCTGAACAGAAAGAAATACATGTCCTGGCTCTCCAATGCTAGAATGTATTTCATAATTTTCCGTCGAATCATAATTAATGTCATCATATTATTTTTACAATATGATATAATAAAATAAAATGCAATGCAATACAACATAAACTCAAATAAAACAAATATAAATTACAACAAAAAATATTTTTTTTTAATCCTTGTTTTTTGTTTTCCCTATTAGAAGGAAAAATGTGCTAATCTAGGAAGGTAGGAACAACATAGGAGACATTTTTTTAAGATCTTTTCTAAATGGCTTGGCCGAAGAAAGGACTACGAGTATAGTAACAACCCTGGGTCCTATTGTGAATACGCTCCAAGTCATTATGATGCCTTTATTGATACGCAGTTTGGAGGCCTAGAACAAGTAGACAAGGTATAGTTGTATGTCATAATAATTAGTATAAAGATGACTAAGTAGGCCGGGAGCATGTCTTATCTGTCATCAAGCCCTTAGCCTGCCCTTTGCACGTCTCCATTGCCTCGCACTTCATCAAAGCGTATTACACAGTCTATGTTTAAACACACACACACACACACAACGGGTTCAGGGTTCCTCGGATTCAAAAACAATGAAATAAGTCTCCCCTGACGTCAGCAAATATTTATTTATCGAAAAAGTTATTCATGGACTGTGAACTTAGAATAATACTATATACTAATATTATATATACTAATTTTATAGTCTAATTGACAATAACATATATATACTTGTGCATTATAATAAAATAATATATATACTAATAATATATGTAATACTATGTATATTATTATTCTAAAGACTGTGAATAAAGGAACGAAAACAATCCGGTTGTATTTCAACTAATTTGCACTGCAGTCTTTTTTTCATAATTACCTTCCAAGACACTTCGATCTTAATCGAAGAATCAGCTACCGTCAATACTTGCTGTTGGATATAAATATCCCTGGACCGGTTTCGGCATAACGTCATCATCAGCAGGCGGGGGAACACTCGAGCTCTCAACTAATAAAGTTATATCAGTGAAAAACCTTAGTCTCAATGAGCACGACGAGCCCTCTGAAGATCATCGTCGTGCTCATTGAGACTAGAGTTAATCACTTATATAACTTGATTAGATGAGAGCTCGAGTGTTGCCTCGCCTGCTGATAATGGCGTTATGACGAAACCGGTCCAGGGATATTCATATCCAACAGCAAGTATCGACGGTAGCTGATTCTTTGATTGCTTCTTCAACTTGCGGTAAATACAACCTTTTTAATTTTCACTTTGATCTTATTCAAAATATAAGTTTAATATAAGGACCGCTTCTGAAAACATTGTTTCGTCACACATTTCTTCAACGTCGGGGAATCACGCCATCATCGCGTATCTGGCTCCCAAGGAAAGTACACACATCTAGATTTTTAGGTTTAACGGGTTCTTGAAACGTGAATAAAAGCGGTTATTTTGCTCAGATACTGGACAGTTACAAGGCGTATTTATTTAAGAAAACACTGTTGTTAATAGATTTGAATGATCCGACATCTGAGTAATTAAATAAGTCTGTCAATCCGAAGCCAAATATGTAAACGGTGCGAGTGCGTAGTGAGGGTTGTGTAATTGACACGTATCATAGGACAGTATCGTATCGTATCGAAGCCCTGTCTGTCTCTGTGAGTTCCGAGGGAAACCCAACAAGATACCTCCCCTAGACTCCGCCACAACTCTTCCTACCACGTCATCAATAACTTAATATTATAAATAAATTTGTTTAATGAGTCTATAAGAGGAAAATATTATTCTTCTTCTTTAAATGTCCATCTTATACCCTTCTTCTTAATAAGAAAATAGACGGTTTCAAAATGTATCCATATTCTATTTCTGAAAGTACTCTGGTATTTAGGAAACACAGAAATTACCGGAACTGTCCAAGTCTTACCTGATGATATTCTCCTGATTTTAAGTCTTAACAATTACAGTTCGGTTTTGGTTCAAACTGTTAAATCTTTGAAAAATTTTTATGATGAATTGTTGATTACAGAAGAAGAAAAATATTAAAGAAGAAATGGACGAGATATAGAGAAGAAATGGGAAAACAATAACTGATCAAATAGAGAGTACTGATTCAGAACAATATAGAACATATAAACAAATTGGGTACTTCTCTTGTCCTCCAAGTGTCAACCTTAATCAAAATCTTCAGGTGGTATTATTTTAGTCTCATTGCCGCCTCCGTGGCCGAGGTCGTTAAGGCGTGTCTTTACACTGACCTTTGCACCCACGGAGGTCTGGGGTTCGCATCCTAGGGTTACGCTCTCAGTTTATAGAAGATTATTGTTTAGATAAATTATCGCCAGCTTTAGAATACACTTTGAGCGTAACGGTTGCTACTACCACCCGAGGTTGTTCCCGCAGGGGTTATCCCTGTCGAGTCTAGTGAGACTAAAATAATAATAATAATAATAATGCCTGTTTAGACATTATTACGCAAGGCTCTAAACAGGCATTATTATTATTATTATTATTATTTTAGTCTCACTAGACTCGACCTCAGAATAAGTTATTATTCTATACCATAGAGTTTGGAACTATAACAGAAAGATATCCAGCTAAGTCATGTTTACTTTTGTTTAATTTCAAAGTATGTCAATCTAAATGAAATGTAATGAAAATAAATCTGACTTTGGCCAATAGAAACACAGGATTGTATATATTATGCAGTATAGCGCTATTCCTTTGGTTTTAATTAGCTCTCTTTATAGTTAATCTATCAAGTTAGTTAATCTCTTTAGGTTTTAAATTACCAGCTTCAATAGTTAATCTTCCACCCAAAAAATTCGAAAAAAGCATTAAAACATTGTTGCTTGAGAAAGCCTACTATAATGTTAACAAATATTTAGCTGATAATTTAGTATTCCCACCTTAAATGTTTAGTGTTTCTCATGTAATGTTATGCTTTTTTTGTTTTTTTAACCAAGTTTGTTATTCAAGTTATGCTGCCTATGTTTATGCAGTCTATTTAATAATTTATAATCTATTTGTTTTCTTGTTTTGTTCTTTTCATTTATTTGTAAAATTTTGACAATTGAGAAACTTTGTAATAAAGTAACCTCAAGTATGTAAATAAATAAATATATAAATAAATAAATAATCTTTATTTTTAAATAACTTTACCATTCAATTTAGATATAATTTGTCACAAATATAATGTATTGAACAATATTGACCTCATGTTAACAATTTATAAATTCCAACTTCACATATAAAGGTGCATTTATTTAAAATAAGATGTTTAAGAAAAATATCGAAATTTTAATGTTGTGTCAACTTTACAGTTTTGAATAATTGGCATAAAATATGATTATTTCTATGCTGCTCCCTAATAGAGTAATGAAATCAAAGTCACCGTATATCAGCGACAAAATAATTTGACACATTTTTTCTCATATAAGCTAAGCAGGGCTGAACTAAGCTCTTGGGTGTAATGGCTTCGGACTCGCGTCGCTCGTCCTCAGAATGTCATGAATACCCAATCCTTAAGGTAGTGGTGCTTCGGTCGACCTCAAAATTATTAAGTAATCAAATTTCTCGAGTTTTATAACTTATGGTTAATAAAAATTTCGAATAATATCACAGTAATCATGTAATGCAGAAACTTCGTTACAACCATCCTAAAAGTCTTAAACCCATATCCGGTCAGTATTTTTGACAAACTTTTTCATATAATTTAAGTAAGTATCCAATAAACATAAATTTCCGTCAATAACGTGCAATAAATAAAAGATAAATAGCTATCGAATTTATAATAGAACACACGGCTAAAATCAGTTGACAGTGTGGGAAAATAATGCGAGGGAGCCAATGAGGTTAGTCCTGGATGTTAAACCACGTCCTTAATTTAAAATATGGTCAACATTATTGGTTCTTCAACACTTTTTTCCCGTTCTGTCAACTGATTTTAGTTGTGTGTCATAGTATAGACTAATAATATTTCATGTATTACGCTGTCTGGCGACGTGTCTTAAGTCCAAATGCATTTTATGTATTAAACGGTTATAACGTCAAAGTTTGAAACTTTAAAAGTCAACATTTTCAAAGAGCGATAAACTAAATTTTTAAAATTTAGAGGAGCAATTTTTCGAATTTTATAATTGTAGACGACCTAATATAGGTTAATGCAATCTAAAAAAATCATCTTCCAAGCTGCACAACCAGTTAAAAGAATAAAGATTATCGGCCGTCAAAAACCAAGTATTAAAAAGTAAAAAATTAAATTTTGATTCTTAATGATTTTTTAGAATTCTTGATAACTCAGCAAAATAGGTCATCATCTAGCACAACTAGACCTTATGTCTGATTTGCGTGCCAAGGTTCAACTCCCGAGCATATCCACAGCGGGAGTTGTGGATATAGCATATATCCACAACATGCGGATATATGCGTGTTACGCATGTAACATAGCATGTTACATGCGTAACACGGACATGCGGATAGCATGACGGAAAGATAATTACCAGGAAACATCGGTTTCGCATTTTTATAGGGTCAACACTATAATTCTCCTCCTATATGTATACCTAAGGAAGAGAGAAAGAAAATATAACAGTTCCGCAATAGCTGGTTGTAGCAGCGCGGAAGAGGGATCTAATTCAAATAGTTAATAGTTATAGAGTTGTCAAGTATCATTTACTTCTATACCTGTTTATATTTCCATTTATTTATAACGATACCTCGAGATAGATATTTCAAGTCCAGCTCTACTGAAAAGTCAACAGAAGGCCGAAGTGAGAGAGATGGCGTAGTTGAGAAAAAGTTATTGCATCCGAGTCTTAGTTCTTGAAGAGGAAAAACGATGTTCTCTGACAGCTTGCAAGGACCTAATGGAAAAAACTGGTGAACAGAGTTCACGGCTCTAATTCAAACCTTGAGCGGTTAAATAGAAATATTAGGTACAAACAAACATTTGTCTTGACTTAAACATACCACCTATAGCAAGGGTTTTGACATCAGGGTCTTTGCTTTGCCTATACTCCTAGACTCTAGACTATGGATAGGCTTTCACAAGCGGCTTTTTCAGCGAGTGTGGCACTAAGCGCAGAGGCTACGGCAATAGGCCAAAGTAGCTTTCTTTTTACAGCATGTATTACAAATATATGCAATGTTGCGAGCGAAGCGAGCTTTTATTATGTATACATATTTTACCCTGTGTAAATGATCCTTTCTTATTATGTATCATTAGTGATATATTTTTAATACGTTTGTATAATATATATATATATATATATATATATTATATATATATTATATTATATATATATAATATATATATATATATATAATATATATATATATAATATATATATTATATATAATATATAATATATATAATATATATATCTGGAGTAGATTAGAATAATACCGTAATGTATAAATAAAATATATTAGTAATAATATGAATAATGATAATAAAAATATTTATAATTAAGTTTAAACTTAAACTAAATAAATTAAATATATTTAACTATTATGTTTAAAATAATTATATTTTTTTATATATGCAATACAAAAATAAGTATGTATATAATTAAAACTACCATAGCGTAATTATGTAACAATCTCTTATTTATTTATAATTATTTTTAAATTTTTTAAATTATTTACGATCTTTTATTTTGCTTTTTTTATTAGTTATAAGTAAGTGCCACACAGCACAGGGTTTTCCAATTCTCCAGTGCGGCACTCAATCCTTTAATATAGATATAGTTAATATAATATTGTAATACTGTATAAATAAAGGAATTTGTTTAAAAAAAATATGTTATTAGCAATCTAGTGAGGGAAGCGAGCCCCTTTTAATATATTTAATTATAAATATACTCATTAAGCGACCAAGGCGAGCTTTAATTATCCATAGCTAATTATTAATGCGTCTAATCTAGCGAGTGATGCGAGCTCTTTCTTACTTGAATAATTATAAATATACCCAATTTAGCAAGCCTTGCGTACCCAATTTAAATATTTCTTAAATTAAGTGTGAGACTTTTTCTAATTTTTGCATGAATGTTATGAGAGCTGAAAACAATTGTTCTCAGTTCACTCTATTGAATTATTTATCTATTCAATCTAGCGAGCGAAACGAGTCCGTTTATAAATATTAAAAACAGTTTTTTTTTAAATTTTTAATATTTTTTAGTTATTGGTGCTATTTTAGTAAATTTTTCAAACTAATGCTGGGGCCTGAGCGTGTTGAAATGCTAAAGCCGCTGAAAGCTCTAGGGGTACCTCAGTGTTGTCTTATATTCCCACTCGTATTGATTCAATTACTTTATGGTAATTGTTACTCCCGCGAGATGGGCTCCTATTTACCCCAGACAGGAGCGGTTAGAAATCAGTTAATTAACAAACACAGGGTTACATCGACATTATAACCCTTTGTTTGTATTTTCTTACTCGGTCAGAAGAAGGGAACATATTTGTGTAATAACTAGGAAACTTTTCACAAATAATAATACCAACCATACCTAATACTCTTGGCAGCTGACTAATTTAACTGTCTCAGCAAGCCTCGGCAGCTGACTAATTTAATTTAACTCTTTCTGTAAGCCTTGGCAGCTGACTAATTTAACTGTCTCTGCAAGCCTCGGCAGCTGACTAATTTAACTGTTTCTGCAAGCCTCGGCAGCTGACTAATTTAACCTGTCTCAGCAAGCCTCTTTCTTTCTGTAAGCCTTGGCAGCTGACTAATTTAACTGTCTCTGCAAGCCGGCAGCTGACTAATTTAACTCTTTCTGTAAGCCTCGGCAGCTGACTAATTTAACTGTCTCTACAAACCTCGGCAGCTAACTAATTAAATTCCTCGACCAGGCGGGTTCGAGATCTAATAAAGTTTTCTCTTGCAAAGAAAACTTAACCTCGAGTAGTGAAGCTTTGTTCCTCTCTTCTAATGTAAATAACTATTTCCATATAATTTCAAGTGTGGCGCCAGTAAATACACATGTCCACTAATCATTTAAAAGCTTTAAATAAAAAGTTTCACTTAAAAGCTTTAAGTGTTAAGTTTTCGTATTTTCACATCTAGATGTTCCTAAGAAAGGCATCCTTTTCCTTACTTACATCATGAACGCTGTTCTCCGCACCACCCATTTCCCCACCTCCTGGAAATTTGCTTCAATAGTCATGATTCCTAAACCATCGAAACCTGCTCACCTTCCCTCCTCCTACCGACCAATAAGCCTCTTGCCAGTGATGGGCAAAATTCTCGAGAAGCTTCTTCTGCGAAGAATTTACCCATTGCTCTCTCGCCACCTTCCTAACCACCAATTCGGATTTCGCTCCCACCACTCCACTATACAACAATCTCATCGAATAGTTGACGCAATCTCCTCCTGTCTTGAGAATAAAAAGTATTGCTCGGCTGTCTTCCTGGACGAGGAACAAGCCTTCGACAGGTATGGCATGCTGGGTTGCTTTGGAAGCTCAAGACCATCCTTCTTTCACTTATCCTTATCCTTCAATCCTTCCTTAGCAATAGATACTTCCAAGTAAACCTTCGCTCTTCCTTTTCCTCAATCTATCCTGTGAGAGCTGGGGTGCCTCAAGGAAGCATTCTGGGTCCTTTGTTGTATTCAATTTACACCCACGACATCCCCCAACATCCAAATACAACCCTAGCTACCTTTGCTGATGACAAAGCAATCCTATCAGTCCATAAAGATCACATTTCCGCTTCCGATTACCTTCAAATCCATCTTTTACTCCTAGAACCTTGGTTGAGGAAATGGAGGATAAAAATAAACGAACAAAAAAGTGTTCATGTAACCTTTGCTCTTCGTCATAGTACTTGTCCTCCAGTCACCCTCAACCAAGGCATCATTCCTCAATCCTCCACTGTCCGTTACCTTGGGTTACACCTCGACAGAAGACTGACGTGGGCACACCATACGAAGACCAAACGAACTGACGTTACTCGACGTTTTAAACTACTTCTTAGACTTCTAGACCGTCGGTCCAAGCTAACACTAAATAATAAACTTCGAATCTATAATACTATTCTCAAGCCAGCTTGGGCCTACGGTTCGGAAGTCTGGGGTAGCACCAAACCTTCCAACTCTAACCGCCTCCAAATCCTCCAGTCCAGAGTCCTAAGAACCATCACAAACGCTCCCTTCTTCGTTTCTAACCTCACCCTTCACTCAGACCTTAATGTTCCATTTGTCCGCGACTATTGCAAATCCCGTTATAAATCCTTCCACGAATCCTTAACAGATCACTTCAATCCCTTGATCCAAATCCTTTCCTCCAGAACTATCCCTGATAATCCTCCTAGACGCCTAAAGCGGCAGTGGCCTAGAGACCTGTTAAATTAATTAATTAACCTTCCTCCCCCTTACACGCCTGAGTGATATCATTGGATATCTTCTCCTTCCCGCCAAATCACGCCACCATATCCCCCTCTCACTAATACTTGTTATATTGAAAAATGTAGTTGTATTAATAAAATCAAATAAAAAAAAAAAAAAAAAAAATAGATGTTCTTGTCTTAAAATATCTATATCTGACAATATGTCGAGAAGAAGTGTATCGAGAAGAGTGTCAGTTAAAAATTTGAAATTCAAATGTCAATATTTTTAAAGTGGCCGAAATGAAATATACAGAATTCATTGAGGTGCCTTTGTGACAAATTTCAACTTGATCGGTGAAATTTTCGATTTTTAATTAATTATCAATTTTTGATGACTCAGCAAAATAAGTCATCGTAGTCTAAAAAACTTTATCTTCCGAACAGCACAAATAGACTTTAAGTCTGATTTTAGTGCCAAGTTTCAACCTGCAGGAGACAAGAGAACTCAGCAGGACTTATGCGTGACACGCACACAAGCTTGCTGAAATTCACCCAGAACGTTATAAAAATGGCAAACGGGTGCTTATAGTGAGACCTCGGTTTCAGATCTTTGGGTGACCGCAATACTTTTCCTTTATACCTACGGTAGTAGGTGAGGAAAAAATAAATGAAATGACCGCCATGAAAGTCTGTCCCAAAATCTTGTCGTCTTGATTTGCCCAAAAAAGGTTGTCTAATAAAAAATAGAGAATAATAGTTATTATTCACCAAGAGAGTAAAGAATGCTATTTCCCTGAGCAGTTAGTTAGTTCCTAAGGAGTTAGCCGAGGGAACCAAAGCATTTAACCTTCGAGGCGAAGCCGAGGGAGGTAATTGCAAAGGGAAAATGACATTTTACTCACAAGGTGCATACAATATTTTATCTCTAGATGATGATGCCGTTTAGTTATTGTTATATTCTTATTTTTATTAGTTTTGAAAATAATAACACCCCCCCTAATAAATTTTTAGGGGTGCTGCCCAAAGAAATTAAAAAAAATAATCGAAAAATTTTGTATTGTTCCAAACAACTTCTTTTGACCTGAAACGAATTTTGAGCCTATACAAAATTTGGTTGGGTCGCCCTTATAAATTTCGGGAGTGTGTGCATTTGATAAAACACTCTTAGCAAATTTTAAACTTACGAGACTTATTATAGATTTTAAGTAATATAGATTTTATTATAGATTAATCATATTTAACTCAAATAGGATTAATAATTGGACAGCTCTAGTTTTTAGAGCAGCGAAATGAATGGCCTGTCTCACTCTGTCGTTGCCATCGTCAGTCCCGGGAAGATGGTTTAATTCGATTAAGGTAATTTATGAGGGTGTGAGATACGTGCCATCAGATTTACTGTCGTGTTTGGCTTTATTAACACGGTCAGAGAAGAACACACAGGGAGGCGGCACAGGGAGGCGTACTCAATGTTTCGGAAGAGACAAGATAATAGCCTCTGTGACGTCACATCTCAATGCTTTGTAGATACTTAGTATTTCTCAGAAACAAAATCTGTTAATAAAGTTTTATAACGGCAGCATTAAACTAGAATTTGCAGTATCATCACCAATCACCAGGTCCAGTGTCAAGGGAATTTCCACCATCATGCTAATCACCAGATCCAGTGTCAAGGGAATTGGCACCATCATGCCAATCACCAGGTCCTGTGTCAAGGGAATTCGCAGTATCATCACCAATCATCAGGTCCAGTGTCAAGGGAATTTGCACCATCATGCCAATCACCAGGTCCTGTGTCAAGGGAATTCGCAGTATCATCACCAATCATCAGGTCCAGTGTCAAGGGAATTCGCAGTATCATCACCAATTATCAGGTCCAGTGTCAAGGGAATTTGCACCATCATGCCAATCACCAGGTCCTGTGTCAAGGGAATTCGCAGTATCATCACCAATCATCAGGTCCAGTGTCAAGGGAATTTGCACCATCATGCCAATCACCAGATCCTGTGTCAAGGGAATTCGCAGTATCATCACCAATCATCAGGTCCAGTGTCAAGAGAATTTGCAGTATCATCACCAATCACCAGGTCTAGTCTCAAGGGAATTCCCACCATCATCACCAGGTCCTGACCAAGTCTTTATGTATGTGTGTGTTTTTATGTGTGTGTGTATCAGTGTGTGTCTGTATGTGTGTGCGTCTGTTATCATCGCACCAGCCACTGTGTTTACTCTTGAAACTTACAACATGAGATCGAGCGAAGTCACTTCCAAGACGTTATGCAATATAAATTTGGTGATTTCCATGTTATAAGGATGGGCCAAGCAAGTCCAAAGTGCTAAGGATGAGCGTAGCAAATCAGTTGAGTGTAGCGAATCAGGTGAGCGTAGCAAATCAGTTGAGTGTAGCGAATCAGGTGAGCGTAGCAAATCAGTTGAGTGTAGCGAATCAGGTGAGCGTAGCGAATCAGGTGAGCGTAGCGAATCAGGTAGAGTATAGCAAATTAGATGTGGTGAAGGAAAATAACCCGATTTTTGTTTTGATCATTCTGATATATTTTTTAATAAAGTGTTCATTAGTTATTTAGAAAACATGGTAGAGAGTTAAAGGTAAACTATATTGGCTGTTAATGATTGTTTAGGATATGGTGATGGTGTGACCCCCGCGAGTTATCTGCAAGCTGCATAGATATCTCTCTATCAAGATCCATGCGCGCCGCTATATTTACATCATTGTACCAACTATTTATATCTACTATAATTGATTTCTTATTTCATAAAACTGCATCGATGTTAATAACAACTGCAACTACATTAATTACACAGCTCTGCTGACAACTGTGCAACTAGTCGTCTGATGACAGCTGTCCAACTAGTCGTCTGTTGATAGCTGTCCAACTAGTCGTCTGCTGACAGCTGTCCAACTAGTCGTCTGTTGACAGCTGTCCAACTAGTCGTCTGCTGACTGCTGTCCAACTAGTCGTCTGTTGACAGCTGTCGTGGAGGGGGAAGGGGCGCGGTCTGTCTAAACCAAGGATGTTGAATAAAGGGGATGACGCACTAAGTCGAATTGCCATTCAACAAAATGACCCCATCGAAAATCAAAACATAGAGAAGAATGCAACACGAAACACTCGTCAAAAACCAACTGCACATACTTGGTACGAACTGCGCATGCTTATGATCCTTATAACAGCGCAGGTCTTAAAATTTAGAGGCAAACTTAATTCTCAATGGGTTTCCCATTGTTTTGCTTGCAAAGGTTATGAACAAATTGAAAAAAGTTCATACTTTTTAACTGTTTTTTGTTAATATTGCTTAAAATTAACAACATTAAAGAAAATTAAGAACATTACAACCAAAATTGAATCTTGAAAACTAGCCAAACATTTCACTAGGCTAAAAAATGACAAAATATTAACACATTTAACTTACTCTCTACGAAAAGTAAACGGTAAAGTTTCAATTACTCTCACTAAAGTGGCTACCTAGAGTCCAAAATGTAAAATATAAGCACAAATGATTTGACAAGCACCAAATGTAACAATAACGAAAGCACTGAAGAAAGTTGAGAAGCAAACTCGACAACCAAGAATTGTATAACAACTTAGCTACATAACCTGCGTTTGGCGCCTTTTTTAATTATAACCTAAGGGAAGGTAAGTTTGCTCCTATTTCTCTATCTCATACAACTTCCATAGGGTCAGAATGTTCCTTAATGCGTCATCCCCTTATTCAACATCCTTGGTCTAAACCAATAGAATTCTTTCCCTCCCACTTTTTTGGCGCGCTGTCAATTAACTTGAGTCGAGTGTTATATTTTATATGACAAATAAAATTAAAATAGACCCGTAATCGCGCCAACAATGCGCCTTGTAACGGAGCTGCTGAGGCGACGATGAGCCACTATGCCTCATCACCAGCCTCAACGGCGACAAGTCATCATGCGTCAGGATTTCTCCTCAGCTGAGAGACTTCTCCTTGTAATGACATTATGAAATGTCGCGGGAGTTGTTTCGTGGATTACAATGAGTTCAATCAATTACCTACATTTCTAAGTTGATGTAAGTATTTTTAACAGACCTAGAACAACATCCCCCCGCACTCTAATTTAATAAACATTCCTCCTTTTATTTGTTCTGTCCGAGGATAAGACAAAGAAAAATGAGACCCTACTGACAGTGAGGTATTCCACTGTGACATAAACAAGCTCTGACAATACGAGGATGGACTTGTCATATTGATGACTTCAATCACAACTTGTTTGTGTGTCCGTGTAGGAAACATATTTCACGTGCATGTGTCCGGGGCGGTCGTATCGTAAAGATGAGTGTAATAGGGAGGGACTGACCGGACAATATATTACCATACGAGGGAATAAACTGGGAATAATGCCAGAATATTACCTGCAGGTTCCGTAGCATTACCAAAAGCATTACCCACAGCTTTGACTCAACTACATATATTATCCAAATGCTTAAATTTAAAAAAAAAATTATTTAGTAACTTCGAATTTAAAGAAACTGCCTAGGAAGTGATGTTCTAGTGCTAATGAATACGTTTATCTCCAGAATGTAAATAATACGAAATTTAATGACTAGATTTAAGAGAGTAAAGAATCACTTTTCACTCACAAGGGAGTAAAAAGTACTTTTTACTCCCTTGGGAGTGAAAATTACCAGTTGCCAACTTAACTTAATAATCGACAAACTGAATAATATATAATTATTTTTAAAAACTAAGATACCTATAAATAAGAAGATATACAAGAATATGATGTATAAAAAAAAATATAACATCAACAATAATTTTAAGTAGAACAAGTGTAATGCTAATAATAATATAAGAATAAATAAGTTAAAAAATAAAAACTAGTTCTTTACTTAAAAGTAATAAAAATTAAGTTGGCTATCCTGATTTTTTAAAATCACTTTAAGATTTGCATACTCATTGTTTTTTTTTCGACAAAATATCATTAAATTAAAGTTGTTTTAGTTTAAAACCTTAGCTTTAACTGTTTAATCTGTCTTAAACTTTTATAATTAGATTAAAATATTACTTATAACTACTCTAATATTTCAATTATGTCAGATAATATTGTGTGCGATATTGACGAACTTTTTAACAATACACCTCCTGACATTGATATTGAAGCGAACTTGGTAAAAGAAAACTTGTTACCAAAGAAATCGAAAAAGTTTTATGACAAAGCATGTAACAATTTTAAAAGTTGGTGTCATGATCATAATATACCACAAGTAAGTGAAAATGCATTGCCTGTTTATTTTAATAATGAATAAAAAACAAAACAAGCGTCAAGTCTCTGGTCGCTGTATTCAATCATCAAATCATCTTTGCTTGTGAGAGAAAATGTTATTATCAAAAGCTATGCATCACTAATAGCATTATTAAAAGAAAAAACGAAGGTTATGATGCAAAGAAAGCGAATGTTTTTAATAAGAACCAAGTTGAAGATTTTTTGCATAATTCACCTAACGACGAGTTTCTTATGATTAAGGTAAGATTATTTTCAGTTGAAAAAATCTTGAAAAAGAAATGAAAAAAAAAACCTTTCTTACTTTATTTTCAATGTCGACGTCTGGAGATAAAATCTTGTATGCACCTTGAGAGTAAAATTCCATTATTCCCTCGCAATAAATAAATAGCTAATAACTCCCTATAAATAGCTATAACTCCCTCGGCTTCGCCTCAGGAGTTAAACAAATAAATCCTCGGCTTCGCCTCAGGATTTAAATCCTTTGGTTCCCTCGGCTTTCGCCTCAGGAACCAACATAATGCTGAGGGAAATTATGACATTCTTTACTCCCTTGGTGCATAAATAACTATTAAGACAAGGTTTACAGCCTGCTTTTCACTCTGTAATGGTTTTTTTAAAACATTTACCACCAGAGGGAAGAAAAGCTGCACTTTCCTCCCTTTTGAAGAGGAAGAAAAGTAAAACTATTCTCCTCCAAGTCACAATCTACAAAAAGTAGATTAGGGAGATAAGTAACTGGAAATTTATTTTGCCGTAACAACTATTTAACTGTATTTCTCGTTCAGCTTAACAAGTTCTAACTTAACAAGTTAAGTTCGATCCTGGCTAGAGACGCACACTTTTAACACTATTTTAATGTATGATTTATCACTTTGTATAAAATAATTTAAAACTAAGATATTAAAGCATAAATTCAGTCAAGCATTCATCACAACATTTCTATTCACCAAATGGCGCACAATAGTTTTAATTAAAAAGATTTCAGGCGCAATGATCCGCTGTCGGGCGAATTTCATTTAGAATGTGTGTTTCCGTTCTTAACAACCTATTTCTTGCTTAAAGTTCCAGTTTATACGTTAGAGCCTAAGCAGTTACTCAATTGTCAAGCACTGCTCGTAACTCATTTTGTCTGTATTTTTCAAAGGAAATGCGCTAAATTATCCAGTTCGTTAAACAAAACTATGTCTTTAAAATTAGTTGTACCCACTATTATTTGCACTAGTTTAAAGTTCAGTTATTGTTTATCTTTAAAGGTTTCAGCGCATTTCCTTTGAAAAATACAGACAAAATGAGTTACGAGCAGTGCTTGACAATTGAGTAACTGCTTAGGTTCTAAAGCATGAACCGGAACTTTAAGCAAGAAATGTTAAGCTCGGAAACACGCATTCTAAATACAATTCGCCCGACAGCGGACTACCGAATAAATTTATCGTTATCGCGACAACTTAGCAGGAGCATACAAGTAGTAATAAAGCAATTCGGGGAATCGGAGTAAAATACTGGAGCACCAAACTAACTGTGACCGTTAATAAAATTAATTTCAAAATAAAACTAATTTGGTCACTCAGACTCACAATATAAAATAACCTGTATGGAATACCTGCGTGCTACGTTTACAACATGCTAGCACGTACAACATATCGACATCAAATTAGTCATGCGCACATCGTGTTTACTTAATTATCACAAGTAATGCGGCGCAGAGACCACTAGAAATGATAAATACAATCAGGTATCATGAATCACGGGCATGAGATTATGTAAAACTTTTAAACCGTGACAAGACTCGGGAGGGAGGTTGCGAGAGATTAAAAAATAAAGCGACCGAACAAGATGAGGAGCAGAGGCAGTGGAGTGTGAGGCAGCCCCTCTGAGGCGGTTCCTGTGAGGCAGTTAGTTGCTGTCAGTAAGTTCTTCCTTGCTCGCATTACTCGCTGTATTAGACTGCTAGTAAAATACTCATACCTTAGGTTTGAAGGAGAACTAAACTAATTTTACTAAGAGGACAATCAAAGTATATCGAATTAGATAGTTAATAAGTGACATATATATATATATATATGCATAATAAAAATACAATGGGAATGGAGAGAAAGAGAAAGGATAAGATAGGAGAGGAGGGGAGGTTAGGGTGTAAAATTATTTCAGCCTTGTTGGTTAGAGAATTGACTTATGGCTCTAAAAGTTCGCCCCCCCCCCGGGCCGTGACGTCAGCGTTTTCAACCCTCCCCTATCTGTTACTTATATAGCCTCTCCTTTAAATGTCACTTTATTTTACCTTTTAAAACATCGTTATCAAGTCCCCCATTGAACTCGATTTAATAAAGTTTAATTCGATTCTTACTTAGAAATGATAGCTTAATAGTACTAAACCTACTGGTACTAAATCTTAGAACCAAACTAAGTACATTGCTGCATAGAGCTAGGTATAGATAAATAATTATTATTATAGCAGTTTTAGAGAAAACAGGTTTTGGCTTAGCCGCATCAATAGCAGGTAGGAATACATAACTCGATATGTTGTACCGTGGAATCAGGACATGCATAACTCGATATATTGTACCGTGGAATCGGACATGCATAACATATTGTACCGTGGAATCAGGACATGCATAACTCGATATATTGTACCGTGGAATCAGGACATGCATAACTCGATATATTGTACCGTGGAATCAGGACATGCATAACTCGATATATTGTACCGTGGTATCAGGACATGCATACTCGATACTCAGATATATAACTCGATATATTGTACCGTCGTGGTATCAGGCCATAGATAATTCCATATATTGTACCGTCGTGGTATCAGGCCATACATAACTCGATATATTGTACCGTGGTATCAGGACATGCATAACTCGATATATTGTACCGTGGTATCAGGCCATACATAACTCGATATATTGTACCGTGGTATCAGGCCATACATAACCTCGATATATGTACCGTGTTCAGGACTATGCATAACTCGATATATTGTACCGTGGTATCAGGCCATACATAACTCGATATATTGTAACGTAGTATCAGAACATGCATAACTCGATATATTGTACCGTGGTATCAGGACATGCATAACTCGTTATATTGTACCGTGGTATCAGGCCATACATAACTCGATATATTGTACCGTGGTATCAGGCCATACATAACTCGATATATTGTACCGTGGTATCAGGCCATACATAACTCGATATATTGTACCGTGGTCAGTACATAACTCGATATATTGTACCGTGGTATCAGGACATATCATAATCGCCAGATTAACTCGATATATTGTACCGTGGTATCAGGACATACATAACTCGATATATTGTACCGTGGTATTAGGCCATATACATAACTCGATATATTGTACCGTGGTATCAGGACATACATAACTCGATATATTGTACCGTGGTATCAGGCCATACATAACTCGATATATTGTAACGTAGTATCAGGACATGCATAACTCGATATATTGTACCGTGGTATCAGGCCATATATAACTCGATATAAAACAATTCTAGGCAGGGTTTAACTACTACTATCTGGAATAGTTCCGCCCCCATCAAATCCATATCGAAATTTATACAATTTTCGATGTACATACTTGTAAAATAATGTATTATATCTTCATCATTTATATGTATTAATACATAAATTTCCTTCTTTTAGTGGAATCTAAAGGTTTTAAATTAATATAATGTAAACTATAATAATGATATAAAAATAAAATATGATATATAAATATAAAAATTAATATAATGAGCCGCAAAGCGCAGTTGTTGTTGTTAACTCACAACTTGTTAAATTTAATTTAATTTAAACTAAATTGTCAGTGTCAGTTTTTAAGATAATTTTTCTGAAATTGAGGAAGAAATAATGGTTAAAATATTAAAGGGATATAAAAGGATTTAGTGGAACATCTGTTTGATGATACAGTAATGTGGGTCCACTTGAAATTTTCTTTAGCAAAATCTTTGAAAGGAAAATAATATTTTTTTAGTTTTCTTTAGGAAGCTGTAAGAAGCTTAGAGACACTCCAATAGATCCGCTCGACCAACTTGCTCTGTAATACCATTTCCAGGACATGCAACATTTCTATTTAGATTATTGTTGATAATCTAAATAGAAAAACATTGGGTGCGGGGTATCTCGGACATATTCCTTACCTTATGGAATTCGGTACGCTCATCTTTATCATTTCAGACTCGCTTCGGACATTAAATCATCCTTTTTATCTCAAGGGCACCCATCCGACTCATGACTACGCTAAATTCTACATGATACAAAAGTGATCGGGCCCTAAACCCTAGAAATGTCAGCCGTATTAAAATAAAACATTTAATTCTACATGATAAACTTTAGTTCTTCAGAAATAAACTTTAGAACAATCATCCCGGACTGAAGGACCTTGTTTTGTCTCAGGGACTTACGATCTCTTCCATGGATTGGAATGAATTTTTATAAAATTAAAAAGGTTGTATTTACCGCAAGTTGAAGAAGCAATCGAAGAATCAGCTACCGTCGATACTTGCTGTTGGATATGAATATCCCTGGACCGGTTTCGTCATAACGCCACCAATAAACGGCTCAGAGTCGGCGTCAATAGTCAACTAGAGTGGCTCAAAATAAAAGAACGGTTAGAACTAAGCATTGCTAGAACAACGTATAGGATTTTTGAAAGCAAAAAGCCATTATATTTGTACAACCGATATAAGTGGAGAAAATTCTGGCGCGGTAGTCCGCATGTCGGGCGAATTTCCTTTGGATGTGTGTTTCCGTGCTTTTTACATTATATAAGTTTACAACTACTAAATAAATAATTCTGGCGCGTGTTTCCGTGCTTAACAACCCATTTCTTGCTTAAGGTCAAGCACTGCTCGTAACTCATTTTGTCTGTATTTTTCAAAGGAAATGCGCTAAAACCTTTAAAGAAAACTGACTAAGCTTAAAGATAGGTAACTAATCTTTAAACTAGTGCAAATAATAGTGCGTACTTCTAATTTTAGAGGCATAGTTTTGTACAACCAACTGGAGAATTATGCGCATTTCCTTTGGAAAATACAGACCAAATGAGTTACGAGCAGTGCTTGACAATTAAGTAACTGCTTAGGTTCTAAAGTATGAACCGGAACCACGCAATGGGCATGGTTCTTGCATGAGCAAGAAATGGGTTGTTTAGCACGGAAACACGCATTCTACATGAAATTCGCCCGAGAGCGGAGCACCGCGCCAGAATTATTTATTTAGTAGTTGTAAACTTATATAATGTAAAAAGCACGGAAACACACATCCAAAGGAAATTCGCCCGACATGCGGACTACCGCGCCAGAATTATTTTATAGTTGTATACTTATATTAGGTAAAAAAAACGATAAAAAATTATTGTCCCTACTAGGATGTGAACCCAGGTACTCTGGGTTTGAGTGCTCGCATCCAAAGGAAATTCGCCCGACATGCGGACCACCGCGCCAGAATTATTTTCTAGTTGTAAACTTATATTAAGTTAAAAAAAAAAACGATAAAAAATTATCGACCCTTCCAGGATGTGAACCAGGTACCCTGAGTTTGAGTGGTCGTATTGACTCCGGACCACTGGCATCAACTCAGAAGCCCGAAAAACATTGAAAAACGACACCCTACTCGAAATTTAATTTTCAATGACCGTAATTTTGGTTTTCTGTAATTTTTATGGTTTTTTCTACTTTTTGGTAACTTAGAGTGGTCGCATCGACTTCGGACCGGTTTCATTCGATTCAGAGCCAAAAAATACATAGAAAACGACACCCTACTCAAAATTTATTTTTTATCGACCTAAATTATGGTTTTGGGTAATTTACAATGGTTTTTTCAAATTTTAGGTCACTTAGAGTGGTCGTATCGACTTCGGACCAATTTCATTCGATTCAACATCTCAAAAAACATACATATTGACCTTTTTCGCGGCGAAAAAATATTAACCCTGAATTTTGCGATTTTTTGAATTTTTTGACTCAGCAAACCGGGTTTATGACGTCACAAAAACCTGGTTTTCAATAGGGTTTGTGTCCTCCCAAGGTTGACTTTTGTGTACCAAGTTTTGGTTAAAAAATATTTTATCCGTTCGAAAGATAGAGCGTTATAAAAGTGTCTAGAATATAATATATATATACATATATATATATATATATATATATATATATATATATATATATATATATATATATATATATATATATATATATATATAATATATATATATATATATATATATATATATATATATATATATATATATATATATATAGTCTCGCGAAATGTATTTTTTTCGTCATTAGGGACCTCTGAAACGGATTTGTGTCGTGGTCCGAGGTTCGAATTCCGCCATGACGCCTATCCCATTAGCCGAATTTCCAAAGGAAATTCGCTAAAAAATGTAGCAAGTAGATCTACAAGAAGTGTCATATTAGACCTGCTTCATGTCCCCTCTCACACAACAATTCAGTATGAGAATTCCTTTCTTGTTCAGTCGGTAAAACTCTTTAACTCCTTAGAACCGAAGTTTTACAGTAAAATGTCTTATAGTAGTTTTAAAATTAATTATAAAAAGAAATTATTAAGTAGGTACCAATAATATTAATCCATCATAAAATTTATTCTCTTTTAATTAACATATTCTATATAATAAATAAAAATGTAATGTTATAGAAGTGGAATCAGTCCAACTGACAATAATAATCTGAATGAAAATTTTGCAAATTTTCTTTTCAATGTTTTATTTCTATACGAATTGTATTAATAAAAGTCATTATAATTATAATTTTAAAAATATAATGATACTAAATTAACTATAATTAAAAGAAATTAGCTATTAAATAACTAAGTTAAGGATTTTTATAGAGTAAGATTTCATAGTTAAAACTATAAATTTATTGTATAAAAAAGATAATTTTGCATATTGTTGTAATATTTTATTGTATGTATTTTATGTAATTTTAATAAATAAATGGGCTGAAAATGTATCCACGTTGAATGGAAGAGAGGACCTTATGATCCTAATTCTGCCTGGTTAAATAAATCAGTAATCAATCAATCAATCAATATACAAGTGGTATAATCTCTGTTACTTCAATAGAACAAGACGATTGGCTCCAGTGTTGTTTTCACTCTCCAGTTGGCTCCAGTGCTGTTTTCACTCTCCAGTTGGCTCCAGTGTTGTTTTCACCTCTCCCAGTTGGCTCCAGTGTTGTTTTCACCTCTCCAGTTGGCTTCCACTGTGTTGGCTCCAGTGTTGTTTTCACTCTCCAGTTGGCTCCAGTGTGTTTTTACTGTCCAGTGGTCCAGTGTGTTTTCACTCTCAGTTGGCTCCAGTGTTGTTTTCACTCTCCAGTTGGCTCCAGTGTTGTTTTCACCTCCAGTTGGCTCCAGTGTTGTTTTCACTCTCCAGTTGGCTCTAGTGTTGTTTTCACTCTCCAGTTGGCTCCAGTGTTGTTTTCACTCTCCAGTTGGCTCCAGTGTTGTTTTCACTCTCCAGTTGGCTCCAGTGTTGTTTTCACTCTCCAGTGGCTCCAGTGCTGTTTTTCACTCTCCAGTTGGCTCCAGTGCTGTTTCACTCTCCAGTTGGCTCCAGTGTTGTTTTCACTCTCCAGTTGGCTCCAGTGTTGTTTTCACTCTCCAGTTGGCTCCAGTGTTGTTTTCACTCTCCAGTTGGCTCCAGTGTTGTTTTCACTCTCCAGTGTGCTCTCCAGTTGCCTTGCACTCCAGTGTTGTTTTCACTCTCCAGTTGGCTCCACTCTCCAGATGGAAGTTTTTCACTCTCGTTGGCTCCAACAGTTGGCTCTAGCCACTCTCGTTGGCTCAGTGTTGTTTTCACCTCCAGTGGCTCCAGTGCTGTTTTTACTCTCCAGTTGGCTGCAATGTTGTTTTTACTTGGACAGTTTAAAAACACGCATCGTCATTGATCAAATCATCCTGTATATATTATCAAAACATTTATAACAACATTAAAATAAATAATTAATAATTAATTGACCTTATCAATGGCCCAGTAATATGTAGACAGTGTTGCAGTCCTCTGCTGATAATACGCTATCAATGCAATCCTTATCAGTCAAGGATATTATACATAGCATGCACTGCTATACTCTACTGAGCAAAATAAATCTGTATTCCGAGGCACAGGTGATGTTTTGTTGGAATTAGAACCCTTTTATCCAGTACACGTTACGCAACTAGTTAGGAAAACGCAAGTGTGTACACGAGTGTAGACTTGCTGCCAAGCCAAGCAAGGGTTGTAACACAGCACTAGCCAAGATAAGTACCGACATAGTAACTTCGGTGTGATGTCGTTCCGTCGACAAATCATTCCGTCGACAAATCACTCCGTCGACAGTCGACGGAAAAATTTGTCGACGGAACGAAACGAGTTGTTGCGTCGACAAATCATTCCGTCGACAAACTCAATTATTTGTCGATTACGATTTTGTCGACGCATGATTTGTCGATGGAATGATTTGTCGACGAAGTGATTTGTCGACGGAACGATACGGAGCCAGTAACTTCATACCGTACTTAACTACGATTGTTTGGATTTAAACATTTCTTACACGGAGGCCCACAGGCCGAGCGATATTTCTTTGAAATGCATCCTTCCTCAACAATACATTACTTGCTTAAGTTTCAGGTTAATGTTTTATAACCTGACCACTACTACTACTACTATTAATAGCGTTACTACTTGTTACTCAATATTTCTGTATTTTTCAAAGGAAATAAGCTTCTTTATTGCACAGGATGTACAAACCTATGGTTATTAATCATAAATCTACAATGCATTATCCGCGCTTATGTAATGCACAGTTTGTATCTTTTTTGTATGTTTCAGTGCATTTCTTTGCATCTAAACATCATTTAGTGAATTTTCGAAGAAAAGAGCTTATGAAGTTGGGGTCATAGAGGGAGGAGTGGGGGGGGGGGGTTAAGAAGGACACACTGATCAAGGATATATATATATATATATTATATATATATATATATATATATATATATATATATATATATATATATATATATATAATATATATATATATATATATATATATATATATATATATATATATATATATGTGTATGGTGTGCGTGTGTGTGTGTATGTAGAAACTTTGACCCTTGCTACGTTTACAGAGATGAGCTCAGCGTCTATTTAGCAAATAATTTTATTATAAAATATGAAGTAATGAGTACTTATTACTTCTTTATGTTGCAGGTATCTGAGTGTGTGCATCATACACACAAATAAGATAGCACACGTAGATAAAAAGTGATAATTAAATCAAAATCATTGGGTACCGAGACCGGGGACCCCAGATTAGTGCAAGTAACTTCTAATCAGTGTATTACACACCTCATATTTTGAATAAAAGTATTTGGTCAATTGACAGCTGAGCACATCACTATGACGTACCTGGGGGCATATTTATCTAGCAAGGGCACGAATCATATGCAACTGGGGTTTCCACTAATCATATTTCCCATTAAGACTCTAACCTTAATGGGGTTATTTATATAAGTGATATTTAAATATCTTCATCCATTAAGTACAAGTATATATATATATATAATATATATATATATATATATATATATATATATATATATATATATATATATTTATACATTATCTCCGTTTCCTAAGTAGTTGAAAGTAAGACGTTAAAAAAATAATATAGTTGATGACCAAAAGTCAATTTGAAAAACGATGCAAATTTTAATGAAAAGTAAAAGTTTTGCATGTTATGTTGAAGTGTTTGTTTTTTATTAGTGGCGGTACAGCCTTAAATTAGATTTATAAACGATGCTTTTTTAACATTAACCTCGATAGTTTAATAAGTGGTTTCATGGAGGCTGCATTAAGAACAAACAGACAACAGATGACATGGTGAGGGCATGTTAGGCTAACAGATATACTGGTGTAGTAAACATTATTTTAGGTGCTTTGTTAAATTGTTAGATGGAGCAATGCTTGATTTGGATAAAGCTGGATGTTATGTTGAGTCATGAAATGGTCGCTGAACAAGAGGCGTTGTGTCTGCAGGTTATTTCTATAGCCGGACTCGCTTTTTACTGGAGGGCTTAATTCCATGTACTTGTCAGTTATATTGCACTGCTGACTGGTCACTGTCACCTCCGAAAACATCTCAATACCATTGGTATCTTTAAGGATAACCCAGTGAGTAGGCTCTGTGAATCGCAAACCGAAACTGCATCTCACATACTTCTGAGATGTGAAGCTCTAACCTTTCAAAGGTTCTCTAACTTTGGTAGCAGCATTCTCACCAAGTTTGACTCTACCAATAAATCACTGGTCAAGAAGATCCTAGACCTAGTCCGGGGAAAAGGATTATTCTGACCTGGACCAATTGAGAGGATTGTACAATAGACTTCCAGTCGCAGTGCAAATGGAGTCTATCCTCAACTCCAACCTCAATCATCAATAATAATAATAATATATTGCACTCTCCTACCCGGTAGCGTAAATATCATGCACTAGTCAAGAAGGCCGTCCGCACGCTCCGAGCATGTCTAGGTGTGTACAACCTTCAGTCTAGTACTCATGATAGTAGCGCGTCACTTGTTCTATAGATTTGACTAATGTGTTGTAGAAAGTGACGCTATTACGAATGATAGCCCCTATACTGGGTCGAACACGCGCGCCCTCTGCTCTATTAGCCCAGGTACAGTTAAAATATTTTTAAAGAGTCTTTACAAAAAGACCATGTACTTATGTAAAAACTGTTGTTAAGCTCCACCCTATTCTCGATTCAAAGAGATAGTTGTAAGGTTGGCAATACCCAATGGCGGGAAGACGAAAGGGTGATCAAAATTTGTTTTATCATAGGATTAGCATGGGAGCTGATAAATATTCTTCTTTTACTTCTTAATCGTTGGTTAATTTGAGATAAACGAGTTCAAATTATTAGAACGACCACCACAACCTTAGAATAATACTACATATAGAAGGAGCACAGGACCGTAAACACAATGTAATTCCACTGATAACACGAAAGCCGGTTGACTGGTGCACCTAAGTAATGCTGCTAACCTGACAACAAAACATTATTTTAAATATGTGTCATAAATATCTATTAATGAAGAAAGATCGTAAAGAACAAATATAATAACTTAAAACACCTGCTGAGTATTTAATATAACTGGTCTTAGATGGCAAAAGGGTGGCGGAATACAAGAATCTACATTTAGTTGACGAGGACTACTTTTTATACATAATTTTAATAAATACGTTAAACTACAATTTAAAATGCATAAAATATTGTAATGCACCGATATTTATATTAGTATTTTATGAATAATCAATCATTAATTAATAATAGAACATAATAATTCAGCAACCGGAAATATTGCCAACTTTTTTTTTTGAAAATTGTATATTGTTAGGGTGGCAGCACTACTTAAGTCCACCAGTGAACCGGCTTTCATGTTATCAGTAGTGCTCCTTCTATATATTGTATTATTCTAAGACCACAACTAAAAAAATTGCCAATATTTCATAGATAAATACTTCGGTTATTCCAGGATGTTAAATATAGAATCAGGCACTTACCACTACAGACTTGGATTTGTCAAATTTAACCCAGAAATAATAAAACCTAAACGAACAATTTAAACAAACAGATCACAAAAAAGTGGATTTAGTGAATTAATTTTTTTATTGAATAAATAAAATTGATTAACAATTAATAAATTAAAACACCATTATCGTAAATATCGGCTTGTTATAAATTAATTTAATTTTTGTTACAACTAATTGTAACAATTTAATGCCATAAAAAGGTAATTTTGTGTGTTTGTGCAAACTAAAATTATTTAAAAGTAACATTAATTGGCAATAAATCAAATAAAACACTATATTGTGATTTTCTCCATCTTATCACTAAATTTAAATACTCGTGACAACCCGTTAAAACCATATTTTTCAATGAAATTGTGATTCTACTGAGTTCATACGCCCTAAAATTAATTAAATTAAAGCGCTTTGATAAAAAATTTAAAGAAATAATCGTCACAAATAAGAAAACCAAAAAACCCCATAAAGACTTGAACAGGGATCACCCTTCCATTATCAATTTCATATCAGCGACGGTGGCGCTGCTACGGACTTTGAATCGCGAATTCGCGATTCAAAGAGATAGTTGTAATGACGGGAAAATGGAAGGGTAATCAAAATTGATTCATCATGGGATTAGCATGGGAGCCGATAGAAATTCTTCTTTTGTTTCTTTATTGTTTGTTAATTTGTGATGAATGAGTAAAAAATTAATAGAACGACCAAAGTTGCTAAAAAATTGCCAATAGTTCATGGATAAATTCTTCGATTGTTCCAGAAATTTAAATATAGACTCAGGCTCTTATCACTACAGACTTGTATTTGTCTGATTTAACCCAGATATAATAAAACTAAACGGATAATTTAAAAAAAGAGTGAATTTAGAGAGTTATAAATTATTTTAGTGAGTAAATATAATTGATTAACAATTAATAAAACAAAACACCATTACGGTGAAAATTAGCTTGTTAATTTGCATAACTGTTTTAACTAATTTAAAAAATATAATGCAATAAAAAGGTAATTTTGTGTGTTTGTGCAAACTAAAATTATTTAAAAGTAACATTATTAACAATAAATAAAATAAAACGCTATATTGTGATTTTCACTTTCTTATCACTCAATTTAAATACTTGTGACAACCCATTAAAAAGCAATTTTTCAATGAAATAGTGATTCTACTGGGTTCATTCATACGCTTTAAAATTAATTAAATTAAAGCACTTTGAGAAAAAACTTAAATAAATAATTGTCACAAATAAGAAAAACCAAAAAACCCCATAAGGACTTTAACTACGATCACCCTTTTATTATCAATTTATTATCAGCGACGGTGGCGCTGCTACGGACTTTGAATCGCGAATACTCACTCGAACTACTCACAAACACAACTATGTCCTTTTAGCAAAGTTTCATCATGAAAATTTTGGTTTTCATGAAAATATGAGGTTTTTCAGATGACTGGTGTTAAGAGGGGTGTAGGGGGGGGGGGTCCATTCAGTTTGGCTTCCTGATACCAAAAATATAAGTCCGAAAACAATTGATACCCACTGTGGCCGGGTATTGTACACAACGCCCGCCCTAGGTTGGGCAATTCGATCTGAATTTATAGCCCAAATGGGAACTATAAGGTTGTAAGGTTATGCCCAACTCAGTCGGTAACACTAATAGGGCCGTGGTTAAGATTAACCATTTCCAACCAGACATAAACCAGATCTTGAGATACGGTAATTTTATAGGCGCCACTCCATTTGTGAAAACATCGGTAAGTCTGAACCAGGGAAGAGGTAAGGTAATAAAACACAAAAAGGTAAACAATATTTACTAGACGAACAGAGGCCAGACCCTTTGGAAAATGGAGAATCCAAAGTAAGGATGGGTAGGAAAAGAGGAAAAGGTAAGCACGCCACCAGACACCACAGACTCTAGGAAGGGAAGGCCTTTTTAAGGCCCACAAATATCTTAAAGTGACAGGTAAGGTACTTAATCCTAGTAAGCCAATAAAAAGCAAATATGCTTGATAACTTGTGTACTGAGGCATAAATTATGTACAAAACGAAAAAAAGATCTTGCCCAGTACATAAATAAAGTAAACTGAATGAATTAATTGCTCAAATGGAATGAAATATAATAAATGAATGTCTATGGACTCTATGGCCATAAAAATTAATCAAAATTAACTGTAAATATTCGAGACAACTTGATATATGAGTATGCACTAAATAAGTAATAAATAAATTATAAATCAAACTAATTATAAACAATCTGTCAATTTTAGGATCCTGGGGCCCCTTACAATAGTATCCTGCAGACAGTCTTCTGTCTGCCCTAACCATACTACTGGGCTCACATAATATATATTTAAATAAAATAATAAATAAAAAGAAAAGAAAAATAGATGGCGAATAGGCACCAAACTTCTAGTGCCCACCACAAAAGAGGTGGTGATGATGGTGAAGGGTAGAGGAAGGTTTGTTTATGGGAGATATACTGCAACCCACAGCAGATCTTATGCTGGGATTACCCAAAACTAAACTGGTTGGGTCTAACCTGACAGCAGCATAACAGTTTGTAAAATTAGTGGTCAGTAACCAATGTGACCAGCAGCATCAATGCCCTAAGAACTAGGCACACTCTCAGCCAACCAGAACTACAGCAAACCGGAAACCAAGTAACCTAACTCCTACCACTATGGAGTTAAACATCCACTATTAAATGGTCTGGCAACCTTAATCCAACTAAGTTGGGGCCGTAATTCACTAAAACTTTGCCTCAAATAAAACTTAGCACATGGCCCAAACTCTGGCCAAACAGAACCTACTCACTGGTTACACCTCCCTTTTCCTACCAAGGAAAACAGTGCTACCAACTTAATCAAAAAAACTAAAATTAAAACAAGCAAACCTGCAAAAGCGCAATGGCGCCAAAATTCAAACACAAAATTATAAAAACTAATTCTAAACAGTTTGAATAATAAACAAAACAATTGCTACAAATTAAATCCCTCCTTGGGATGAAAAGTCTTACTAAATCATACAAAAAAACTAATAACTAAAAAAACCAAACTTAAAATCTAACACTTCACAAGTCACAATCGGTGAATGAGGAAGAGATGGGTTGAGTCGAAAAGAGTAGGAGGCTACTCCGCTCCCGCTTCAGCTCGCTCACGTGCCATCTTCCTATCGTTTTACCTTTCTCGTCTTGAAGCTCGTAGACGAGAGGGGTAATTTGGCAGAAAATTCTGCAACGCACATATTTCGGGGCTAACTTAGCCGAGAAATCTTTGGACGCGTCAGAAAGGAAGTGAGTTTTCTTCCAGACATAGTCACCAACCTTAAACTCTTCATGACGACGTCGCAGATTATAGTGGTGAGCGTTTTTCTCGTGGACAAGCCTGAGTTGGTTCTTAACATTTTCCACAACTCTCCTTAGCTTTCCACAGTACGTAGTCGCATCCGGTGCAGTAGGATCAGGAGGTGTCAGAAGAGGATCGTTATTGGAAGGAAGACGTTCACCAGACGGATGAAGAGGACGCCCAAAAGTTAAGTATGAGGGAGAGTAACCGGTCGATTCGTTGACAGCAGAGCGAAGAGCAAATCCTAACTGAGGGAGATGTTTATCCAGTGTTTATGATTTTCCTTGATGTAGGCGGATATCATGGCTTTAATAGTACGATTGTACCTCTCAGTAGGGTTACTCTGCGCGTGGTAAAGAGGATTGAAACAGAATCCGAACGCGGTAGCTCTCCATCAGGGACTGGAACTCCTTACTCCGGAACTGAGGACCGTTATCTGCTATGAGGTATTGAGGCACACCAAACATCATAAACACCTCCTCCTCGATGTATCGGGCAACTGCTTTAGTGTCAGCTTTGCGTAGAGGATGGAGAAGCGCATACTTAGTAAAGCAGTCAACCACGACTAGCAGATAGCAGTTACCTTTAGAGGACCTCGGAAACGGACCCATCAGATCAGCACTGATCATCCTCCATGGCGCTCCAGCTTCTCTTTGGGTTCCCATCAAACCAGCAGGCTTCTTGGAATCACTTTTAGTGGCAAGGCAGGTGGGACACTTCCGGACATAGTTCGTAATGTCCGTCGCCATGCCAGGCCAATAATAGCGAGCCATGATTCGTTTCTTGGTCTTGAATGTGCCTAAATGACCAGCCAAAGGCGAATCGTGATTTTCAAATATTAGTCTCTTCCTCTGGCTCTTAGGAACAACGATCTTCCACTCCGATTCTTCTTCAGTCTTCTTCTTCCTTCTCCTATTAGAGAATAAACGATCTCCTTCGACACTCCACAAAGGATAGCTATCGGGGTTAGCCTGAACTTTCTTCATCATCCCCGCGGTACCACTTGTCGTTCTCCTCCACTGCGACAGGAACTGGTTGAACATCCACAGCATCCACAGGAGCTCGGGACAACGCGTCAGCAGCGACATTAAGTTTCCCAGCACGATGGATAACCTCAAAGTCGTACTGCTGGAGACGAAGAACCCAACGGGCTAATCTCCCTTTCGGCTCCTTCAAGGACATAATCCACTTGAGTGCCATGTGGTCGGTCACAACACTAAACTTCTGACCTTCAAGATATGACCGGAACTTCTCGATAGCCCACAACACAGCTAAAGCCTCAAGCTCAGTCGCACAATACTTTCGTTCGAGCTTGTTGAGAGATCGACTGGCGAAGGCAATCACACGCTCACCCTCAGGAAATTCTTGCGAAAGTATTGCTCCCAATCCAACCTCGCTAGCGTCTGTTTGCAGAATAAACGGCTTCTCGAAGTCTGGACACGTCAAGACAGGTGCAGAGATTAATTGCTCTTTCAGCAATTTGAATGAAGTAACACACTCCTCGGACCAATCCCACTGACGACCTTTCTTCAACAGGGCAGTCAACGGCGCAGTAATACTAGAGAAGTCAGAAACGAATCGTCTATACCAAGACGCCATCCCAAGAAAACGACGCAACTGCTTCGGAGTCTTCGGAGCTGGGTAATCAACGATCGCGCTGACCTTCTCAGGGTCGACTCTAGACCATAATAGTCGACGACATAGCCAAATATTTGAGCTGGGGCAGCAAAACTTGCACTTTTCCCTGTTGAGGGTCAGACCAGCTTTCTGTAGCCTCGATAAAATTAGCTTCATGACTCGGACATGGGTAGCAAAGTCAGGGGTACAGATAATAATATCATCAAGGTACGAAGACGTATACCTCGACGTCAGCACCAAGAACCTTGTCGATTAACCGTTGCCAAGTGGCAGGGCTATTGTGCAGGCCAAATGGCATACGCCTAAATTGAAATAAGCCGCGAGTAGGTACTGTAAAGGCGGTCTTCTTCTCTCGAACGTTCCTCAACTGGAACTTGCCAGTACGCCGACTTGATGTCGAGGGTGGATATATTTCGCGTTTCGCAAACGGTCAAGAATGTGGGAAACGTACGGGAGAGGATACGCGTCCTTTTTAGTCACCGAGTTGACCTTACGGTAATCGACGCAGAACCTATAGGACCCGTCTGACTTAGGCACCATAACCACAGGTGAAGACCATGGTGAGCTCGAAGGTTCCACAATTCCTTTCTGCAACATGTAGTCCAACTCCTCATTCATCTTCGATTGGACGGCTGGAGAAACGGGATAATACCGCTGCTTAATGGGGGCAGCATCACCGGTATCGATGGTGTGCTCCACTAAGTTGGTACAACCAATGTCCGCTTCCATCTTCTCGAAGAAGCTATTAATAACCTTCTGAAGTTCCTCCTCTCTTTCAGGTTTCAAATTATCTTGAGACACGAGGACCTCAGAAAGATGGACTTTATCCGAAAAGGTGAACTTATGATGCTGGAGATCCGGAACGATTCCCATAGTCTTCCAAAAGTCAAGTCCAAGGATCAACGGGGTGGAGATCTCTGGAACGACTAAAGTGGAAATAACCTTCAGCTCACCATCTAACACCATAGGAACGTCAACTTGACCTAAAATTTTGCAACTATGTCCGTCAGCTACAGTACATTTGAAGCCTACATTCTTCTCTAACCTAAACCCTAGATTCTGTAAAACTTCCCAACCCTTCTGGCCGACAATAGTCTTACTAGCCCCGGAGTCTAGTAAACCCAGCATAGGGCAACCCAAAATGGAAACTTCCACGTAAGGACGAGGATCTCCATGAGAGGAAGTAATTAATCCGCTCACGCGTTGTTCGTCGAAAAATGAACGCACTACTTCCACCCACTTCGATTGCTCCTCTTTTTGGGACTCTATCGGTAATTTAGGAAAGCAAGGTAGTCCCTTTCGCCTTGACTTCCTTAATCTTTTCCCGAATTTAAAGGAACAGATGGACACCTAGAACACGAAGGTCTTGAAAAATCACGATTCCCACAGTTGCCACAGAACCCTAATGTAGGACATCTTGAGTAGATATGACCTTCGACCCCGCAATTAAAGCACTTCCGGGATCGAGGTAGATCTCTGCTTCGACTGTAAGTATGACCCTTCCTCTGGAAGCTACTATCTGACCCTTAGCATGTGGTTCTGGAACAGAATGAACAGAAACTTCACCAATACGAGATGGACTCGGTTTAGATGTACTAGCACCCGTGTAAGCTAGACTGGGCTCAAGCATAGTCTTCTTCGGTGGCGGTGGAGGCTTAAACTTGTCCATATGCGTTTTATCTCCCTGAATGCGACGCCCTAATCTGATAAAATCAGAAACGTTGGTAACATTGTATTGCCGCAAGCGGTCGTAAAAATAGGGTAGGACATTCCGGTACAAGATCTGCAGTTGCTGCTCTTCGGTAAGGCGAAGCCTGGAAAAGTAAGTCTTCATCACGGGATGTAGTCTCCGAATTTTTCTTCTTGACCCTGGGTTCGGCTTAACATCTCTGCCTGCAGTTCAACAGCATAATCTTCATCTTCATATTCCTCACGGAGAAGATAAACAAGTTCTGCCCATGATGAGATGTCTTTATACACCGACTTAAACCATCTCAAAGCTGGACCAGTAAACAAATCAAACGCTCCTGTCCATAAATCATGTTCCGTGGCGTTTCTTGCCCTTCGGTAAACTTCAATGTCCTCTAGAAAGGAGTGTAATGACTTGCCACTGCCGTCACCCGAAAACGTAATACCCCATTTGCATGTAGGAATTACTTTTCTACCAATGCTGCTACTAGGTCGGTTGCTAAAAGTCATCGCACGAATAAAGTCTGCTAAAGAGACATCTTCTAAGCCTAAATGTTCTCCTGGTACTCTTGGTGGTTGGTCGTAAGGTACTTCGGATGGTGGTATCAGAGGTACGGATGGTTGAGGTCCAAAGGGCATCTGAGGTACTCTTGGAGGTTGGTCGTAGGGTACTCCGGATGGTGGTATCAGAGGTACGTACGGTTGAGGTCCAAAGGGCACCTGAGGTACTCTTGACTGAAATTCACGAAGTCCTGGAAGAGTAACATTAGGCTGAGAGAGGAGTCCAGTCGATGGCTGAAAAGGCTGAGTACTAAATATAGGTTGAGGCACACTTCCAGGCTGACAAGGTTGCGTAGCAACACTAGTTACACTAGGTTGGACAATATGAGTGGTGATAGATGTGCTTTCAACGGTACAAGTGGGACTAAATGTGACTAAAGGAGTTATACCCTCATCTTTCTTTTCCTCGGTACTCTTTGAAGGAGTAACATTGTCCGCAATATCAGTCTCAGCAGTATTAGTTGCCTCAGAAGACTCGGCAATCCCTTCAGGTTTAGAGACCTTATCATCAACTTCAGGTGGTAACTTACTGTCAAATTCCATTCTTAAGTTCATAAGTCTTTCGGTAAGCTGTCCTCTCTCTAACAACAGATTTGAGTGTTCTGGGATATGACATCGATTCAATCTAGATGTCATATGAATAAACATTGTTCGGATCTTTTTAAATTGGTTGTCACCACGTGTTCCAGTAAACTCAGCTATTTTTGCCTCAAGCTTAGGTAATTTTCCGGCAATAATAGTAAGTTCCTCTCCGGGATCTCTTTTCTTAATAGGAGAGATAGGAACCGTAGTAGCGGTCTCTTCTCCCATTCTGAGTAGGGTACGAAATGCCTTACGCCTCGCATCCTGAGTCGTAAATCCAGTACACCCACGTATCTCTAACTCATACTCAAGCTCATCTTCTTCTAAACGATCAACATCCATTGCTGAAGACCAAAGTAAAAATAATCAAACTAAAAAATAATAACTATAATGACACCCAAAAAACTAAAAGTGGCAGGAAAATAATCAAGTCTGTATAAAAGTGTTCTTTACAATAAAATAATGTCCATACAATAATAAAACCATAAAAAAAATTTTGTAACCAAATATGATGATATGACCCAGATCACAAGAATTTACCTTAAAAATTAAAATTATACTAAACCCCCAACGGCTAAGTGCATTGCAGATTAGTATCATATGAATATAAGGAGTAGAAATTAATATACACTGCAATTAATAAATTAAATACAAAATAAAACGACTTACAACAGGAAATAATCTTATACGTACAATTGATCACGTATTCGACAATAATACAGTAAATAAAACAAATAATAAACTGTAAATTAAAAGGTTTTAAGAAACCTAAATACTTATGAAATATGTTAAATGGACAAAATATTATTCCAAATTTCATGAAAAACTTTCTTCCTTGAAATATGAAAGTCTTTACCATGTGTAGTAATATAAACAAAAAGTTTATTAAAACAGTTGTCCTCAAAATCAATTTTTCTTAGAGCAAGAATAATAATTAAATGAAAAAAATAATGTCATAAATTAAAATGTTGGTTATATGCAAGTAGCACCGCCTCCCCTGTCCTAATATTAAATCTAAGTACTCATTCACACCACACAAACACACCTTAAAATTAAATTTCCCCCAGTTAAAACTAAAAATAATACCTAAGTCCTTAAAATTAAGAGTAAACTGGGACCAGAAAAATATAAAAGTGCCAGCAGAAAAAGTAAAATCATAAATAAAAATGTCTAACACAATGATGAAAATCAAATCCTCAAAAATTGAGTAAAGAAAATATCGCCAAGTCCTTCTCTACAGGGGGTTCTAAAATTGTTAACAAGTCTACGTTTAGACACAACGTTCAAATCAATCTCTCTTGAAGGTTGGTTACACTGCGTAGGCAAAGAATTTTGACCGGCTGAGTCCCCCACTCTAGCTCTTATCAAACAGCATGTCAGAAAAATCACCAAAACAAACGTCTTTTGACTTTTTATTTTAAATTCCAAGTTAACTAATGGAAAATTAATAAATAATCCTTCCTTCAC